>CM056489.1:9874144-10474307 GCA_029783415.1 Anisodus acutangulus
CCATAATTACATTATACACAAAACACACACAAAATTATTTAGTCCTGATCCTGCTCCTACTCTTGCTTAGGCTCCTGCTCCTGCTCCAATGCATGTTGTTGTTGCTGCTGTGCAAAGGGTCAAAGAAAGTAGGCCAAAATATTTACTACTGCATCTTTCATAACATCCAGCGTTCCTGGCATCTTGTTTGGAATGTCATTCACACGGGTCTGGATTTTTGTAGACAAATTGGTTATTTTCTTGAGAACCTGATCAATCTTGACACGCATACGTGCCTCTTTTACCTTTTCTATCTGAAACTGGGTGGAAACTATGATGTCTTGGAAGGATTCTAGTTTATCATCAAGAGCAGCAATCTTATCAAGGATTTCACTAGAGTTTTCATTTATGGGAGGGACGGAGGAAGAGGAAGGTTTGGATTTAACAGAGATTGGGGACATAGAACTTCAGGATCCTTATCAACCTTTTTAAGAATCCAGGTATCATCAAATGCAAACATAATCTATATTAGCAAAGGCTCGAGAATCATAACACTTATTAACTAAGAGAGGAGGATGATCATTAAGATTCACATTATGTGCCTCCATAATGCGAGTAATCAACATACCATAAGAAAAACATTTATAGGGTCAGAAACAGATTCAAGCATGCGATTGATAACAATGGATGCAAGATTTAACTTATGTTTGTAGGAAAAACAATAAGTAATCAGGGTATCACGCTGAGTTAGGATAGATAAAGAGACTACGCGAGGCATGATGGTAGTTGCAATAATGGGAGCAATCACACGAGTTTCAAACGACAAATTTTTTGGGCCTAATTGAGGTGGAAGAGGACCAGAGGACTCAAGAGAGATACGCTTCTTTGCTTGTTCATAGGAAACTTCAAAATCATAGGGCCATGGACTCTTAGGAAAATCAGAAAAGCCAAGAGTTTTTTATATTAAATTTTTTGTCAAACCCACCACAATCAAAGAGAATGCGAGTCTCAAAAATAAGGGTTTCAACTTCATCATCCTTAGTAACCCTAAGATTCGCATAGAACATACGAATATGGTGTGCTCGAGAAGTTTCTTCTGTCACCAAAAGCAAAGTCATAGTCAAATTTCACCCTCTTAGAAGATTCCACACACCCACCAACAATTGTCGTACGTTTTTTGAAGGATTTGAGAGAAATGGAGTTGGAAGAGTTGTGAGGGAATGAGAAAATAGAGGCATCAGAGTTTAGTCTGACATGGATGATGCCTTGCCTTTGTACGTTCTGTTACTCTTTCAAGTAGTCTTGGGAGAGGATTTTTGGGTTGTGGCCATGGCATAGAGTATGAGAGAAATATGAGATTATGAAAGAGGGAAAGAAGGTTAATGCATGGATTAAAGGTGAGTGTAAGAGGAAAAGGTGTATGGAGAAGTGAATCGATGGAGGCATCAGTGGATGAAAGGACGCAAGGGGTCAAATCAATTAAATTCAAAAGTGAAGAATCGTGTAGAACTTTAAAAAAGAAGCAAGTAAATATGGAGAGGTTTCATATAAATCCATGCAAAAGATTTTATACAAAATATACCATATATGTAAAGAATCAAATAAGAAAAATAATCATGAAATTACACAGGGTGTGTAATAATTTCTAGTGATTTTCAACGCATGCAAAATCTTTCTTCTAACAGAGGTTTGATAAAAATATCAGCAAGTTGTTTTTAAATGCACACAAATTACAGTACAATTGCTCCCCTAAGAACCTGATATCTAATAAAATGATGTTTAATGTCTATATATTTTTTCCTAGAATGATGCACAAGATTTTTTTAGTCAAGAAAATAGCACTAGAGTTATTACACAAAAAATTGACGAATTTAAAAAATGAATCATAATTACTCAATTGATGAATCATCCATAATAATTGAGCACAACATTTCTCAATGACAATGTATTCAACTTCAGTAGTAGATAATGAAGCGCATCCTTAATTTTTGCTATTCCAGGAGATCATGGCTTCTCCAAGTAGTTGCCAAGAACCACTTGTACTTTTACGATCATCTTTATCCCCCGCAAAATCAGCATCAGACAAATCTTTTAATTTGAAGTAGTTAGTTGTTGGGTACCATAATCCATGAGAAACTGATCCAATTAAATATCAAATAATTCATTAGACAGCACTAAGGTGAGATTTCTTAGAGGCTGATTAGTACTTGGCACACCTGCAAACACTAAACATGATATATGGTCGCCTAGCAGTAAGATAAAGTAATGAACTAATCATTGCTCTATATTTTGTTTCATCAATAGGTTTACTTTCATCCTCTTTATGAATTGAGCAAGTAGGACTCATTGGAGTTCCCATGACTTTTGCATCATCATTCCATACTTGTGAATGAGCTCTTTAGTATATTTATTTTGACAGATAAATATTCTTTATTGGTTTGATGCATTTATAATCCCAAGAAGAATGTTAATTCTCCCATCATACTCATGCCGAATTCACTTTGCATAAGACTAGAAAATTTCTTGCATAAAGAGGGGTTAGAACTACGAAAAATAATATCATCAACATAGACTTGTATGATAAGATTTCCAAAAGAGCTTTTTTTAATAAAGAGAGTTGAATCAATTTTTTCTTTAGAAAAATCATGTTCAACTAAGAAAGCACTTAGACGGTCATACCAAGCTTTTGGAGCTTGTTTAACACCATATAAGGCTTTAGATAATTAAACATGTGGTAGGAATATTTAGAATTTTCAAAACCAGGTGGTTGTTTGACAAAAACTTCTTCATCAATAAAACTATTTAAAAAGGCACTTTTAACATCCATTTGAAATAGTTTAAAATCTTTAAAAGCAACACAAGTAAGCAACATTCGAATTAATTCTAACTGGATAACTGGGGCAAATGTTTCATCAAAGTCGACTCCATATTGTTGTGAGTACCTTGAGAAACTAGTCGAGCTTTGTTTCTTACTACTTTCCCTATTTTATTTAGCTTATTTTGGAACACCCGTTTAGTCCCAATAACTTATGCATTTTCAGGCTTAGGGACTAGATTTGTACTTTGTTCTTCTTAAAATGATCAAGTTCTTCTTTCATAGCCTTGACCAAGTGATCATCTTTTAGAGCTTCATCAACTTTCTTTGGCTCTAGTTGTGATATAAGAGCCAAGTTTGCATTATTCTTGTTTGAAGCTCTAGTCTTCATTCCTTCATTAATGTCTCCTATGACGAATTTATTTGGACAGTCAGGTTCACTTCTCAACTCATTTGAAATAGGTCCAACTGTTTGGTTAGTCAACTTATCAGTTATTGTAGTCGACACTGAATCATTACTTTGACCAACAGTAGAGGTAATTGCTACAGTTGGTAGTTGACTATCTTCTTCATCTGTAATTTTGTCATTCTCGACCAAGCGATTAGTATCATCAAAAATCATATAAATAGATTCTTCAATAGATAATGTACATTTATTAAAAACTCTATAATATCTACTGTTTGTTGAATAATCAAGGAAAATACCTTTATCGTTTCGTGGATCAAACTTACCAAAATTGTCTTTTCCATTGTTGTGAACACAACACTTACAACCAAAAGGATGAAAGTATCTTATGTTTGGTTTCTTCCTAGTACATAATTCACATGGAATTTTCTTCATAATTGGCCTGATTAAGTACTTGTTTAAAATATGGCAAGTTGTACATACAACCTCAGCCCAAAAGTGATGTGGTAGCTCATGTTCCACAAACATTGTTCTTGCCATATCATGCAGAGTCTTGTTCTTCCGTTCAACAACACTATTTTTTAAGTAGATCATGGTGAGGACAAGTTATGAGTATAGTCTTGTTCACTACAGAACTCTTCAAAGGTTTTGTTTTTAAATTCTCCTCCATGATTACTTTTAACTGAAGAAATGTAGTTTTTTTTCACGTTGTACTTTCTCACAAAAGAACTTGAAATTTTTTAGAGTATCATCTTTATCATCAAGAAATATTACCCAAGTAAAATTAGAGAAATCATCTATTATAACAAAGGCATATCTCTTTCCTCCAATACTAACAGTTCTAGTGGGACCAACAAAGTCCATATGAAGTAGTTGTAATGGTTTAGAGGTAGACACAATATCTTTTGAATTAAAAAAATTTCTAGTTTGCTTACCTTTTTGTCATGCATCATAGATTGTGATCATTGGAATAGTTTAGTTTAGGCAATCCTAGGACCAATTCATGTTTTGCAAGTTTTTCAACTAGGCGCATACTTGCATGTCCAAGTTTCTTGTTCCATAACCATGAATCTTCTCCCATTAAAGCCAAAAAAATGTGCCCTAATGGACTTTTGACTGAGTCTAGTACATACACATTTTTATTTCTGCTTTCAGGTGGCACAACTTTGTCAGATAAGTCTTCAATGATGCAGCCTATTTTTCTAAATCTTACCTCAAGGTCGGAGTCACATAGTTGATTTATGCTCAACGGGTTGTATTTTAGACCCTTCACTAAATAAATATTAGTAATATCACATGAATTATTTAAGACAATAGTTCCTATATCAGTTACTGTTCCAGTAGAGTTTTCTCCAAATGTTACTCCTCCTCCATCAAACTCAATAACTGACTTGAACAGGCTTGTCGTCAGTCATATGGCTTGAACACGCATTGTCTAAATACTATTTTCCTTTTTATTACAACTTGTGGTATTCCTGCAAAACAGAGTATTTACTTTATTTTAGGTACCCAAGCTTTCTTGGGTCCTTGAAGGTTAGTCTTAAAATGATTTGCATCATTTTTTGGTTTCCATATCCAGCCTGGAGTAGTTGTATAGCGAAATCTACAGTTATAGAATTTATGTCCAGTTTTATCACAACAAAAAACATGTTTCAGAAAAGTGTTCATCAGTGACATACTGATTAGTCGACTTGCTCATATTATTAATTTTTACAGACTTTCTGTCAGTTGACTTGGATGACCTAGTCGACTGATCTGTCTTAAAGTGATCACTAGATTTACCAGTTGAGTTGTTGGCAACGGATTTATTACTTATAGGTTTTTTCTAGTTGACTTGTTGCTATGAGTCGACTGGTTAGACCTAATAGAACTATGACTGGTAGATTTTTCACAAACCATCTAGTTGTAGTTGCAAATCATGGACTTCTTCTTGAAGAAGATCTCTTTCAATTTCACATTCTTCTAATTTAATTTATTAGTCTTTCTTTTCTCTTTGTAATTTTCTATATTCATCAAAAACTGTATTAAGATCTTCAAGAGTTTAGTCTAAAAGATCTTAAGTTTCATGACATTTAGACCATGGATAGGGTTTTACCTCACTCATTTCATTGATTACCCTGAAATATACATTCTCTGCTTCTTCATTTTCATCCTCTGAGATTTCATCTTCACTCCAGCTGCCCTTTTCTATTGACCTCTAAATGATTTCTTCTTTGACTGAGGTCATTTAGATGTTATGTGACCATACTTTCCACATTCATAGCATTTTCCATCATTCCTTGGTTGGTCATTTGAGGATTTTCCTTTTCTGAAGTTTGAAGTACTTCTTCTGTTGTTTCTGGATCTCCACATAGCCTCCATCACAGATCTAGAAATCATAGCTACTTCTTCTTCTTTTATATCATCACTAGTTTCTTCAACTTGAGTCTTGAAAGCAACCACCTTTTTATTTTCCTCCTTTTGATACATGTTAATATATTTTTTCTCAAAGGTCATGAGACTTCCTCCGAGTTCATCATAAGTGAGTTTGTCTAGATTTCAATCTTCCAGGATAATGGCCTTAGTTTCCCAAGCCTTTGGTAGACTTCTTACTATCTTTCTGACTTGTTGGGAGTTCGAGTACACTACTCCCATATATTTGAGTTCACAAATAATTTTTCTGAACCTAGTGAACATTGATTCAATGTTTTCATCAGCAGTCGTGGAAATGCTTCATACTCATGTTTTAATGCATCAATCTTCTCCTCTCTAACTTTAGAAGTTCCTTCATAAGTAACTTTTAATTTGTCCCGCATTTCTTTTGCAATCTTACAAGTTGATATATTTCCATATTTCTCTCCATTGACTTCACAGTAAAGCAGGCGTATTGCTTTAGCATTTGTTTGAATAACCTCTTGTTGTACTTTGGTAACATCAAATGATTCTAGATCAACTTTATTCTGAGGATCTTTCTGATCTTTATATTCAGCATTAGGAATAGGCTTTGGTCCTTTCTTGATTATCAACCAAGCTTGGAAGTAAGTCGACTGGATAAAGATTATGAATCTTACTTTCCAATGATTGTAATGTTATCCATTGAACTAGGGTGTTTTGGTTGTGGAGTGCCCATGTTGCAAGATTGCTCCTGAAATTTGATATCCAGTCATTGATCTTTCTTCACGTGTTGTTAAGCAACTAAAAGTGAAACCAAGCTCTGATATCAATTAGAAGTGCAAGAGGGAGGTGAATTGTAGCTTTTTCTTTTTCTAGTCGACTGACTTAGATCAGTAGTCGACTATGACAGAATAAATGCATAAAGTAAATAATTGTAAGTAAAAGACACATGATATTTTATACTGGTTCAGATTTAATGTGAATCCTAATCCAGTCCCCTTAGGTTGTAAGGGTCTTCTTTGCATCTCTTTTTGTAAGTGAGTTTTGGTACAATGGTTGTTTGAATGGGGCTCTTATGTCTACACTCAAACACTCTTTGTTTTTCAATACAATGTCTCACCAACTATACTATATCTCTCATCTCTTTTTTTCTTACATGGTAAATAAGTATTACAGTGATTATGGAAAGTGGAGCAGAGAATTTGAGAAGTTGAGACGAAGGTATATTTTTCTTCGTCTGTGGAGCCTCCTTATATAGCCTTGAAAGTAGCCGTTAGGCTTTTTACGCAGAGATGGCAAGCCAAAAGAATTTATCTTTGAAAAAAGAACTTAGTGATTCTATTTCCAAGAATAAGGTTAGAGCTTTAATGAGGTCTTGATATTCCTTGATATGCTTTTCCTTGTACGATATAAATCTTTTTAGGCTAATTTGAACAACTTCAATTCTTGGTGCGACCTTCCTTTTAATTTGCATGTTGGTGCTTGCTTCCTTAATTGCTTTTGCTTTTAATTCATCATTTGGTACTCTGCTTTCATAAATACTCAGATTCACCATTTATATGAGATATGCGTATATCTCTTTTCCTTTGTGGGAGTCAGAGTTACTCTCTCTTCTTGCGTATGGGCTCATCTTGGGCAATTGGACTAATTATGTAGTCTGCTATATGGGTTTGAGTGTGTCCAATGGGGTCTTGCGTATCTTGGAATATTTTCTGCATAACAATACATGTCATCATTAAAATTCTAACACTAACAATAGTTTGAAAAATACTTTCAACACTTACCATAATTTGGAAAATATTAGACAATTTATGTCGCATAACTTAATTCCTACCGACAACTTATAGTAGGTCAGTAGCTGTATGTTGAAATATCCAATAGAAAAACTACCTTTAAGATTAGATTAAATTTTTATGAAAATTCTATTCAAGAAAAATTATCTATTGAAAAGTCTTACACGTTTTTCCACAATAGATTAAGTTTTATCAAAATTCTATCCTGAAAAAATTACACTATGAAAAAGTCTTGCACGATTTTACACAATATTTCAAAGTCACAAATTCTTGATAAATATTCTTCAGCTTGTTGTGGTTGTTTATTTTGGTGAATCATTCCCTTTGGATTATCAGTCACACAGTATCTGTCTCTAGCCACACAGGCTCATATACGCCTATCATTTCTTCGAAAATTCTGTATGCTTTAATTTCTCTCTTAAATGGCTTGTAACATAGTCTGCTTATGATTTGGATTACTTGCATAAGAAAATTATGATCTCAACAATGAAGTCTTAAAGTCAAACAATGTAGCAATATTTAAGATTTATTTGACTTGAAACTTTCTAGATCATTTGAACATCATGAGAAAGGCCATTGACTTCTTCCATCCCACTTTAATTAGTTGTGCATCATACACTAAAGATTAATTGATAAATAGTTCATAAAAATACTGAACTCCCTTCATTCCTTTATATCTGTTATATTTTTCCCAAAAGAATTTAGTCTAAAGTATTTTAGTTATTTTAAAAAATCTAGAAGGTATTTTTATTTTTCAATTTCATTCTTACTACTCGGTGTATAGTCACTAGCTACTCATTTAAGAAATAGATAAGAGTAATTAGGGTAATATAGGTAAATAATAATTAAAGATAAGCGTCATTAAAAATAGAAAATTTGTGGGTTGCTCGCCATCTAGAATATTCGTTTGATTGAGTAGATAAGGATAATAATCTTAGAATGGAGTTTTGAATTATATATTTTTTCATTTGCTTGAAATATTTTTGTTTTCATATAATGTAAGTAAATTTCAGATTATAAATATTAAATCGTGGTTTTATTTTTGTACTACATTCAATGAGGGATGACAATCTTGAAATTAACTAATTTATGTTATAAAACAGCCAAATGATAAAATTGTCCTCCTTAAATATTCTTCTCCTAAAGTCCTTTTAAGAATTATCTAAGTACATGTATCTATCCTATGTTTAATCCAATGATCCGAACATCTGACGTCTATTAAGGGTGTGTTCGGTACAGTTTCTTATGTTCGATTGATAAAAAAATTTGAGAAAATATTTTCTTTAAAAAAATAAAATTTTAAAAAATGAGAAAACTAATTTCCTTAATAAAAATAGGAAAAACAAATTCTAACAAGTAGCCTTCCATATTAATTGTCTCCTTCCCTCCGTCAAACTCACCCCACCCCATCACCACATCCATATCGTTTAACCCCGCCCCACCCTCAACCCTCAAACGCACCCTCAACACACTCTGCCCCCACCCCAACCACCACCCCTCCTCCAACGCCCCACCACACCATCCCCATCATATATTTTATTCTATTTTGTATAAAAATAGCAAAACTTTCTTACCCCGCCCCACCCTGCCCTTCCCCCACCCCATCCAAAAGTTTTTATTTCATACATTTTATTTCACTTTTATAAAAAAATTAGAAAATCTTTTCTTACCCCCATCCCCCGGGGAGGTGGGTGGTGAGTGATGGTGCGGTGGGGTAGGTGGGTATTTTTCGGGAAAAAAATTCATTAACCAATCGAACATAAGAACATACGTGACAAATTCATTTATTTTCTAAGAACAAGTATTCCATGAAAACATTTCCTCCATACCGAACACACCCTAAATAATTTAATTATTTTTTACTCCATATTCATATTATAATTTCAGTACAACTTTTGTTGTTCTATCAATATAACTTATTTACAAATTTAAAACCTCTTAGTATATATTTGCACATATATACCAAACACTTAGGGTGTGTTTAGTGGAAGAAATTTTTGAAAAATATTTTCTTTAAAAAAATGAGTTCTTTAAAAATGAGGAAAATGACTTTCTTAATGCATGAAAGTATGGAAAATAATCTCCAAAAGTGAATTGTCTCTTCCCTACCCTCGAACTCACCTCATCTTCACCCCACCCCTATCCCGTGTTCGGTTGAATAATCAGGCGTCATGCGGAAGCTAATAATTACAACCTTGAATGACGATAATAAGGAGAAACTATAAAAGACTCAGAATATATTAAATTGGTTAGGTCAATTGACCTACATATATGACTGATATATATAAAACTATTGATAGAATAATTTTCCCCTAAAAAATAAGACTTCGTTTGAACTTTACATTGTGAATGATATTGTGTTATGTATGAGCAAAAATGATCATCTATTTATAGAAGTCCAAAACTTCTCCTCCAAGAAATAGGATATATATGGAAGAATCCTTTTTTTACAAAGAAAATCTTTTCCACCAACAAAATATTTTTGAAGTAAAACACAATTATGATAAAAATCAAGTAAGGTAGGAAATTCATGACAAACCCTAACACCCCACCCATTACCTCTGTAGTATTTGTCCATATTATATACAAATGTTTTTAGGATAATATTTTTTGTTACGTACCAAAGACAATAAAATAAGTAACTAAAAACAACCTTAAACTATATCGACTTATATTAGTTTATAACTATACCGAAATGTCTTATATTAGAACGGCATTGTCATCTTTAAGATTTACAACTACTTCAGTCTTAGTGAAGAGAAAGAGGAAGGTCCACGTTTTCACATTTTAGCAAGGAAAAATGGTCGACATGAGAAAGTATTCAAATAAGGGAGGGATACATTTAATTGATTTTTTTTCTTTTTTCTTTTTTTCTTTATTCCTTTTCGTTTTCCATTTCTTTTTCGGTTTTCCTGCCTTTTTTAGTTTTTGCTTGATTTTTGTTTGAGAATGTAAAGAATGAATCATGAGTCTAACTCAACCCCAAAAGTTAGCTTGTAGGGTGAGGATTGTCCAAGTCCATATAAGGAGTCCATGTTCCCATTCCATATCCGATGTGAGACTCTTAACACTCCTCCGTACGCCCAGATCTTGTTAACTGGAGCGTGGATAATATAATTTGGAGGACCCAACATCGGTGAATAAAGAATTGGAATGGACCTGACTCTGATACCATGTAAAGAATGGATCATGGGCCTAACTTAACTCTAAAAGTTAGCTTGTAGGGTGAGGATTGTCCAAGTCCATATAAGGAGTTTATGTTCCCATTCCATAACTGATGTGAGACTCTTAACAAAGAGAAATGAGAAAGTGTCAACTTTAATGTATGTGCTAAGAATTAATACTAAGAAATAAAATTTTAGAAAAAGAAAATAAAGCAGGTGACATCTTAGGTTTACATTTTATGTGTTTTCCTAATTCAAAGTTCACATATACTGATCAAATTGAGTTATTTCATACTAACCTGAAATATCTCTCATAACTTTTTTCGTCAAACAGTTTATATAGGATATTAAAAGAATCATGAAAAGATGGCAAATCATGCATGGAAACATGTCTGATTAGAAAATCTTGTTTGTGTATACGAATAACTTTTCTTTATCACGTTTATGTGAAGAATTTGGAGCACGAGAGTCAAAACATTGAAATTTGACTATAAATATGAGTATAGATTCTTCAATTATTTTAAATAACATTTACATATTTAAAACTACATGAATAGTATTATTTCCTCCATCCAAAATTAGTCGTGCACCTTATCACCCCTTCTAGTATTGGAGGGAAACGCCTATATTAAGAGGAAGAAGAAAATTTAGACAACCATACATTTGAAAACGAGTACCGCAGCTTTTTTTATTTTGTTTGGCATGATAAAGTACTTGAACAGCTAGCCAGCCAATTCTTCACCATTAAAATGAGACTTACAAAGAAAGTAATGTGGCCAAAATGAATAAAACCTGAAAGTAAAACCTCTCTTTTTTCTTTTATGACATTATGGGGCAAAAGCCAATAGTATATCGCCCCTAGCATGCATAAACGCACTGGTATCTTTTCGTGTATCACAGGTTAAGCCATTTGAACCAGACATTCCAAACTTCTAGAAAACATTTCAAAAGGAAGGGAAGAAAAACAAGTAAAGCAAATACGGTTTCACTTTTATATACTTTAAAGAATTTATGAAACAGAATTTCCAAGCAGAAGGATAAAAAAGAAAATCGCTATTGCAAAAAAGTTTTCCCTCTTTTTTAGTAAGGGAAGATGGAGGGATACGTGAAAGTATAGCTCTTAAATATATTTATTTACTATTTTACCCTTCATCGTCCCATGATTTGTTGAAGTGTGTGACCATCTCGTCTAAAAGCTTAAGCAGTCAGAGAGATCACACTTTTACTTATTTGATTATATTCTCAACATAATTCACACTTATTAAATACATAGTTAATTAAAATATTAATAGATAATTATAACTAATTATCCATAATAAGTAGGATTAGTGTCCGTTCCGCCGTTTTGGTATCAGAGTCATGGTATTCATGTAGTAATAGGTGTTCGACACTCTTTTGAAATGATGAATATCATCATGAACAAAAATACTGTTAAAAACAGTAAAAACGAGGAATATGATATACCTCAACACCTAGATCTACTTAATAAGTGGACTATCCCAAAGATTAAACCCAGATTAATATATCAAATGGACAATTTTGAAAAATTAGGCCTTACACAAGTTGTTAAAACAACTGAAGAAACCATCACTATAGATAGCGATCATGCTACCTTTAAATTATTAAATGATAGTGACCTTGCTCCTTATAGAGAAACCCATTGTTTTATGCACATTGGGTTAGTTCAAGTTGCTTTTAAGCCACTTACTTTAAGAGGTTTATCAGAGAGCTTTATAGCAGCTCTAAGAGATGGTAGAAATCGTAACTGGAAGAAGTCTCTTATAGGAACTGTGCAAACCAGTTTGGCCTATGGTCCTGTTTATTTTAATGCATATCCTAACTTGCAGGTATCCTTGCAAGATGAGCACTCTTTGAATGCTTTAATAATTAGCATAAAATTACATGGTTATGATTATATGTCTGGTATAGAAGTTATATGTATCTATTACAAAATTTATTTCAAACCATTATACACTATGAATCCTATGTGTAAAATGATGGATTTCAAAAATGAAATGATATTAATAGAAACGAATTTTGGTAAATCCAAAATAACAACCAGAAGACCTATAAAGTGGATGAAATTGATTTCCCCACTGAATGGGTAATAGAGGGGGCAACTGCACCTCAAAATAATTTTAATATTGATATTACTCATATTAAGCAAACACCAGATGGTACTGTTAAGTTAAAGTTTTCTGAAGCAAACTACTTGACTGAAAAAATTGAGCGTAATAGCTTTAGCTCAAGATCATATAGATCTACTTCTCGTTCTTATATTGATCCAATTGATTATTTTGTGAGATCTCCTTCAAGAGCCTCCACTTCTCAAATTCGGGAAGTTGATATTAACAGAGTTGATAAGATTATAATTGGAAAAGACACCATCGCCAATGGTGTTGAAGAGGACCCAGATATGACCGAGTCAGATATAGATTTTCCATTTGTTTAATGAATCAAACTAAAAAAATTGATTGTAGTCAGGGATCACCCGCAAGAAAAAGATCAGTGATGATTTCTTTAAACCCAGATGGGAACCATTTAAAAATGGTTTTTTGAAACTTTTGATAAAAAAAAGAACATTTCTTCAAGAGGAATTTTATAAAGATCTTTATGAAGCTAATAAGATTATATCTTTTGTCCCTATGTTTATGACCAAATACGTAGCAGATTATATTTCTGTTTTAGAAAGAGAATATAAATTCTCTAACGGGGAAATTATTAATACAGTTTTACCTCCCCAACAACCTTTCCAAATTGAAAAGGATAATATGGTCCTTAATTTTGCGGCTTTTTCAAAAATATTTGAAAATGATATTGCTTTAGTTACAACAGTGCATATTAATAGTATGCTAAAACAGAATAATTATACAAATGTTTATCTGAATATATTGGGTCAATAAATTGTTCTTTTACATGATAGAGTAGAAAAATTGACTTCTGAAATCAGAAAATTGCACCCTTCTACTGCTTGTCATACGACTATAGCCACTCCTAGTGTGCAGCCTCCCCTTGAAATCAAAGAATTCAAGTTAAGAGGTAATACAAAAGTTGAACAATTGCTTGATGAAAAGTTTAAGGGATTAAAAATTAGTCCCTTAACAGGAGAAAAATGGGATGATTATGATTTTGACCTGTCTGGAGATGATTACAGACAAAAGGTTTCCGATGAGGTCAATAAACTAACCAACTACTCTAGTAGGTATGCTAGAAAACGTGTTCAAATGAGGTACTATTATCCTACACCCACCCCTCAGGATATATTGTTTGAGGAACAGGATATTATTGATAACAACAGTTATAGTGGGACATGCATTTATGAATGAAATATAGACGGTTATACCGAGAGACAGTGCTATAATAATATACACAGAATGCTTATGTACTGCATTATATGCAACGCTAATAAAAATAATGATAAGTCTATTGTAGAGATCATAATTTCAGGGTTTACTGCCCAATTAAAAGGCTGGTGGGATAATTATTTAACCCAAGAGCAAAGAAGCACCATATTGGTTACGGTAAAAACCGAACCAGGTACAGAACCATAAGAGAATGATGTTTACACTATGTTTAAATATCATAGAACATTTCACTGGTCTATTGACGGATGACAGTGAAAATATAAGGACTATGCTCCAAAACCTTAGATGTAAAACCTTGACCTCTTTTAGGTGGTATAAGGATGTCTTCCGTAGCAGGGTTATGGAACTGCCATAATGTAATAACTCTCATTGAAAATCCAAAATTATAGATTGGTTACCCCCCCCCCCACCTCTTTGTTGAAAAAGTCATAAAGAACCTTAGACAAAGGGGAATACATATCAATATGATAATTATACTTATGGCAAACTAATAGGAACCTGCATCCAAGAAGGTTTAGCCTTATGTAATGAAATTAAGCTGAACCAACAGATCAACAAGCAAGGTCTGAATGAAAGACAACAACTTGGGGAATTTTGCACCCAGTTTGGGATGGATACACCCAAAACAAAAGAATCGTCTCATAGACACAAGAAGCATAATAAGAAGAATTTCCAGGAATGGAAGGAAAAACGTCTGGAAAAGAGAAACATAGGGGAAATGAGTTTAAAACTCGGAAGAATTTCATAAAGTCAAAGAATCCAAGAGCCTGTTGGAAATGTGGACGGACAGGCCATTATTATAAGGATTGTAAGGTTAAGGAGAAGATCAAGACCCTTAACATAGACGATAATATAAAGGAATCATTATACAAATTATTATTGAACTATGAACCCGAAGATTCAGGGTTAAAGACGGACAATACAAGTTCAGAAGAAGATATCCGCATGCTAAATCATGAGGATTATATGTCCTCAGAAACAGAAGAGGAATGCATGTCATGTCAATTAGGACAACTTTGTTCTAGTAATATAAACAAACATGATGATGAATTTTATAACATCTTCTCTCAATTTAAGGATATGAATGTTAATGACCTTAAAGGTAATCACCTAGAATAACTATTAAAGGTTATAAAAGATCCAGAAATGAGATCTAAAATCATAGATCATATTCCGGAAAAAGCAGAAACTTCACAAGGGAAGAAAATTCTGGAAAAATCAGGTGCATATACAGTGTCAGAACTGAAGAAAATGATGCAGCATAATAAGGGGTGACAATTCCTAGTACTATCAGGGATTTAGAAAAAGAGATTGATAATCTCAAAAGAGAAGTTGCAGAATTGAAAAGTGGTAATACTTTACGAGATTACAGAATTTCTAGTCTCGAAGGGAAAGGTAAATAACCTATCATAGAGGATGTTGATAATCTCAACTAGGAGTATATCAACACTACAAATACGGAAACAGGTAATACAGAAGATTTTTTACAAGCCCTTGAGGTAATTACTTCTCAAAACATTTATGTGAAAATTATCCTTTTAATAGATTACAACTTTAAAAAAGAATTTACAACTCTTATTGATAGTGGGGCGGATGTAAATTGTATACAGGAAGGAATTATACCTTCTAAATATTTCCATAAAACTACCCATAGTGTAAGATCTGCTAATGGGCAGAAACTCCAAATAGCTTTTAAATTACCAAAAGGTCATATTTGTCAAAACAAAGTATGTATACCAGATAGTTTTATCCTGGTAAAAGATATTTCATGCAAAATTATATTAGGCACCCCATTTATTAATAAAATATTTCCTATTTCAAGGATTGATGCAAATGGTATCATTGGGACTTTTGCTAAAAGAGAAGTGGTATTTCAATTTATAACTGAGCCATTTTCTAGAGTCTTAAACCAAATAAAAGATCGATTGAAATATAAACATCAACAGATCAACTTTCTCAAACAAGAAATTTATATTCTTAATATAGAAGAACTTTTGCAAAAACTAAGGTTACAGCAAAAGATTGATTTTATAAAAATCCAGTTTTCATTACAAATATGTAGTGACCACCCAAATGCTTTCTGGGATAGAAAAAAACATGGTGTTATTCTCCCATATGAAGAGATTTTTAATGAAAATGATATTCCTACTAAATCTCGGCCATGCCAAATGAATTTTGAATACTTGAAATTATGCAAAACTGAAATTTCTACTCTTTTGCAGAAAGGTTTAATAACACCTTCAAAGTCACCATGGTCCTGTACTGCTTTTTATATTAATAAACATGCTGAACAAGAAAGGGGAGTAACCAGATTTGTCATAAATTATAAACCCCTTAATAAGATTCTAAAATGGATTAGAAGCCCTATCCCCCGTAAAAAGGATTTATTGGATAGACTTCATAATGCTATCATATTCTTGAAATTTGATTTAAAATCTGGTTACTGACAAATTCAAATTTCTGAAGCATATAAATATAAGACTGCTTTTAATGTTTCCATGGGGCAATTCGAATGGAATGTAATGTCATTTGGATTGAAAAATGCTCCATCCGAATTTTAAAAAATCATGAATGATATTTTCATGCCCTATAGTAATTTTACTATTGTATACATAGATAACATTCTAGTATTTTATGAAAATATAGAAAATCATTTTAAGCATCTTAATATTTTCAAAACAATTATAATTCAAAACGGTTTATTATATCCAAACCAAAAATGGCACTCGTTTAAACTAGAGTTAGATTTTTAGGTCATAACTTTGAAAAATAGAAAATCATTCACATTAATAGAAGTATTGAATTTGCATCTAAATTTCCAGATATAATTACTGATAAAACCCAACTACAAAGGTTTTTTAGGAAGTTTAAATTATATATCTTCTTTTATAAAGGATCTGGACAAAGACACAACTATTTTATATGATAGACTGAAAAAGATTCCCAAATCATGGACAGATTATCATACTCAGGCTGTCAAAAGAATTAAAGAAAAGGTTCATAACCTTTCATGTCTCACTTTAGGCAATCATACATGGCAAAAGATTATAGAAACAGATGCTTCAAAGATTGGTTACGGAGCATTCTGAAACAATACTCTCCAGTTAATAAACAGGAGTATCTAGTATAATTATATTCTGGCAAATGGAATACTAGTCAGAAGAATTACTCCACAGTGGCGAAAGAAATACTTGCCATTACCAAAAGTGTTCTTAAATTCCAGGGTGATTTATATAATCAAAAGTTTTTAATAAAAATTGATTGACAATCGGCCAGATATATGTTCAATAAATATTGCAAGCATGATGTTTCTAAATAGATATTTGCTAGGCGGAAAGCTTTATTGACACCATTTGATTTTGAAATCCAATACAAAAAAGGGTCAGATAATAGTCTCCCTGATTTCCTAACAAGAGAATACTTGAGTTAATAACTCTATCTATTTGCCTATATGCAGGATAATGAGCCTGAGTGGTCATGGCAACCCCAACCCTTATAGAGGAAGGGGCGGAAGAGGAGCTGAAAGAGGTAATACCCCGTCCAAATGGAAAATAAAAGGCTAATAGCCTCAGACATTGCAGGATCATCCAACATAGATAAGGATAATCCATTATATAAAAAATTCATGGATTTCATTAAATCCCATAAAAAGGAGGATAATATGCCACCTTCATATTATGATGTTATAACAGATGATCAAGAGGATACAGACTTATATGAACAACATGATTATAAAGAAGTTATACTTATATTGGATAATAAAGACCTTCCATGGAAGGATAATCCATGGAAGTTAATGAGCAGGTATCTAGATACAGTATCATATATTGTACTTAATTATAAATCTCGAACGCATTATTAGGTAATACTCTCTTCAACAGGTTCAGTTGATATACAACATTACTATCCAGGTCATACCAGGAAAATCTATAATTTTTTCAAGACATTATAAAGAAACTATATACTCCTGAAGACTGGGGAATCAGTACGTTCAGGGAAAGGGAATATTTCCACCCGGAACAAAAAGTCCAAGTAAAATTTAATTACTGAGACTATATTGACAACTTTAATAAAGCCTTCTTATATGAGAATCCTAATAGCAAGCACTCATGGTTTATAAAAATATGTGCAAATATTTATAAACAACACATACCAAATTGGTTTTATCAATGGTGGATTAATTATGGTCCATCAGTGTCAACTCTACCCCAACCATTTAAATATTTATACACCGAATGGATTGAGGTCTCTCCCAAGGTTATAGAATGGAAAAAAGATGATATGTTAATTAATGGAATTACAAATATCCATTTTTTTTTAGAATTTTCTATCTCATGGATCATGAAATGGTCGGTTTAAGTGGGTTATACCTCACATAATATTCCATGCTTGCATAGAACTTTTCATACAAAGTTCTGGAAGAAATTGGTTCAAAAAAACAAAGACGGTATCACTCATGGTCAGGAATTAATAGATCAGATAAATACCACAATTGCTCATTATAAAGAGCAGAAACAATCACCACAGCAGTCAGAAGGTCATAGCCCGTTCAAACAGATTGCTAGGAGGCTCCAGAGTAAAAAATGAGTTCTTTCAAAATCCAAAATTATCGCTTCTTATATGGCAGAGGTTAAAAAAATCTAATAAAAAATCTGGAAGAATAATTTCCTTCATCAGGTACATCCATGGCTTCTTTCCATACGGAGGAAGAAGATAAAGACAATGTCAATGTCTTGGGGGGAGAATCTCAACCCTACGAAGACACTTTCAATATTGAAGAATATCTCAAGAAGTTTCAAGATAAAGTAGAAGAATCTTCCGGTTCGGACAAATTCAAAGGGAAAAGTCTTAATAAAGATATAGGACCCAACAACATTATCTGCTACCAATGAATCTGTTTTATAAAAGTAGAATGCATTATTAGACTATTTTAATAAAGTAAAGCGCATTATTGCGTATTATTATACTATTTGGTCCCCATGTATTTTGGCCCTTGCTATTTTTTCTTTTCCGATCACATGTAGTGGACCCCAATGTCGGCCACGTTTTGATCATTTATTTTGTTTTGTTTAGGATTGATCCGCTATAAAAGGATCTCTCATTCTTAGTTAGAGGCAGGCTTTCGCCAACTACTCTCTCCATTTTATAAAAACTCTCTTTATAATAAAAGCTTAAAGTTTGTTGTACATCCTCCTGCTATGAGCACAACCTCAGTATCTTCGGTAATTTTAAATTTTGTTTTGTTTTATTTTAATTGAATTATATATTCATAATTAGCCTAAATGAAATGCTAAATACCTCGTGTTGAACTATGTTGCACTAGACTACTGAGAATCATGGTACTAATGCTTTAATTAGCAGAAAACTACGTGAGGAAATACTGAGGTTTGGTAGAGAATAACTCACGCAGAATGTCTGAAGCTCGGACTGATGACCATGTTCAAGCCCGATAAGCTATGGTTGCGTTAGGGTGTTTTTGGGTCTGTCCTGAGTTAAGATAGCATCCGCCAAGGTTGTTAACCTATAATAGTATACCCTCGAGTCTCCTCTGTGGTACGTTCCGCCGAATTTGTGAATAAGGAAAATAATCTGCTATAACATACTACAACGTATTTGTGTTAGCTAATTGTAAACAGCTGATAAATTTTAATTGTTGAAAAGTATTTTAATTGTTGCAATAATTGATTTTATAAATAAGCAATTATATGTTTAGATAAAAGTGTTGAAATTTATAATAAGCAATTGATATGTTTGTTAAAAGAAAGTACTATAAGTTGTTCTTTTATTAAAATGACTAAAATATCCTTAAATTTTTTATCATAAATTATAAATTTAGAAGTATGTGCAAAGAAAAGGAGGAACAATGATTACAGAGTAAAGACCAAGTTAGAGATTGAAGAACTAGGCAGAATATGGGAAATATTTCTTGTATATCTTCGAATGAATTTTCTACAATGTACGGTGACTCTATAAATAGAAAACAAAATGTAACAACATATACATTTGACACTATTCTACTTGTAACAAACTTAATTGTTGTACAAGAAATAATATTTATGTGATGATGGAATGTGTATTTGTAAAAACGACTAGAATCCTTGGCATTTCCTCTTTAGTGTAAACATTGTGTTGTGGGCCGATTATCTCTACAACTTGGGACAGTGTTTGTGTTGTTGATGTCATTAATTTCTCTGGCCCAATATATTGTTGAAAATTTACTAATGTGGAATTGAGTTTGTCCCATTATTTATGACTCAAACAATTGGGGCCCCGCACGTCGGAAACATCATTTCCACATACGTGCACACGTAGTGCCAAGTATCGCAAATTTTATTAGTGAAAGAGATATTGGTACGTAAGTCAAACGTTTGAGACATAGAATGATGGACGGTTATTGGCAAAATGACAAGTATTCCACGTTGGTAAACGAAGGAAGAAGTGTACGAAGTGTAAGATAAAAGGAGCTGAAAATCGCCGTGAAGGGCCGCGGCGCAGCCCCGTCGGAGTCGAGGTGCCGGAGCGCCGCGGCTCCTCCCAGGAAGCGCTGCGGCGGTAATTGGGTGTTCAGCCACTGGAGCCGCGACGCTTCGAAGACAGAATGCTGTGACGGAAAGATGGAAAGTTCTGACTTTTGGGCTGGTTTTGGAGCATTGAATCTCCATTATTTGGCACATGAATTCAGCCATTATTTGGCTGAATATAATCCCTCAATAAGTGCCATTACATGGCTATTGAAGGTCATTAGTTGGCTAGTTGAGGTGTCATCTCATTACACTATAAATTGAGGCATTTGGCTCAATTGTTCAACACTTAGAAACACTTATAGAATTTTTTGAAATCGTCTTCTTCCTCTCTAGCAAGTTTACTTTATTCAAAGTTCTTCAAGAGTAACACTTGAGTTTCATTTGCTCATTTGTTAAGTTGTTGTTGTATCTTGGGAGACTATTTCCCGACAACGTAAAAGGATATATATACGGGGCAATCTTGTCTTAAAGACAGAGTGTCATCACTCGACTCTGCAAATCACAAGGAGTTTGTATCATTCTTGATTCCAGTTTATTGTAATCTTTTTGTCACGACCCGACCCGACGGGACGCGACTAACCGTCCTAATGACGTCATTATATTAACCTGTCACACATAATCCAACTAACACTTAATGAGTCTGAAATCCGGCAGCATAACACTGCAACAACAACATAAGCCAAGGTAGGCAAGCCGACAAGGCTGCCTTTACTCCCGAATGTACCTGTCTCCTGAAGAGTCACAACTAGCCAATATAACATAACAAGCAAGCTGACAAGGCTGCCACCAGATAGTAACGAATATACATGGGAACACCCCAACACAGAATACAATAACATGACTGACCAAAACATAGTCATAACCCTTACATAAGTACAACCCACAACTGTCTACAGACCTCTACAAGAAAGATAACGACATATGACGGGACAGGGCCCCGTCGTGCCCCTAAATATACAAAAGTCAAAATAATAGGGTTCAGTACCCAAAATGACAAAGCTCTGAATCAAAGGAGCTTCCAACCTGCTGAGTAGGAACCTAGGCCTGAGGTTCACCAAACTGAAAATATGTACCTGCGGGCATGAAACGCAGCCCCCCGAGGAAAGGGGGTCAGTACGAAATAATGTACTGAGTATGTAAAACATGAAGCTGTAAAAAAAAAATCATAAGTAGCCAACAGAAAACATGAGATCAGTATAAAAATCAGGATCCAAATCCAACTGTGCCATAAACCATAAAAGTCATATGTGCCTTATAAAAATGAGAGTCAAGTCAAGAAAACATGAATGCCTGTCCATATACATATATATACCTGTAACGTAACCCGACCCACTATTGCGGGACTCGGTGGAATCATATCATAACCCGGCCCATACTGGGACTCGGTAAAGTCATATCTCATCTATGGATCCATCCTACGTAATCCGGCCCTCTAGTGAGGGTCTCGGTGAAAAATGCAAGGTTGTGCACGAACGTAACCCGGCCCGGGACTCGGTGAGGTGAAGTAGTAACACTTAGCACGAGTAGATATCATGAGTAACCATATGCAAGTAAAAATTATCATCTGACTCTCAATAAAATCATTGTAATAATGTCATAATAAACTCTTTGTTGAAAAATCATAGGCACTTCTCATAACAATCATCTTTAGGAATTAAACTGTATAAGAATCAAGTACGTCCGCCGTACCTTCATTAAATAAAAATCATGTCAAAGAAAGAAGGAATAGTTCACATACCTCTTAGACGAACTAATCAACTCTATATTAGAGTACGTCTCGATTTAGAACTTCAACCTATAATAATGGTAATACGTTCGTCAATTCTATGATCACTAGCATACTTTATATCGAATAACGACTTCTTATTCTATAAAAATTTGGGCAGCACTTCCCCTGTTTATACATGTTTCCACAACTTTCAAACGAGGCTAATAACATCAATAAATAAGCACGAATTAAGGGCACAACCAAAAAAACAATAAAGGGAATTTACACACCCACTTCTCATGTAAATTTAGCCTCTTAATCCACCTTAAAAACAGCCCACAAAACAGTCCATGTTCCAATAACAACTAGGGTAGAATGTGAAGTCTTTCTATGCCTTTCTACACCCTTATTCCTTTAGGACTTACCTTAGCAATTACCACACTTAAACATGCATAATGGTGACTAAATTTTCAGAATTATAACACCACAAAACAGTCCCTAAAACAGTCCATATACATCACAACATGTCCAACAATTTCATGCAAGTTCTTGGCCACAACATGTCATAATTCCATAACTCTTATCTTAATTCCTATAATCCAATTTCGGATTTCAATACTTCCATATAACTAATTCCAACTAAATCTCAATGTTTCCTTTCAATTTCATCATGCAATTAGTGATAATAATAACAACAATAACCAACGAATCCAACAACACCAAAATCTGTCCCAAATTGGCAACTAGCCCAAAATTGTCACATGCAATGCTTAAATTCCAATTCTTCCTTAACACAAATTCATTACCTTAATTCTAACAACATGCATTCCAATTATATCATAGAAAGAAGAATTTTTATACCTCAAATTCATCCAAAACAGTCCGCAATTTTCTGCCCACTGTTTGTCCGAAAATCCCCACTGTTTTGTAATTTTTCTCCTCTTTTTTGTTCACTTCTTCAACTCCAATTGACATGCAAGTGTTCTACAATGTTAATCCATCATCCCTACACGTTTTTCTTCCAAAATTTCATCCCAAAAATCTCAAATTTTTGGGCAGATTTTCGGCCAAGCAGTGGCTGTTTTGCCACTGTTTTTGGTGTTGTTTTGCTTCTAATTTTTGGTGAAAAAAGTAGTCTAGGAAGAGAAGATAAAAACCTTAAATTTGATTGTAGGTGGAGGGTGATTTTCGGCTGAGTTTAGAGGAGATAATGAGAGGAGAGTTTTTTTTTTGTTTAAGTTTAGAAAGAAGATGAAGAGGTAAGTGTAGGTTTATAAAAAAAATCTGATTTTTTCTTTTTACACTTTGGCCCCCAAGTTCTTCAATTAATAGATCTCAAACCCACTTCTTTTAATTCCCGAGAATTTCATAAGCCTCGTATCCTCAATGTCATAATTTTATAATACAATACTATTCCATAACGGGAGTATACAATTATTGCTATAAGTATCCAACGTCACCCTTATTGTGACCAACATCTTTCCGGAATCACATCATCTTGTATACTAATTTCCGGATTAGCATATATAAATATACTCTATATCCAAGATTCGAATCTTACCTCCTTAATTACGTCCTCTAATTATTGTCTTAAAATTACGAGGTGTAACATTCTTCCCCCCTTAGAAACATTCATCCTCGAATGTTCATACTATTGGGCACATCTTATACAAATTGATTCAAGGGTTCACAAGCACACATAAATTTGCATATTATGTCATCTTAGACTCTATGATACACGTTTCTACCAACAAATATCCAACTTACAAACAACTCAACTCTTGCCATTATCTAATAAAAGGACTCAAATAAACAAGGAAACAACCTACATCCTAGCTTATTCGTAATTTTCTAAAAGTGAAGTATACTAAAACTAAGGCTAAGTAGAGTCATTATTCCCGCAGTACCACATTATGTACATATATACAAGAACTTTAAGCATAATATATACCTTAGTCTAAAACTTGAGGACAAATAGAATCTTCACAACCAATGACTAATCCCCATTTTATATATTCAGATTCCTGGTCCTATTTTAACCAGTAGTTAAGTACTTAAATGAATGTTTTAACTCAAAATCAGCAGTTTCAACTAAGCACATAAGGATCAGGGAAGACATAACTTCAAAATGGTGTAATAGCAGAGACTAAAATATATATTTTTTCCGAGTTCCCAAAAGCCTAATATCCTCTACCTGGATCAAGATGCAAGCGTTCTATATAATAGAATCCAAATATACATAATAGAGGCGTTGTTTGATCATGCAGGGTACTAAGGAAAAACACATAAGCTAACCCTAACGATGATATACATATGAACATGCCCAAGACACCAACATGGCATATACACTAGTTACCTAGTCTAAACCAAAAACAAGGGATCACAAGGCAGGTGTAAATAGGTGACATATGCATACAGACTACCTTAGACCGTCCCAACCACACATATATATTTAGGAACACAAGAGATGCTAAATGAATATCCAATCCATCATTACCATGCCTATGATCAGGTACTAAGGCTAAACAAGTCTTAAAGTTTATATTAGACCTACATCAAGCCTAAATCAGAACAAGTGGACACATAATAGGCATATAATGAGCTAAGTTTTCCTGTCCAGATATTAATCACTATCGCTCTAATAATTCAACTAGCAAGTGTTATCCATATCGTGTTATTTGAGCCTAACATATACTTAATACCCATATTAAGAATAATTTTAAACAATGAACATAAATTGGAAGCTTAAGTTAATCAAATCAGGTTACTCAATGTCTCATTTTTAACAATGATTAGCAAGACTTTATCTATTACAAGTCGACACCGTATTGAACTTACTAATCCAAAACTTACAGATATATCCAAATCATATTAACATTAATTAGGCATGCTTAGTCATATCTTCTAACATACCCCCAAATCAGTAAAGCAGACTCGGAATTTAGGTAATATTCATAATTCACAATCATCACATAGGCTACCCTTTATCAATTCCCATCATAAATAACATCATATAACCTCAACCATATCAACCCACTTAACTCATTCTCTTCTAGTTTTAAATTATCATATCAGGCGATATAAGACAAGTTTTGTTAAATAGGACAACTAATCTTGTTCTTAATTAGTGGCGCTTGTTTTAGGTAGATAATATGACCAAATGACTTACAGATAGCCAAACGAGTTTCCAAAATAATATATTGGTCATCACATTAATTTAAATAACCCATACATGCTAAACCCAACTTCAATCCAACATGCCAATCCATTAAATCAAATCTAGGCGTTTCATATATCATTAATATCTTTAAATTAGCAATATTAAGCATTAAATTAACTAGGTAGCCCATACACGACTAGACAAATCTAAAATTAACATGTTTCATTCTATTTCAATTGTACAGATTATTCTAAATCAGCATGAAACATTTACACTCTTTTGTTGACATCTACTACTACTTTCAATTTGGTAACAATGCCCCTTCTTCTTCCTATATAAAGCTGATGGTGACCAGTACAATCCCAAACTCTTAAAGGGACAGAACAAGAATCTCTCTGCTTACTGTTTCTAAGTTTGGTATTACCTAAAGCTACAATCTTGTAGGTACCATCAAGAAGTGGATTGGGAAACATAAAATTCAAGGTAACCCCCCCCCCCTTTTGTATTTCACATCTTGAAAAATGGACAATGTCAATCAAAACTTAAAGGAATCTATAACTATACCAAATTAGATATTCAATCTCGAGTGGTAACAGGTAAACCAATTATCCGGACATTGAGTAGGCATAAACAAGTATATATAGACAGACCAAACATATGTGGATTGCCTATCCATGCCATGCTAACCTCATCACTACTCACTTAATAACTTAACCAAATCGGCAGAAGCAAGGGAATGCACATAGTTGAGGAACTACTCAGATATTCATTTCATTTTTTTTAACATGTGATTTAGATACCTATCAAAACTCAAATGATCTTATATTATCTACCAAATTTACATAAAAAGAGAAGGGGGTAGACATACTGCAGTAGCAGACATGGGAATAGGTGGACTTAACAGTTTGATTTAATCAACACATAGTTACAAAACATGGGCATAAACAATCAAACCAAACTGGATGCAGAGTTATGCACATGAGAAAGGGACAAGGTTATTTTAAATAGTTATGTTCAGATGAGTATTAGACCACCTAAGACTATTGGGACATGCCAAGGATAGATATGACCCTTTAACAAGCAAAACATACACCAAATAGGCTCCTAAACTATCCTTCAGATCACGACAACACTTAAACAAGACACACATCCATTTCAAAGTCATTAGGTGATCCTATCATAATTATAACAACATTCTTATGCTAAATCTTAGTTTCCTTATTATAGGCAGATAAATAAATAAATAAAAACATTAAGCCCTTCAATCATTTCCATACCAAATGTGACCTTTACAACCAACATAGTCATTATGTAAGCATAATTTTTAACTTCAACAACTGGTGTTTAATTAACATAACCTGTGTAGTTGAGTCATGGATTAATCGAACATAGTGTCTAAGAGGTTTAATATACTTCTCAAGCCACTATAGCAATATACCAAAATAATTTGTTCAGTTAACCAGGGGAACAAACCTCATGTTCATGTATTAAGCATACTAAATTAGTACATGTGCTAATGATGGTTTGACCTAACATACTATGGACACCACAGGACTTAAACAATCCAAGAGGGGTTACAATGGACTAAAACTAGTATACCAATTACTTCAAAGTCATTTAAACGGATCATACAAGGTCAAATAACCCTTAAACTTAACAAGACAACCACTTAACACACAAATAATCGTCACACAATACTCTAACAGTGTTTTCATCGACTGAACATGCTAGACATTAATAGAGTAGTCACAAATAGCCACAATATTCACATATATTACATAATGTTTGGCATAATATATTCACAGTTTAATAGTTAACTAAATAAGTAAACCATTTATTGCAGCAGCAAGTCATTCCTGAAATTATGTAAATACTCAATTTTCCACTCCCTTAAGCAACTATTGACAACATGTTTAGCATACGAATCTATTCCCTATTTAAGAGATAAAACACAGGCTTGGGTTATTAGAACATTTTGCATTCTACATTATGATACGCAAAGACAATTACGGGGGAAATTTTAATTAAACATAAAAGATATCTAGGCAAGTCTAATTAACTGTTTAGAGGTAGTCCCACTGAGCAAAATTGGCAAAGATAGGTCCTAACACAAGTGATTTATACTCAACCCACATACTGTACATGGACATTAACAGACCACCCTGTTCCGAAAGAAGTATGACCAAGACAGAATACATTTATACATAACATGGATAGCATAACTCATAAGAAAAGCTGGAACACATTAACTTAAACATGGTAATATTACAACATGTAGAGGACCATCTACTCCTAAGCCCCATCCACAAGTAGGACAACCCGTTAACGACTATCAACTACCTGTTGAACTAATTTCAAGGACTTATCCATACAACTTGCTCCAGAGACAACAAACCTTATATGTACAACAGTAGCAATTCCAGTTTTTGGCATATCTTATATTCCTTTTCATATAAACATAAGCATACCAAGGAGTCATCACAACTAATAGACTTCACATATACCATGTACTTTAACCCAGATCAAACATAAAATATTTTACTTAAGAAGGCCTTGTATATCTAAGGTCTCAACGATTATCTAATATTCTAAGAGTCTCAAATATTCCATGTCCCAAGCTTACATTATTTCTTCCCGTATACGAGTAAGATAGTTTCTCATAACCTCGAATTCGTATTTCCCTTCTGGCGGCTATCGCTTTCTTTGGAGGCATAATTGTAACACATTAATACGTCAGAGAGGGAATAACCTAATAACATAGCTCTATCGCACGATCTTAGAGTAAGAAGAATAGAAACCAATCCTAAATGTCTGGCAGCCTCCTGCGTATAAGTATGGTGCACAACATACCCATACGCAAGACTCTACTAGACACGATCTGTAGACATTTCGAGGACTAACTGCTCTGATACCACTTTTGTCATGACCCGACCCGACAGGCCGAGACTAATCGTCCTAATGACGTCATTATACTAACCTGTCACACATAATCCAACTAACACTTAATGAGTCTGAAATCCGGCAGCATAACACTGCAACAACAACATAAGCCAGGGTAGGCAAGCCGACAAGGCTGCCTTTACTCCCGAATGTACTTGTCTCCTGAGGAGTCACAACTAGCCAATATAACATAACAAGCAAGCCGACAAGGCTGCCACCAGATAGTAACGTATATACATGGGAACACCCCAACACAGAATACAATAACATGACTGACCAAAACATAGTCATAACCCTTACATAAGTACAACCCACAACTGTCTACAGACCTCTACAAGAAGGATAATGACATATGATGGGACAGGGCCCCATCGTGCCCCTAAATATACAAAAGTCAAAATAATAGGGTTCTGTACCCAAAATGACAAAGCTCTGAATCAAAGGAGCTTCTCAACCTGCTGAGTAGGAACCTAGGCTTGAGGTTCACCAAACTGAAAACATATACCTGCGGGCATGAAATGCAGCCCCCCGAGGAAAGAGGGTCAGTACGAAATAATGTACTGAGTATGTAAAACATGAAGCTGTAAAAAAAAATCATAAGTAGCCAACAGAAAACAGGAGATCAGTATAAAAATCAGGATCCAAATCCAACTGTTCCATAAACCATAAAAGTCATATGTGCCTTATAAAAATGAGAGTCAAGTTAAGAAAACATGAATGCATGTCCATATACATATATATACCCGTAACGTAACCCGACCCACTAGTGCGGGACTCGGTGGAATCATATCATAACCCGGCCCATACTGGGACTCGATAAAGTCATATCTCATCTATGAATCCATCCTACGTAACCCGGCCATGTAGTGAGGGTCTCGGTGAAAAATGCAAGGTTGTGCACGAACGTCACCCGGCCCGGGACTCGGTGAGGTGAAGTAGTAATACTTAGCATGAGTAGATATCATGAGTAACCATATGCAAGTAAAAATTATCATCTGACTCTCAATAAAATCATTGTAATAATGTCATAATAAACTATTTGTTGAAAAATCATAGGCACTTCTCATAACAATTCTCTTTAGGAATTAAACTGTATAAGAATCAAGTACGTCTGTCGTACCTTCATTAAATAAAAATCATGCCAAAGAAAGAAGGAATAGTTCACATACCTCTTAGATGAACTAATCAACTCTATATTAGAGTACGTCTCGATTTAGAACTTCAACCTATAATAATGGTAGTACGTTCGTCAATTCTATGATCACTAGCATACTTTATATCGAATAACGACTTCTTATTCTATAAAAATTCGGGCAGCACTTCCCCTGTTTATACATGTTTCCACAACTTTCAAACGAGGCTAATAACATCAATAAACAAGCACCAATTAAGGGCACAACCAAAACAACAATAAAGGGAATTTACACACCCACTTCTCATGTAAATTTAGCCTCTTAATCCACCTTAAAAACAGCCCACAAAACAGTCCATGTTCCAATAACAACTAGGGTGGAATGTGAAGCCTTTCTATGCCTTTCTACACCCTTATTCCTTTAGGACTTACCTTAGCAATTACCACACTTAAACATGCATAATGGTGACTAAATTTTCAGAATTATAACACCACAAAACAGTCCATATACATCACAACATGTCCAACAATTTCATGCAAGTTCTTGGCCACAACATGTCATAATTCCGTAACTCTTATCTTAATTCCTATAATCCAATTTCGGATTTCAATACTTCCATATAACTAATTCCAACTAAATCTCAATGTTTCCTTTCAATTTCATCATGCAATTAGTGATAATAATAACAACAATAACCAACGAATCCAACAACACCAAAATCTGTCCCAAATTGGCAACTAGCCCAAAATTGTCACGTGCAATGCTTAAATTCTAATTCTTCCTTTACACAAATTCATTACCTTAATTCTAAAAACATGCATTCCAATTATATCATAGAAAGAAGAATTTTTATACCTCAAATTCATCCAAAACAGTCCGCAATTTTTTGCCCACTGTTTGTCCGAAAATCCCCACTGTTTTGTAATTTTCTCCTCTTTTTTGTTCACTTCTTCAACTCCAATTGACATGCAAGTATTCTACAATGTTAAGCCATCATCCCTACACGTTTTTCTTCCAAAATTTCATCCCAAAAATCTCAAATTTCTGGGCAGATTTTCGGCCAAGCAGTGGCTGTTTTGCCACTGTTTTTGCCACTATTTTTGGTGTTGTTTTGCTTCTAATTTTTGGTGAAAAATGTAGTCTAGGAAGAGAAGATAAAAACCTTAAATTTGATTATGGGTGGAGGGTGATTTTCGGCTGAGTTTAGAGGAGAGAATGAGAGGAGAGTTTTTTTTGTTTAAGTTTAGAAAGAAGATGAAGAGGTAAGTGTAGGTTTATTAAAAAAATCTGATTTTTCCTTTTTACACTTTGGCCCCCAAGTTCTTCAATTAATAGATCTCAAACCCACTTCTTTTAATTCCCGAGAATTTCAAAAGCCTCGTATCCTCAATGTCATAATTTTATAATACAATACTATTCCATAATGAAAATATACAATTATTTCTATAAGTATCCAACGTCACCCTTATTGTGACCAACATCTTTCCGGAATCACATCATCTTGTATACTAATTTCCGGATTAGTATATATAAATATACTCTATATCCAATATTCGAATCTTACCTCCTTAATTACGTCCTCTAATTATTGTCTTAAAATTACGAGGTGTAACACTTTAGTTTATCCTTTCTAGCAATTTGTAATATTTACTTACTTCCCGTTTTCTGCAATTGTGGTAACCCACAATTTTAAGACAAGGTTGTTGTAAATGCTTAGAAAGATGACTGGAAGAGAACAACTCGCTTTTGATACTGATGTTTCTACTCAAGGCAACCCCTCTGCGTTCCCCATTGATTCTCAAGGCACACCTAATGCCTTCACTACTGCTCAAGGCTCATCCAACGTCTTTCCTGCTGCTCAAGGGAACGTTACAGTTCCTCCACCCTCTGGGTTCCATCATGAACGCCCAGAAAAGTTCATGGGCTCCAACTTCAAGAGATGACAGCAGAAGATAATGTTTTATCTGACTGTTATGGGAATGGCTCGTTTCCTAACAGAAGATCCTCCATAAGGTGGAGATGAAGTGGACCCTCAACCTAATAAAATGGCTAAAAGGGGCCAAGGTATCGATATCGTCAATGATATGAAGATGGTTCTTGATACTTGGAGTCATAGTGACTTCATGTGTAAGAACTATATTCTGAAATGTCTGTCAGACCCACTCTACATGGTGTATTGCATCATAGGCACCGCCAAAGAGTTATGAGAAAAGCTGCAGAAGAAGTACAACGCACAAGATGCTGGTACTAAGAAATTCATCGTTGAGAAATTCCTGAAATTTCAAATGGTTGATAGCAAAACTGTGATGTCCCAAGTCCAGGGATTTCAAATTATTCTACATCACCTGGATTTAGAAGGTCAGCAGATTATTCAGTTCCCTGATCATTGTTTTTCATTTAACTCAACATTTGAACTATCTGTTGCAACTGCTCTTGGTCAAGTGATTTTGGCCTTGTCTCCACTATCAGTGTTGTAGAAGAACTGTCTTGTATTTCCTTCATTTTATATCACTGCATTTCCTTGAGCAAAATTTTATTTTTTTCTTGGTTTAGTAAACTTGAAGCTATGAGGAAAACCATGAATCTTGTAGCATTGTTCACTAGTGTGTCCAGTCTTCTTGCAGTACCTATAAATAAGACTGAATTTCGTGTTGTTATATGCTCCCCTTTGTCCCTTACCATTATTTGAATTGTTCCTTTGATTGTTTAGTCCAGTTGCTGAAGACTCATCTTGGTAAAAGGGTCTTGATTACCATGTCCATTAGCCATGAAAGAGAAAGTTTCACCTGGAAACTTAGGTGTAGAGTGCATCTCCCTTTGTTTCTCTTCTTGCGCTAGGAGAGTATGTGCATTAGCAATAGTAGGAAGAGGTGAAATCATAAGAATGTTACCTCTGCCACCGCAGTATAAATTATTAAGATCCATTAAGAACCGTATCAGTCTTTCATCTTGTTTAGACTTGACATTCTTTTCCTTTGCTCCACAGGAACAGATGCAAGAACAAGAAATAAATGAATCCAAGTTGTCCGGCTCATCCCAGAGCCTTTTAATCTTGGTATAGTATGCAGCAACATCATATGGACCTTGAACAAGTCATTAAGCTCCTTTTGAAGCTGAAAAAAGTCTAGCACCAGAACTCTGACCAAATCTGGCCTCAAGTTCCATCCATATATCCTTAGCAGTGGAGTAATAGAGTACACTCTCAGAAATGTCTCTAGAAAGAGAGTTCAATATCCAAAAAATTACCATGTTGTTAGATTTGGACCAAGCTCTATGAAGGTCTGTTCCAGTAACAGTTTCTGGGTTGGATCCATCCACAAAACCAGACTTGTTCTGTATGCTATCCATATCCCTATTTTTCATCCACCAAAACTCTTACCATCAAAGACTATGTTAACAAGAAGAGTTCCTGGTGAATCTAAGGTGAAATGAAGAATGGATGAGCTGAATTGATGAGTTCATTAGAGGAAGAGTTTGTCACAAGAGTGTTATCAATGACTGGAGCAGGTACAGTTTGTTCTACCATTGTTACAGGACTTTGATTCGAAGAAGAAGGGAAGAAGGATGATAAAAAATGAGAGGGCAGTAGGGATCAGAACTTTTGCTCTGATACCATGAAGAACTAGGAAGAATATGAGAAATATTTCTTGTATATCTTCAAATGAATTTTCTACAATGTACAGTGACTATAAATAGAAAACAAAATGTAACAACATATACCCTTGGCACTGTTCTATTTCTCTATTCCCTAACAAACTTAATTGTTGTACAAGAAAGAATATTTATGTGATGATGGAATGTGTATTTGTGAAAACGACTAGAATCCTTGGCATTTCCTCTTTAGTGTCAGCATTATGTTATGGGCCAACTATCTCTACAACTTGGGCTAGTGTTTGTGTTGTTGATGTCATTAATTCCTCTGGCCCAATATGTATCATCAGAACAAAGGCCCAATTAGACACTTAACTTTGAAATATCCGCTTTGAACTTAGTCAAATAATGGTCAGTCGTTGTCTTGTCCAAAAGTGTGTCATCGGAGTGAAAATGAGGGTGGTGGTCTGAGTTTGTTCCGTCAACAGAGATTCTGTGTTGGAAAATATGTTTTGATAATTAAAAAATATTAAGAATAAAATAGTAAAAGATTAGTAAAGCCAAAAATACTTATAAACTAAACAACCATAAATTGAGGATAATCAACTTATAATTTGTGATTGGTTTTAGCTTCTAAGCACTCTAGATGCTTATCAAACGTGTGAATAAACCAATAAATACTTATAAATCAGTTTAATCAACTAACTTATAAGCTTAATGAAATACCCTCTTAAATTGATACAACTAGATTTCTTTATACTATCAATGACGTAAATATATTAAAGTTAATTTCTTGTCCCTTATATTAATGGCGGGGGGATTGTCCCTTAGGGCACACTGTGATCGATATCGATCTGCCATGAGGCAAATATTAGAAAGTCAAGACAAAAAAATGTGATTTATATTTCTCAATTGTTTACTCGTGAGTAGACCCAATTAACCCCACCTCATTCAACCTTTGACCAATAAACCAAACCAAAGAACGAATATTTCCAATCATATTAAAATATTATGATTTGTCTTGACTTTACGGAGTCTTTATTCTTCTTCTTCTTTTTGCATTCTCCATTCAAACTTCACACATATAATAACCGCTTTTTATTACCACCTTCTTTTATATATATACTCATTTAATTCTTGTTATTCATAAACACTTAGGTTCTTGTTTTTTGGTTTGTTAGACGAATTTTATTAGTAGAAAAATATTATGGAAGAAGTAGAGATACCTCAATATTTCTTATGTCCTATATCACTTATGATCATGAAAGATCCGGTGACGACGGTGACCGGAATAACATACGACCGGGAAAGTATCGAGATGTGGTTGTTAACGGAGGAGGAAGAGGCGGCGACGTGTCCGGTGACAAAGCAGAAATTGCCTAGAGACATTGAGTTGTTGACACCAAATCATATGCTCCGACGACTTATTCAAGCTTGGTGCATTGCCAATGCAAGTAATGGGATTGATAGAATTCCAACTCCTAAATATCCTTTGAACAAATCCAATATTCTCCGACTAATTCGTCAGGTAAATGAGTTTGAATTTTGTGCACGGATATTGTATAGTATTTTTTATATCATTAGTTTATTTACCGGTAGCAACAAGTAATTGGTTATGCTTTTAACTAACCGTATAAGAGAATTTTTCCAATCAAGTCATCTAAAAGATAATTAGATGTAAGTAACTGTCCATAATAAGTAGTATTAATAACCTGAAAAGTGTGACATATGATATTCTATAATAGTTTAAAATTCATTGATACATGTATATGTGTAAGAAAATCTTTGCAATTATTGATGTATATAAGTTAAATTTATTGTATATAACAAGTATATATGATCTATGGTCTGATAACCTAAAATATAGATTAAACAACCTAGTGTAACATGCGAAATATAATTAAACTGATTGTGTAGAAATTTTTCGTACTAACAGGGTATATAACTTACATCTCAGGTGAATAATCATCAGCTTTGTGTTGATGCATTGAGGAAAATTGATGATTTGGTGATTGAGAATGAGAAAAACAGGAAGTGCTTGGAGGAAGTGGGTGCAATTAAGGCTATGGTTTCTTTTATAGTGAAAAGTTATAAGGAAAGAAAACTAATCACTGGCCTTGAAGAAGCTTTGAGAATTTTCCACCTTGTTTGGAGCCCAACTACTGAAAATAATATGCAATTTGTCAAGGAAAACCATGACCTAATTGAAGCTATTTTATGGATTTTGAGAAGTGAAATGACCAAAAATCAAATCGTTATCAAGACTCACGCGATGGTGGTGTTGAAAAATGTGATAGAGGTCTCGAGTTCAAATCTTTTATCGGGGCTACACTCCGATTTTTTCCAAGAAATGGTGAATATTTTACGAAAAGAAAGCAAACATCATATCTCTCAGCAAGCAACAAAAGCAGCCTTGCAAGTGCTAATAGATGCATGTCCATGGGGAAGAAACAAACAAAAAATCATCGAATCGGGGGCCATATTCGAGCTAATAGAGCTCGAATTATGCAACACAGAAAAAAGGGTTTCGGAATTGGTACTTTGTGTTTTGGCTCATTTATGTACTTGTGCTGATGGGAGGGCGGAATTCTTGAAACATGCCGCTGGAATTGGTGTTGTTACTAAAAGGACACTTAGGGTTTCTTCAGCTACTGATGAATGTGCAATTCAAATTCTTGGATCAATTGCTAAGAGGTCAGCCACAAAAGAAGTGTTGATGGAGATGTTGAGAGTTGGAGCTGTGTCTAAGCTTTGTATGGTAATTCAAGCAAGTTGTGAAGATTATTTAAAGAAGAAAGCTATGGAGATCTTGAGGACACATTCTTATGCTTGGAGTAATTCTCCATGTATACAAGTTTATCTCTTGACTAGATATCCTGGATAATAGCGCCTTCGGGGACATCCAATAAAATTGGAACGATACAGAAAAGATTAGTATGACCCATCCATAAGGATGACATGCACAAATCGAGATATCATGGATAATAGAGCCCTAAATTCTTTAGTTAATGTTTTATTATTTTCTTCTTTTAATGATACATGTATAAATACAGTAACACTGTATCCCCTTTATTTTTCAAAAGAAAAAAAAAACTAGAAAAGATCATATATAGAAGCACCATACAAAAGTTAAGAAGATCAATACAAATGATGTCTTAATTTGTTGTTGTCTCTCTTTATTTTATTTATTGATTTATTCATTGTGTCTATTTATTTTGTTTACTGCAAAAAGATGTTGAAGAAAACAGTGGTATAATCGACATTTCGGAGATAAGTCGACACTCCCCCATACTTGAGCCAAGTTGCACGTTTGTTGGGTCATTATGGTTAAACTTTTCAGAACAGTTAATCTCAGATAAAATCAGCTTCAGATATTTACTCAGATTTCAAGTTCAGTTTTAACTTTCAAAATTCAATATTAAAATATATATCAATCGCCTGCAATATGTTATTGTTCTTTATTATATATAGTTGTTTAGCCCAGAAAAACCTTGTTCCTCCATTTAGAGGTCCATAATTATCTCTATTATTCATTAAATATAATTGATAGTGTAAATATATTATAATTAGTATAATTGTAATTAGTATCTTATATTTTATGTAAGGTAGATTAGTCTTTCATTAGTCAATCATAAGATGATTGTATATATATTATACCATTGGAAAAATATTAATCAAGAAATTACTTTCCTACGTGGTATCAAGAGTCTAAAGATCCTAAGCCCTAATTCTTTCTCCCTCTACACGATTTCCTCCCTCTCTTTCTCCTAATTTTCGGCCAACCCTACCAAAAACCCTAAACCATTTCTTCCACCTAGAAAAACCCTAGCAGCCGTCTAAAAACCACCCCCCCTCAGCTAGCTACTATCCGAAATCCTAAGGGTTTTTCCACACCCAACACATCAAACACTACTTCTTTCATTCTCTAGTTTGATTTCCTATGGAACAATGGCCGAAAAACAAATATTTCATCCCACTCTTGCCGTTAATAACGTCAAGAACTTTATCTCCATAACTCTTGAAACGGAGAAAGGGCAGTATACCTCTTGGCCAGAAATATTCAAAATTCATTGTCGCGCTTATGAGGTGATTGACCATATCATCCCGTCCGAGTCACCGTCGGATACCACTACGGTGGACAAGAAATTATGGTCTCAATTAAATGCTATAGTCCTTCAATGGATTTATGGCACAATTTCGAATGATCTTTCTCATACCATCTTAGAACCAAATTCTACGGCTCAACAGTCGTGGGAACAGTTACAAAACATTTTTCAAGATAACAAAATTTTGAGGGTCGTTTATCTTGAACACCAATTTACAAATGTTAAATTGGATGACTTTTCCAACATCTCAGCCTATTGTCAAGAATTAAAGGTACTTGCGGACCAACTATCCAATGTTTGTTCGCCCATGACAAATTAAAGGTTGGTCCTTCAGTTGATTGCGGGGTTGAATAAACATTATGATAGTGTTGCTACGTTCATTCAGTAAATCAATTTGTTGCCTCCCTTTTACGAGGCTCGTTCGAGGTTAATTCTCGAGGAAATCGCGGAAAGCAAACTAGGCATCCTCGGGAGCAACCACCGTTGGAACCGCTCTCTTCTCTACCAACTCATCTTCCACTGATTTGGAACCCCAAAATTCTGGTTCAGGGGGCCATGGTAATCGTTCTAATAATGGTCAAAAACTAGGTTCAAACTGTAACAATAAAGGAAAAAATAATGGTGAAAAGGGACGGGGAGGGGCGGTGGCCAGCCTGCCGGCGGCAGTGGCCAGTCCGGACAGTGGCGGGCTGGCAGTGGCAGAATTCAGTGGGGGCAGTACCCACCGTGGGCCTGGGCCCTACAGTGGCCTGTCATGCCATGCACATATCCGATCATGGGCCCGGCCTCCTTCCTCTTCAAATCGCCAACTTAATATTCTTGGATCTCGTCCACAACATGCGTTTGTAGCTCAGGTACCATCTTTTGTTGGTTATGCACCCACGAACATTGAACAAGTCATGAACAACATGCATCTAAGTGTTCCCGATGAGTTATGGTATATAGACACATAGGCTACGACACACATGACGGCGTCTCAAGGTAATCTCTCATCTTATTTTAATATGAGCAATAATAAAAATATTGTTGTCAGCAGTGGGCAGAAAATTTTAATTCATGGTATTAGTCAGGTAACACTACCCTCTCCACATCCACCATTACACTTGAAAAACGTCTTACATGTACCAAATCTAATTAAAAACCTGATTTATGTTAGACATTTTATAATTGACAACAATATTTCTGTTAATTTTGATCAGTTTGGTTTTTCTGTGAAGTATTTTCAGACGGGGATGCCACTTATGAGATGCAATAGCACGGGGGACTTGTATCTCATCACCTCTATTCTCAAAAATAGCATGAACAAAGCATCCATCTTTGCTGTCATTTCTCCCACTCTATGGCACAATCGATTGGGACACCCAGGAGCACAAGTTTTTAATAAGTTTAGGAAGAATAATTTGTTTTCTTATAATAAACCTTTGGACTCCACTATTTGCCAATCTTGTGTGTGTTGGTAAATATGTTAAGCTTCCTTTTGCATCTTCTAATTCTCATATTTTTATGTCATTTGATCTTGTGCATTGTGATTTGTGGACATCACCGGTTTTGAGTTCTACATATCATAAGTACTATATGTTTATTCTAGATGATTATTCGATTTTTTTATGAAATTTTCCATTATGACATAAATCAAAAACATCCACCAATTTTAAACAATTTAGTGTCTTTGTGAAAACTCAATTTGACAAAGGCATTAAATGTTTTCAATGTGACAATGGAGGGATTCATAAATACTCATTTTAATGATTTTTGTCACCAAAATGGGATGTCTTTGCGTATTTCATGTCCACACACCTCACAACAAAATGAGAAAGCCGAAAGAAAAATTCGAACGATTAATAATATGATTCGCTCTATTCTTGTGCATTCATCCACACCACCAAAGTTTTGGCACCATGCACTTCAAATGGCTACATACCTTTTAAATATTCTTCCTAGTAAATTGCTTTCCAATGTGTCTCCTACATAAATGTTATACCATCATCTCCCGTCTTTTACACATTTGCGAGTGTTTGGGTGTTTGTGTTATCCTTTGTTTTCGTCTACTTCCATTACCAAGTTGCATGCTCGTTCAACTCCTTGTGTGTTTTGGGATACCCACAAAATCATAGGGGATATAAATGTTATGATTTGACGAATAGGAAAATAATTGTCTGTCGTCATGTGATTTTTGATGAGTCTACATTCTCGTTTGCTAAGTCTCATATGGCATCCTCACCTTCATATGATTTTCTAGATAATGGAATACATCTCATTTTACACCACCGCCACCTTAATGGACAAACCCATGTGGAAGCAACCTAACCACATTTGGCCCAACCACTAAATGGGACTGGACCGGAGACCACTACCTTGCCACCGATGGTCTCGGCCCAGTCCCGTTTCTGTGACAGGCAAGCCCAATTAGGGCAGTCCACTACCACGTCCTTAACCCAAACCAATTCCGGAGCCCATCCCAATACCGCAACTACTACACTTTTTCACTTGGGCCACAATCCATCCCCTCGGCCCTATAACATACCCGAGACTCCTACCACCCAACCAGTGATGGAACAGCCATGGACCATTGAAACCCGTGTCATGAACGAGAATTTTTTGCCCAAACGTCATTTTAACCTACTATCCTCCGTTCAACCATCACCTCTACCAAAAAATCCCAAAGATGTCTTATCTGACCCGAATTAGAAAGCTGTCATGTTAGACGAATTTAATGCTCTTATTACAAATAAGACGTGAGAATTAGTACCACGTCCGTCTAATGTGAACGTCATTCGGTCAATGTAGGTTTTTTGACATAAAAAGAATTCTGATGGTTCTTTTATGAGATACAAAGCTCGTCTTGTTAGTGATGCCAGTTCTCAACAGGTTGGGTAGATTGTGGTGAAACATTCAGTCTGGTGGTTAAGCCATCAACTATCCGAACTGTTCTTCGCTTGGCTCTTTCTAAATTTTGGGTCATTCATCAGTTAGATGTTAAAAATGCATTCTTACATGGAAACTTACATGAGACAATGTACATGCATCAGTTGTTGGGTTTCCGAGACTATACACGTCCAGATCATGTTTTCCTATTGAAGAAATTGGTTTGAAGCAAACACATCGGGCATGGTATAACAGGTTTGCATGATTTGTTTCAAAGTTGGGATTCTGTCACAGCAAATCTGATTAGTCATTGTTCATTTATCGAAAAGGCGCTGACATGGCATATATCCTTTTGTATGTCGACGATATTATTCTTATAGCATCATCCATTTCACGTTGCCAATCCATTATGTCCCTTCTTGCAGTAGAATTTGCAATGAAGCACTTGGGTCCGTTGAATTATTTTCTTGGCATTATTGTCACTCAATATGCAGGTGGTTTGTTTCTCAGTCAAAAAAAATATGTCAAAGAAATAACTGACAAAGCAATGATGTCAGCATGCAAACTCTCACATACTCCAGTTAATACAAAGGCGAAATTGAGTAAGGATGTCGGGACTCCGTACAACGATCCTACCCATTACCGTAGCCTGGTAGGGGCCTTGCAGTAACTGACCTTTATAAGACCCGATATTTCCTATGCGGTTCAACAAGTTTGTTTACACATGCATGATCTGAAGGAAGAACATATGGGGGCTCTCAAAAGGATTCTGCGGTATGTTCAGGGTACTCTCCATTTCGGACTTCATCTGTATAAATCCTCCATCTCGCGTCTTTCTGCCTATACAGATGCAGATTGGGGTGGCTGTCCGGACACACGTCGTTCCACTTCCGATTATTGTGTGTTCTTGGATGACAATCTCATTTCATGGTTATCCAAATGTCAATCCACACTTTCTCGGTCAAGTGCTAAGGCGGAATACCGCGGGATAGCCAACATAGTTGCTGAATCATGTTGGCTCCGAAATCTACTGCTAGAGTTACATTGTCCGATTGACTAAGCAACAGTGGTCTATTGTGACAATGTGAGTGCGATCTACTTATCTTGAAATTCTGTTCAGCATCAGCGCACGAAACATATTGAAATGGATATCTTATTTGTCTGAGAAAAATTTGCATGTTGTCAAGTCTGTATTCTCCATGTACCGTCCCGTTATCAGATTGCTGACATCTTCACAAAAGGTCTTCCGCGCGTACTCTTTAATGATTTCAGGGACAGTCTCAGCATTCGAGAACCTCCCGCTAAGACTGCAGAGGACTGTTAGAGTAATTATGGGGCAATCCCATAATTACTAGGGATGGCAACGGATCGGATCCTACTAGATCCATATCCAGATCCGTTTTTCATACCTGGATCCAGATCCGGATCCATAAAAATCATATCCAAATCCGGATCCATCGGATCCACCGGGTCCACGGATCGGGTCTGGATCCACATGTAAAAAATTTGTCTTGAATAATATTTCCACTTGTTGAAGCTTTTTTGACAAAATGTAACTCAATCTGATTGAAAATTATGAGCACAAAATAAAGGACTCATCTCATTCAATAAGATAATCGAGAATTATGGGCACAAAATAAAGGACTCATCATTAATTGATTATGGGCACAAAAGATAATCGAAAATTATGGGAACAAAAGATAAACTACAATGAAAAAAAGATAATCCACTCATTTAAATTTAGATATAATATCTACAAAATAAGGCATGCAGGCTATTGTGAATTTTATGGTTAATATATATATAATTTACAACACTTGTTCTACACCACAAAAAAGTGGAAGAAAATAAATCAGAGAAAGCAAACTTAATTAAAACACAAGAGGGGACACAAGACATGCCTAATATCCCCGTGGGAAATCCAGTCTTAAAAAAAAAAAAAGGAAAAACAACGTAACAACCTACGCTAGATCTGAACATTGAGACAAAACTCTAGAAAAGAAAAAAGAGAGGAAGAAAATAACATAGACGTGGAATTGGAAACCTCGATTTCATTTATAAAGGTACACTCAATAAACATTGTATCATAGGACTCTTGAGCTTGGGTGCGCGCGCATACATAGGACTCTTGAGCTTGGGTGCGCGCGCGTATATATATATATATATATATATATTTTGGGAGAGAATCATGGGATCACATGAATTGATGCCCTAACCTATAAATACGCCTCTAATTCAAGGTTTCACACTCAACATGTAATATAGATTGGGCCAATCACATCCCACCTCAATTTGGGGCGTCAGATTCGTGTTGTTAGTGGATAAATTGAACTACTATTTGAGGTATATAAACCTTCTAATAATGGTTGATGAGAACTCTTAAAACAATTTAAATTTCTTTCGAAGTTCAAAGTTCTGAAAATGTATGCAAGTGAGCTAGTATTATTTAACAAATATAAAATACCGGAACTTGAGAGAAATATTTTATTTATTTATTCAAGAATTTATTCTATCTTGCATCATATTTGAACGCCATTCAATTGAAGTATAGAAAATTGACTTATGATTTTATTTATCTAAAAATATTCCCCTAGAGAAGCTTATGCTTTGTCATCGTGTGTATTCTCTTGAATGAAAAGGTAAGGGTGTGTTCGGTAGAGAGCAAAATATTTTTTGAAAAGTATTTTTAAATTTTTTCATGTTTAATTGATCAAAAAATTTTAAAATACTTTTTTTTTAAATATAAATTCCTTAAAAATAAGTAAAATGACTTCTCTAATGGAAGTAGGGAAAACAAGTTTCACAATGACATTTCACATTGGTTGTCTCCTCCTCACCCTCGAATTCACCTCACCCCCTAACCCCACCACCACTACCACCCCAAACCCCTCTCCACCCCCCCCCCCCACCCCCCCCCCATAATACACCACTCCCCCACCACCCACCACCACCCATTGTATTTGTCAGATTATATACAAATGATTTTAGGATAAATTTTTTTTGCTTACGTACTCGATACAAAAAAAAAATAAGAAACCTTCTTATTTCCTGGAAAATATTTTTTTCCTGTAAAACATTTTTCAAAAAAATATTCTCCTTCGTACCGAACACGCCCTAAATAGGTTTTCTTTTTCTACTTTCATTTTATGCAAAGTCCATTTTTGTGAGCAAGGATACAATCATAATGCCTTTAGTCTAAAATCTCCACGGAATTGCAAACAATTAAAAAAATATTATTCATTAAAAAGAATGGATAGACTAAGCAAAAGGAAACATGAGATGTGAAGTTTCAAGAAGACCAACTCAAAGTGATCTCAGCTAAAGGTTTTTTAATTATAAGATAGATAAAATATTTTAGTTTAAAAGTAGACCTACGTAACAAAAAGATATTACGATGCTATGAAAGGTGGTACCATCAGCTTCAGGAGTAGAACATTTTTATAATAGATGTATGATTCAGATCAACATAATAAAATATGGATATTGAACTTTGCTTCGGTTGAGGTACTTTTTCTAATTTTTTATTGTCTGATTTAGTAACACTAGGATTTTTATTTTATTTATTTGTTTGTTTGGCTTTTCGCTTAGCTCTTAGAAAACTTTTTTATTATACAGGGATCAATGAAGAGGTTCAATAAATTCTGAAACAATTTTTTTTATAACCGAGAAATCTCTGGTATGATTTGAAACTCACTACATAATGCACCAACTCTTCTATTCTTCTCCCCTCCACAGCAGTGATCAAACTCATGACGTGCACCTAACCGACACATCACGTTTTATTTATTTGTTTGTTTGGCTTTTCGCTTAGCTCTTAGAAAATTTTTTTATTATACAGGGATCAATGAAGAGGTACAATAAATTCTGAAACAATTTTTTTTATAACCGAGAAATCTCTTGTATGATTTGAAACTCACTACATAATGCACCGACTCTTCTATTCTTCTCCACTCCACAGCAGTGATCAAACTCATGACGTGCACCTAACCGACACATCACGTTCTTACCACTGAACCAAAGCCTTGGGGGCAATTTAAAACAACTTTTCTTGGTCTAAAAAAAATCAAATTATTTGCCAAAACGCTTCCTGATGCTGCGAAAAACAATATAAAAGGGAATTTGATAACTTAAATATTTTATAGAAACGAGTTTCCCAAAACTGCTAGTATTAATAAGTATACAAGCACCAACACCAAGAGCCTACAAAACACATCATATTATGGGACAAACACCTTTTCGATTTCATTGTTTGAAGGTAAACATTCTTAGCAACCCGGAAATAGCTAGTAAATTCCAGGTACAATTCTGTAAGGAACCTTTTCGCAATACAATTTCCAGTACTTGCCGTACCTGCAAAGCAGCAAAATTTGGTTAGCTTTTGACCCTTGGAAAAGTTAATGTACCAAAAAAACACGGGGTTAAATACATATATATAATAGCTCCGTATCTTGGTCTACTTGTTTTCTTCTTTTTTTTTTAATTTTTTTTTTTTTTTGATAATCCAGGTTTCCAGGCTTGCGCCTGACTACTTCACTGGTATTACCCAGACGTCCTGGAGATGATGGGACCGGTCCTTCAGCACCCCACCACCAGGTAAATCGCGTGATGTGCACACATGGTCAGTGTCTGCTTGCGTCCAACGGATCAATGCTACAAGGTTGACCCCCCCACAAGGCTTGGCGGAGACCGAACCCACACTGCAACATGCCCGCGCGGCTTTTAGCGCCCAGGCTTTACCACATGTATGTGGCCCGGAGGACGATATCCGGAGGAGAGAATAAACTTTTTAAAGTGACTGGTCCCACCGCATTACGGCTCCATACCCCAGAAAATCCCACCTCCGGCCTGGCCCTACGGATTAGTATACACCGCTTGGCCCTACGCGTATGGAGGAATTTTTTTGGGGGAACACAGTTCCACTCTCGCTGATCAGAGGACTCGAACACGGAACCTCAGACAGCAATACCCTAATGTATTGGTCACTGAGCCAAACACTTTGGATTACTTGTTTTCTTTTTGAACGGTGGTGTTTGGCCTAGCTTCCATTACTCTACCTGATACTAACTCCCACCAGCACATATACAGGGGACTCTACCTATTAAGGCCTAGGCAAAAGGAAAAAAATCACCTAATTTTGTCTACTATTGGGATTTGAACCCTGATCTCCCGTTGTCTCAATTGCCGGGATAATTCTTTTGAGAATATGGTAAGTTGATTTTGTTCACGTGCAAAGGCAATTGGCAAGTTCACAAGTCTTATTAAAAGCACAACCAGCAAGACAGAACCATATGAAGAATCCAGGTTAAAAATAAAAATAAAGGGGGAGGGGGGGGGGGGGTTGCTTACTTTGCCTTGCATCGGTCGTCATCCCTTTTGGCTCGATCAAAAAGGAGGATTGTTAGAAAGATGACGTAGAAGTAGGGAATGAACTGCAAGTATGAGAAAAAGTAAAGTAGGGATGTTAGATTTCAGCATGTCAAGAACATAACGCAAAAGTGCAAGAACACACAGAATTGATTACGGAAATTTCTCTATCAAAGAAAGAAGAAAATAATACAGATTTTACATATTTGATGTAAATGAATGCTTACGTGGTTGAAAAGAGCTGGTACAGTCCAGAAAAACGCCGCTAATATTTCTGGAACATAGTGGAAGTGGCGAGCTAAGCCCCACCTGCAAAATGGTTGAAATATATTATATAAAATATGTTTGATGTTGTATCTCAAGCAGCCATAAGCAAAATATTTGACATGTATTATATACAAATATATCAATATGTTTGACATTAGAAAACAGGACTCTGAAAAGTAAAACAAATACTAAATGCTTTTGTTTGAAATATACATGGTATTTATTCAGAATCCATTGTTAAGTGCAATCAAATACAGTGTCGATAAGAATGAATGGTGATATAGGAAAATAGCAATACAATATTGTTTTACAATCTAGCTCAACATAAAGATGCCACATTGGCTATTAAGTTTTAACATAGGAAAGAATGTTTGGAGTATACAATTTAGGAGGTAGCTAAATGATTGGGAACTAACAAGAATAGCTGATTTTTTGCTGCATTAGAACCTCTCCAGAACTGTACAAATTATTTTTTGAAGGGCTTTATTTCATTTGTGGCCCGTCGGCCAAGATTAATTAATTCCTATTAATTATACTTAATATGATATGTATATTTGTGTATACGATATGTATATTATATATATATTTATACTTGATACATTATATATACATTTGCAGGCTATTATTTTTAGAGCGGTCCAAAAGGGTAATTATCGCTTTTTTGAACTGCTGAATTTGGCTACTGATGTATATACTTTTTGCACTGACTTTAGTACAGTTATTACCTTCTCAACAAAAATACAATATTGTAGCGTCTAAATTGCAGAAGTAAAAAATCAGCAGGAGACAGAAAAAGGAACTGACCATCCTGATGTCAGCAGAAGGCTGGTTTTTTTCTCACCAGAGGTAGTAGTGTATGAGGCAACTATCTGCATTAAACGAAAGAACCAAGTCAGAAATCGCCGAACAACTGAAAGAGAATTCGAAAAATAAAATCACAGATGCTATCATTTGACCTTAGATGGAGCCTTTCCCCAGACAGTGGCTTTGCCATTTGTTCTGCGAAACTCTTGCCTCTGCCTATCACAATCATAGTTGATATATACGCAGAGAAGACCAGCTACTAATATATAAAGGGCAAGCTGAAAAAACAGAAAAAATTGCCTCGTTAGAAGCAGAAAGCTACAGGAGGACAATGATTACATGTAAGTTTCCGTTGTTTGCTTAAAGATAAGCTGTAAGTACATCCACCATCCCAAGTTGTATTATCTAGTGCAGCTGAAGAAGATTGACTCGATTAAATTATTTCGCAAGTCGAACATTAGGAAACTAATTATACTCATAATTCTCCACTTTTACAGATAGTTATATCGCTACAAGTAAATGAAGCTTGCGCTCTACAAACCATGCTATTATATGTAGTTTTTTTTATAGTAGATTGATGTAACACAACCAGTTTTCAGTTTCAAATATCACATGATGAAATGGTGAATAAGAAACTATTAAGATTGGATAATCAAAGTTCTTTTTTTTTATAATCGAAGTTCTAACTGGAAAAAGTATGTTGCTACCAAGAGGGGCAGGTAAATTCTGCATACACTGATCTAAAAATGTTCTAAGATGTGCTCGGGGCAAAGGGTTGCAATTCTCGGGGAGTCAAGTGAAACACCATCATCCCAAGGGTAGATCCTATTGACAAAAGTTTAACACTCGATACACAACCTTTCTCTATCATTTGACAATTCTAGAACGTGTTTTGTTTTTCTTTACACAAACATTTAAAATACCACAAATGGAATATATCATTGGAAATATAAAGATAAAACTCATCTGAAGTACTCTCACAATCCTAGATTGTATAATCTAGTTCCTCTTAAGAAGGTGGATTCAATGTTCTAATATCGAACATTATCTTTTTAAGTAATAACGGGGGCAGCCCGGTGCACAAAGCATCTTGTGTTACCAGTGTCCGGGGAAGGACCACACGCCAAAGGGGTGTGATGTAGACAGTCTACCCTAATGCAAGCATTATATGACTCATTTGAATGAAGTATATTAATTTTTTCATATTCTATTAGTGGTAACTGGTAAAGTTGTTGTCATGTGACCAGGAGGTCATGGGTTCGAGCTGTGGAAACAGCCTCTTGCAGAAATGCAAGGTAAGGCTGCGTATAATAGACCTTTGTGGTCCGGCCCTTCTTCCCCAAACTCCGCGCATAGCGGGAGCTTAGTGCACCGGGCTGCCCTTTTTTCTATTAGTGGTAACCGAATAAATTATCAAAGTAATGGTTTAAAAAGTAGTATTGTTGAACCACTCAAAAAACGTAGTATGGTCGAGAAAACATCACATCAAAGTTGCCTTCATGCCACAAGAGAAATGCTTGCTTGGTGAGAAATGAACATGTGAACCTTTGATGAAAGCCGAACGGTCTCATTTCTTCATATTATCTGTTGTGCTAAGAATGGTTGTGCCAGCAATGGGGCTTCTGTCATACTTTTTAAGGGACTCTTGTTGGATCGGAAATATTCTAAGTACATTTATTTAGCATCTCCAAGACTATTCTAAAGCTTGATATTAATAAGCCACAAACTTCTGACTCTATCGGAGATTTTGGAAGAGTCATCTATTTTCTATGGTCTATCATAATTTGTACTCTTACCATTTGCTCAACAATCACCGTCATTTCCACCCTTCATTATTTCGTAAAGTTCATTTGATTTAAAAGTGTTGTTGAACTACATTTATCAGTCTACAAAAGTTAAAAATGCAAAGTGTGCAATGATGCATTTTTTTGAACCTTTCACCTTCAGCAAGACTATTTAAGTGAAATTTTAAAAGCAAGCTATTACTTTCTTATTATTTCTGCAAGAAGAACGTTCCCTGTCATTTGTCTTAAGCAACCTTTTGTGCTAGTCGATGGAATGATGGTAGTAGGATAGTCGATCTGATCTCAGAAGCTACCTGAGACCCTTTACATGTATAGCACTACTTCTAACCAGATTGTCGGTCGTGATTGAGTATTTCAGTGCATGGACTAGAGTGGAAGATGGTTCACTAACGACATTTCTTAAAATGAGTTGAAAAAAATGAAGACTAAGCAGGTGATGTGCAGGCTATGAGCACGTCATGGATTAGAACACAGTCACAGACAAAAGCTTGGTAATTAAGTGGAGAGGGGTAGAGGGCCGGACCAATTATCCATTGAGTTTCGAACTGTACCCCACCAGCCCTCGGGGATTTCACAGTTATCAAAAAGAAGTTGAAGACAAGTAAAAACTCAAGTACAAACCCCAAAAAAAATAGTTGGGTATAAATAAACAGTAAGTAATGTTTATTGACAATAACGTTTATATCTAATATGCATATAGCAAATTCTTCTTGGACGCAAAAATACCTGAAGCCCAAGATTCACAGGCTGTTTAACAAGGTACATGCCAGGAGAAGTATATATGCATGGAAGCCAAACCAAGCATCCCCAACATATATAAAAGCCAGCTGCCAAAACAAAATTGAGATCCAGAGAACATTATATTTAGGCATTTGTGGACACTAGTAAGGTACTTGCTATATCAATAAAGAAAAACGCCGTGTGCACAAACCTCTGTCATGTGCAATATCCATTGTGTTCCAGTACCCAGCTTCCCACCAAAAGAACTTTGTGACATACACCAACATCAATATGGTATTTACAAGCATGGAATCAGATACACTTCCATACTCTTCATGCTGCCAGGTAAGAATATGTCATACAAGCTATCAACTCTCAAACATCAAAATGAAGTTCATATAAATTGACTACATCTTTCTATTGACACTCAGTCCAAATCCAGGTAAAGATTTTTAGGGATCGTGGTGAAAGAATGAGTACAAAGTAGCAGACCTAAGCTGTGGTAGGGTCATGTCGGATAAACATTATTACTTCAAATAATGCCCCTCTGTTTCTTTTGTTAACTGGTATATGAAAAAGTGTTTCTCTTGATAGTCCTTTAAAACGTCTATTGTGACAGAAGCAAATGAAATTTATTACTCTATTACTTGCATGACCTAAAAACTAAACAACTGGCAAAGTATCACCAATAAAAGGGCTTGTAAAATTCACAAATTTTGGAATGCAGAATCTATCGAGGACTTGGTTACATCATTTACCTGCTTTATGCAATAAGTGACAGCAAGAACTGCCCAAGACATCATGCCGAATCTGCAGTTTGTGAAGACTTTGATATCGAAGTGTTTGCCAATACGAGGATATAGCTCCATCCCCTGCAAGAGTTCAAGAGGTTATGAATATTTGACTTCCATTGACTTAATTTGTAGTATAAAATCATCAAGTTTAAGTTTCCTACAAAGATGCAAAATGAAGTAGTGAAGTTCAGTGTAAATTTTCAAAAGATGCTTACCCAATAGAAGTCAACAATTATGTTCCCTGATGAACCGGAATCAGTGGAAGATGGTGCAACATGACCCTTATAAGTTATAAATGACAGCACAAGGTGTCAGACATATATTATACAAAGTAAAGAATAAGAGATAAGAGGTACACTGAGGGTACTTAATAGTTAATATACTTACTTTAATATACAACAAAACACAGAAGACTAAGCTCCCAAATATAAGTGTAGAAAAAATCTCGCCCAGATGGTCATAAACAATTGCAGGATTGAATATTCCAAACCTGAAAGACACAGGGAAAAGAAACATAACTACAGAGCATAGACTTATGAGGTTAATGGACTGTAATAAGCACCATTCTCACAAACAATAGCTAATAGATCAAATGAACAATCAAACAAGCACTTCCATTTTTCATACAGAACATGTGAAAAGTGGCAGAACCTTCTTCTTTTCCTTTTCACCCCTTTACTTCTTTCGTGAGATGGCATGTTGGCCCAAATTTTTGCCTTTTTGCAAAAACACAATTCTTCTTTTCGCCAAAATATTTATTATGCAACTTTTTCTGTTCAAAGGCAGCCCGGTGCACTAAGCTCCCGCTATGCGCGGGGTCCGGGGAAGGGCCATACCACAAGGGTCTATTGTATGCAACCTTACCTTGCATTTCTGCAAGAGGTTGTTTCCACGGCTTGAACCGAGACCTCCTGGTCACATGGCAGCAACTTCATATAACTTTTTTTTGTTTATGAAGTTATAAATTTTATTAATAGTGTGGGCAGAGAAACGCTCTTATACAAGGAGTATACCAAAAAAAGTAGTAAACCTACAAAAAGACATGGTTTTCTAAGAACAACATCCAATCTTCGCTGACCATGTGTCTCCATTAAAAATTCATCGCATCTCAAAAGCTAACAAATATTTTACAAAATTCAAGACAAAAACCAATACTCCTATAACCAAAAGAAAAAATCAACTATAATCTACTCCAAACGCCACGTAAAGAACAGGCTTCATAATATGAAAGACAGACTAACAAAAGAAGCTACACACGAAAACAACTTAATCATGAACTTGCACCTAAGTATACTCCTAATAATATGCACAAAGACTGATTTTAACTCGTCAAACCTAAATATTTAGCTTAGAACCAGAACATATATTAAATTCAGTGAGTAGCAAAAGCAGTGCATCCCTTTTCCATGCAGTGATGCACTAGCAGAAGACGACAAAATAACACCTAATCCTACAAAGAATCAAGGTGCGAGTGAGTAGACAAATAGAAGTGTATGATACTTCCCAGTTGCAGAGCCGCATTTATCGAACGGAGTTCAACTGAATCCCTTTTGCCGGAAAATTATACTGCGTATATAGGTGAAAAATCTTTTATGTGTATAATACAAATTGTTAAATCCCTAAACACAAAAGAGCAATTTTTGGATTCGCTTGATGAAATTCCTGTCTCAAACACTGATCCTACCCGTGCAATCTCAAGCTGGAGCTAGCAAGTGACATTTAACAAAACAATACTATAAAGAATCAAGGTCTCAAAATTCAAAATTCAAAATTCAAAAATTGGTGAAGTCCCTACCACCAGAGACTGATATACGTGATCAATGTTACTGCATATGCTGCCATGCCATTAGCCTGCAAGAAACAAAGGATGTAAGAGGCAAGTTATACATATATACAATGAAGAGAGCAAAGACAAATCAAAGCACATCAATCCTTGCATGACTTGAATAAATTCAACTAAGGCAAGCTACTCAAACTATAAACGCAAGATGCACAATGTAGAAGTGTAAAGAGTAACTGTCAAATACCTTATAGACAGGCCTATGTCCAGTTGGAGATATTGGGCCTTCAACCCTTTTACCAGGCAAAAGAAGTTGTAGCGCCGCCTCAAATAGAGCATAACAAAGGATTAGCTTCCCAGCAATTGCAGTAGGTTTCGGCCAAATATTAATTAATCCTTGCAAGCCATTTTCCCTAAGGTGATTGAATGTTTTCAAGATAGATCCATCAGCGTGTACATTTGTATACCACCTGCACATAGCCCATTAAGATTAAAAAAATAGTACAGTTGTACAATAACACATTGGAAAATTCTTTAGCTAAAGCAGCATAAATCATCTGTTGGTAAAACATTCAAAGACATCACAGCAATTAGATCAATTTGCAATTTTTTCTTTACATAGCATTTTTACTCCTTTCACATGTCTAAATGTACATCATTTTCTATATATCCTATTTAATGACTCACCACTTGCTACATATGATCTCTTTATGTAACCGAATCCAACTCACTTAGGAATGAAGCTTAGTCCACGATCAATCGATCGATATTAACTACAGTTAGAATATTTAATTATTAACTTGTTATTGTTATTTCTAGTTTTCATCCCCTTCAAAAGAAAAACTTCATCCTTTGGTGTCTTTCTCTTTTAGGCCTCCCAATCCAAGACACAGATAAATGTAATTTTTTGACATGCTTAATTACTTAATTCACCAAAAGGGTATTATGGAAGCTCGCATCAGGTGTGTTGTGCGATAAGAAAGTGTCGCCTAGACTTAAGGAAAAGTTCTACAAAGTGGTGGTCAGACCGAGTATGTTGTACGGGGCGGAGTGCTAGTCAGTTAAGAAAGCTCATGTCCAAAAGATGAAGGTAGTAGTGATGTGGATTCTAGGTGGATGTGTGGTCATACCAGGAGAGATATGACTCAGAATGAAGTGATTCGGGACAAGGTGGGAGTGGTCCCGTAGTGGACACGATGTGGGAAGGAAGGTTGAGATGGTTTGGCCATGTACAGAGTTGATGCACAGATGCTCCGGTGAGGAGTTGTGAGACGTTGGCAGGGGTGGGCCTAAGGAGAGGGAGGGGTAGGCAGAAGAAATCCTGGGGAGAGATGATTAGGCAAGAACATGACCCTTGATAGGAGGGTGTGGAGTTCGAGTATCCGGGTAGAGGGCTAGTAGGTTCCCGCGAGGATTTCTCTTTCGTACTAGGAATATTATTATCGTTTTACATTAGCTTATTTTTTTAGATCTCTATTACGACTCGATTGTTTCTTTAATTCATTCATCTTATTATATTTTTGTCTTTATTTATCTTTATTATTGTTGTCTTTGCATCTTATCTTGAGCCAAAGCTCTTTCGGAAACAGTCTACCTAACTTCATAAGGTATAAGGTAGGGTAAGTTCTGCGTACACTATACACTCCCCAAATACCACCTGGTGGGATACTGGATATGTTGTTGTTGTTTGTTTGTTTGGTATTTGACAAATGGATTCAATTACACAAAAAGTCGGCTAAACTTAAACCAACAGATCAAACCAAAACTAAACAAAAGGACCAATCTTTGACACATGGTACTACAACCATTCAAAGATCTGAACTTTTATTCAAGAAAACAAAAACCCAAGATAGAAAAAGGCAAATAAAGACAGAAAACAAATTTTTTTTTTTAAAGGGATGAATAGGGAACTTACATGAGAATAACAAAAGGGGGTGTGAAAGATAGCAAAGAGAGCATTGATCCATAAGTGATTAATGGGGAGTGTACCAACTTTGTCTCCCCCATTCTTCCTCTTCCTAAATTGAACTTGTTTGTGATTTGGGTTTTTTGAAACTACAGAAGTGTCTGCCTAATCTTGACTCTTGACTTTGTAGTGTCTCTTTGTTTGGTTTTAAGTGTTTGTGTCTACTACTGTCTACTCTACACTGAAGTGGTGGGTTGTCTACTCTACACTGAAGTGGTGGGTGGTGGGTCGTGGGTCGTGGGTTGTGGGTCGTGGGTGATGGGTGCTGAATCTGATTCTCTGAATTAAACTTTGGTAGATTAAATCGACTGTGATTAAATTTATGAGTAAATTTTATTTAAATATTTGAATTATCATTTATTCGAATTGAACGTCTAAACACATAATAAAGTGTTGAATTAATGGTTACAAACATACTTACACTATCACGTTTTCGCAAATTTGACAGTTCAACTATATATCATTTTATTTACCTACTTAAACTATTAAGTATTCTCTTTGTATTAAAACGCACATCGATATTTTAGCTATTGATGTATCTTGTACACATTCCATTGTAGTTAAAGCGCCAAGTGGTTAATTTTATCTACCTAATTTAATTAGGGCGTTTATTAGTGATTTTAATTAAATGGGTAAAAGTTAATAGGGGTAAAAAATCTAAATAAGGGTTCTAAAATTAGAATTAAATGGGTAAAAATGCTCAGCCTTGATTTTTTTTTCCCCCATTAACTTTGAATTTCAGCGTGGATTATCATTTAGTTTTTTATTTTGATAAAATTCTATGATATTACAAAATTCTAAGTTTGTGTAATTTTTAGGATTTATTATGGGGTCGTATAAAATTCTGGGGTTTATGGAGAAATGAAGAAGGAGAAAGGGGTAAAAAAATCTAAGAAATGAAAAAAAGGAGAAGAAAATCAAAGAAATTAACAAGAAGAATGGGGAAGAAAATCTGAGAAATAGTTAAAAAGTGAAGAAGAAAAGGGAAGAATAGAAGGTTTTCAAGAAGGGGAGTTTCAACTGTATAGAACTGATTTTTGTCCATTTGAATGAGCACTACAAGGTGGTAATACCACAAATCGAACATCCATCAATCTAACCGGTTAATACCAACATAAGGGCTTTTTTGAATTGCATTTTGTGTCTTGCTGCATCTGTAGATTCTGTATCGTTAGATTCTGATTATTGTATCTGAATTGCTTGTTTGTTGAGATTTCTTCTTTGTGATTGTTTGTTTTGGGTGTCAATTAGTTGTTATAGATGTCATGTATATCGATTTTTATGGATTTTCAAAGCCTCCACGCATCTGTTGTCGATTGATTTTAAATATTTGGTCAACTCAACATCAAGGTGTCTTTTAATACAAAGAGAATGATAATTTAGGTAAGTAAAGGGAATAAACTCAACATTATAGTCGTTCCAAATGGAGTAGTTCACAAGTTCGGTTCCGTCCGATCCATGTTTTTTCAAGTTCAATTTGATTTGGTTCGATTTTTCTAAAATGGTTTTCTCGGTTTCTCAAAGAAAATTATGATACATGAAGGGTATAACTAAAGATTCATAAGACCACAAAAAGTGATTCATGCTCGAGGAAAGGCACCTTTGTTTCTAAAGAAATTGTAATACAAATCATCATACTTTCTTTCTAAAGAAGCTAGTGATTGCTATGTTAGATGAAAGGCTGAATAGTATTTGATGAAAAACTACTTTTTCTAGTACGTACAAGGATATAAATTTCTCAAAAATGAAAACTAAATTTAGATGGGGCCAATTGGTTAATTACAACAGATAAATTTTTCTACCTAACAATGTGAAAGAGGAGGCTTTTGGAAAAAGAAATATAAGTTGCAATGTTTATGCATGCTGGAATCTTTTGATAATGATATGGGAAAAAAAAGTCGGATGCACTAAACTCTCGCTATGCTTGAATTTTTTGATAATAATGAAATATAAAAATTGACAAATTCTTAAAAAAGTTCGGCTAAATCGAAGAACTGAAGAATCGAGATCTCAAAACCGAGAACTGAATCGAATATCAAACTATTAGAAAAAATAGAATTGAATTTTGAACAGCCGAAATCGATACGGTACATTTTTATGTATTTATGCCTAGCCCTAATTTAAATCACTTTATTAAGTCGTTAAATAGCCTGAATTAAGTTACACTTTTTCACCTATTTTGTGTTGGTTTTTAATTTTTGTCCTAACAAATAATTTTTGTGGGGCATATGTTTATCTTTTAACATCTTAATATTCTATAAGTTATGTCCAACGTCTTAAAGAACTTATGCCAGCTAGGGAAAAATTTCATTTTGAAGGATAAAAATAAAAGACCATTCCATTTTAAGGGGAAAAATTAGGGAAAAGGACACTACCTAGCCATTAGAAATTTGTTTGGCCCAAATTTGAACTTAATACCGCAATATGGCCTTTCGGCCCAAACTATTCCCAAGCGCTAGCCTAGCAGTCTAGTCACTATCAAAAAATTCAGACTTTTTTGTGGCGAGGTTCACTACAAAAAGAGCAAACTTTTTTTTTATCAAAAAGTCGTCACTAAAGATCGACGAAAAAAAATTCATATTGAGCCTTCAAAAAATATCTCAAAACATGTATAATATGTGTATAATTAGTAAGTATACGTTGATTATACATTTATTAAGCAGAAATTATATAACAATGATACATTTTCTAAACACATACGATAGGGATACATATTCTATACAATAATGATACAACTTCTTTACATATGATAGATTTTATATACAACAATGATACAATTTTTATGCATATGCTTGAATTAATTGAAAAAGAACTAAAATAAAATTATTTTTAAAAGACTAAAAATATCTTTTAAGCTTTTTGGCCATCCGATAATTAATTGTTAGGGTCGAATGGCCATTTATGTCCTTTCCCCAAAAATTAAAGACTAGCCCAGAGAAAACAATGAGAAATATTCAATTAAGTGTCATAACTTACCGGCAAATAGTGCTTGTACATTAAAAAGCGTAACAAAAAGTGATCTGTCCGTCTCGTTGTTGAGAAATTCCACGAATTGTTCTTCAAATGGGATGATTTTTAATTTTTGTCCTTCAAATGGGTTGATCTTTAATTGTTGTCCTTCAGACGGATTGGTCTTTAATTTTGTCCTTTAGCAATCGAAGTTATATCTAATGAGACATAAGATTTTTAAGGGCAAACGTCATGTGAGCCATAATTTATGTTGCGAAAAATATAATTTTTCCCCGCAAAAAAATTGTTTGTTATGAAGGTGAGAAATTAAAGACCGACATAAAATCCTTATCTATGACCTAATTTCGCAATGCAGTATAAGTTCTGTAGGAATTAAGTTATACGGGTAACTTCATTTCCACATAACTTATGTCGAACAAGGCAGAACTTATGCCGGACAAGGCAAAGTTTCTACAAATTTATGCCGAGTGAATTAGTAACTACACAACTTATGTCGGATAACTTCATTTCTACAGAACTATGTCGGACAAGGCAAAAATTATCTTGTGATTTTTTTTCATCTCTGATGGGGATCGAACCCAGAATCTCTAATTTTGTAGACCAGTGAATAAGAGTACTTTGAGTCATTAATTTTTATTAAATGAGAAGTTTGGGTAAAAATTAAATACCAACGATTATTGGGACACAAATTAAAAATCAATCCGTATGAAGCGCAATCCGCCCAAAAAACAAAAAGGATACTCTTCAACATCAGCCCATATTAAATGAGATACCTACATTTAGCCCAAGTGCTCAACATTGGATTTGTAAGGGATCATTCGTACAAATGACCCTGTTTTGGGGTGGTCTTTAATTTTTGACTTTCAAAGTTGAGTTCTTTAATTTTTCCCTTTATTATTTTTGACGCGATATAATTAAAATTTCGCTCGGCATAATTAGTGTTTATCTTCGGCATATGTATAATACACAACCCACAAATTATGTTGGATAAGGCATAATTGTCAACACTCAACATAATATGAAAAAGACATAATTTCAGATTTCGGCGGACATAGTTAGAGTTTAATTTCAACATATGTATCATAACATCCACATAAACTATGCCGGATAAGACATAATTTCCAACACTCAATATAATTTAAAATTTTACCATAGAACTATGCCGCATAACTTAATTCCTACATAATTTATGTCACGCAAGGCAAAATTTCAGTTTTCGAAAAGAAAAATATCATAGAGACTATGCCTTGCGAAGTAGATCTAAATATTTTCATGAAATAAATAGCAATGACAAAAATTAAAGACCAGTGCGTTTGAAGGGAAATCCGCACAAAAAAAATGGATTTGTAATGCGATTATATATGAGCCATAAATGAAAATGCTTGGAAAGAAGTAGTAGCTAGTTCAATTTAAAATTTGTGTTTGGGATTTGACAATTTTGCCAAGAAACTAAATCATTCCTTCAGTTCTTATATTTCTCGCTAGCATACGTTACCAATTCTTTTGCATAAATTACCTCTTTTTATATTTTTTGAATGTTTAACATATAATAATCCCCTTTGTAATTCCATGCTAAGTGAAGTAATTTTATTTCTTTCTCGTACTGTTTCGAGTAATTTGTCCTGGAAAATCATCCTTTTAAACATTTTATCTTAACCTATTCAGTCTTGACATTGACCAAATCAACTTGTAGAATAAAGTAATCAAGTTGAAAAAAGCTCCTATATTATTTTCTTCTTCAAATTGTTTTCAAAGTAATTACTATAACAGATCATCTTTTACCATTTCTTTCTTCATCCGTACAAAGTAATTGTACAAGTACAGAGAAACATGGACATGCAAATAAACGTATAGAACAATGTAATTAAGATAAATATGGATGAAATAAATTGTCAATTCTTTTATAAGTGTAACATCTCTAATCGTCAATTTCGCTTGTTCCCTTTTCAATTACATATCTAAACAAAATCTTTTTAAAAAATTAAAAAACACATAAAATTAATATCACTATCATATCTTCATTATGTTTTCTATTTGGGTTGTTAAGTGTCTCAATAATTTCGTATCCAGCTTGATAAATTCAGGAACATCTAACATCATGTGGGGACTAGAATTAAATAATTCTTTTTGAATGGGGATGAGTGATGATAAGAGCAATAATTGTACCATTAGTTTAGTGGTGATCACTGATCACTTGTTTCTTGTGTAGTTTACATCTGAGATGGACCAACAAATATGCATAAGCAATTTTCTTGTTTTCATAATTATTAATACAAAATATCTCGTTCTACATATTCTATTTCTCCGCGTATAAAGTTATCTTGACTCGAATTATATATACATATATAATAAATTCACACATATTGCTACAAAAGAATTATGACTGGAATGATATTTTTACATGCATTAATTTAAAATTCTTAATATATCTTTGCTCATCTTATTAAAATAACTGCATAGAACTCGTAACTACAGTTCAAGTTGTGACCTCTCAATCACTAAATTACATATACTACGAAGCTCAAGTTATTGATTAAGAATGTGAAATTTATACATAACCAGCATGCCTCAAAATTAGCATTATTAATTGATTTTGTTCAACTAATATAATGACTATCCATTCTCAAATGTCACCATCCTACACATCCGATTAAAGTTATCACTACACTATACTTAAGGTGCACGTACATGGTCTTACCGTCTAGCCATTGATGCTCTGCATATTCACGAAGAATACAATTTCACCGGGTTCATATCAGATACAGTAGAACAGTTGGCTATATATAATTACTTATACTTCACTTAAGATGAAACAAATAAAGAAACAAGCTTAAATTAACTCCAATTGCAAATTCTTGATAAATATAATTGGGAAGATCGACGAAACAAGACTGAAGCTAAGCTAATTATAAATAGGGAAAAAAACTCATTGTCACGTGGTTTAGTTGTAACTAGATATAAAAGCACGTGGTTTTCAAAAATAAAAAACATTCAATAGTTAGAAGGCAAAGGACCACAACCTTTCCTCACATCAGACTATTTACCAAAAATAAAAAGACTATATATCAAATCAAAGGTATCTCATATGACAGAACATGTCTTTTATATAGAGCATTAGACAAGGATTTCCAACTGCAATAGACCCTCGTGGTTCGGCCTTTCTTCGAATCCCGCAAATAGCGGGAACTTAGTACATCGAGATGTCCCTTTTTTATATTTTTAGGAAAAAGAGTAAAAGGTTATTTGAATTGGCTTATTTTAAGTGTTTTTTTACTTTTAAGCTCTTTTTTAGTTTTTGAAGTGTTTAGGTGAGATAAAAGTGCTTTTAAGCACTTATTTTTAGGCTAAAAAGGTACAAATAAGCTGAAAACCAAAAATTGGGTAGGACCAACTTATGACTTTTAGCTTTTGACTTATAAGCTACTTTTAAAAAGTCAATCCAAACACCCTCTAGCTGACAGGGACATAACCAAAAAATTTATCGATACTAATATTAATATTAACATAATGAATACTATAACATCAAAAAGTAAAGAAAAAGAACATTTGGTACACTTCAACTCAAAAAGCTAGTTTATGAGGTGATAATCATATACTAAAATGACAACATATAACACATGTGACTTTTAAAACAATACTATGAACTAAGGGGTCGTTGGGTATGCGGATAAAATTATTCCGGGATTATAATCAAAGGATTATAATTCTGGAACTAATTTATCCCATCTAGGAGATGGGATAAAATAATTCCAAGGTTAGGGGGATAAGGTGGGATATCCCATCTTTAAGTTTGACTTCATTTTATACTTTGTTTGATACAATGTATAAATTTATCCTATCAAATATGGCACAAAATTAATCCCAAAATTAGTGCTAGTATATCTCAGCTTATACCGTGTACCAAACGACCCATAAGAGGACTAAAAATAAATAGATTATTTACCTGTAAATCGGTACAATTAAATTTGTATGCGTGGTCAAGTACATGTATGTCCCAAGTGACTGAGTTAGCAAATTGATTAGCAAATAATTACAACAAATAATGAATAGCGAAGAAAGATTAGAATATAATTAGCCTGAGCCTGAAAGTCGCTTCTTGGTAAGGCCTCCAGATTAAGTGTTTTGTCAGTATGAAAGCACAGACAATGAGACAAATAATGTGAATCAAAAAATGACGTTATATTATCTTGAATATGATGCCTTTACAATGAGTTAATATGTCTTATTTATACTTGGACTCATAAGTACACATTCCACAATTTATACCCCTATTAATACCAATACATGAATGTTGTAATAATTAGACAATTAGTATCTTCATAAATGCTATTAATGCACCCTAGGAAAGTGTAGAATCAGACAAGTAACGACCGCCCATTGGAATTCGAACCGACCCTCTGATCTTCTTGCTTCTCCGGTACCTGCGACCTTTTGATACCCCCGATACCACTTCTACGCAACCGACAGTAGTGAAAGTTGACTTGGATCCAACTCATCACTTCTTGCCACATGTCAGGACATACTTCGTCCACTTGTATAATATGAATTTTACCCTATACAGATAGTCCCCGCACTTTTCAAGCACGCCCGGGAAGTGGATTTAAACTGACAACCAATCCAAACTTCTGATTTTGGCGGGAAAACCAAAAGGTGTCATCGACTCAATTCATCATACCATTGTCATCATGACGAAACGACGGCAATTGTCTGATTTCCCTCGACTGATGGAAGACTGTGAAATCATGATGAGGTGTGTCTATTCACCGCACCTAGTCTGACACGCATGTGTTGTCTGTCGAACAACCTTCGATTGGTATATGTCTCGTCAATTACCATAACAATGACGACTTCTAACGCCTATAAATACCAACCATTCCAATATAATTGATCACATCATTATCTCCGCCTTCAATTTGCAAAAAACGATTCTCCTAGCACTCTTAATTTGCAACTCCACACTCCATCTTTTAAAGATAAAATGTTGAACTTCTCCACCGGTGGCAATACTCCTTCCAACATCAAGGGGAACCCTACCCCTCAAGAGAGGGCTCAACGTAGCTAGAATTCTCATGTTTCATACTTTCTGCCAAGGACATGGCGATTTGATCATGACCTTCAAGAAAAACCTACCTCCAGAGGCCTGTCCGGCGGCTAAGATTCTCCTACCGAAGAATACAGAACCAGGATCACCTCCGACTTACTATCATTGGTAAAGGCTGACTGTCGTTGGACCAATGCTGCGGTCTTGATCCCTAAAGAAGATGAGAGGATAACTTTATTTTGGCAAGGATATTCTTTTATCTACATATTCCCATTCTCGATGAGATTGGGGATGAAGTGGACGAAGTCATATTAGACTTCTGTCGCCGCTACAAAGTTTGCATAGCCCAAGTGCGCCCCCAGGTCTGGAGGGCAGTTACATGCCTTCGGTTCTTTACCCAGTTGGCCATAATAGCTTTTACTTTGGATTACTTGATTCACATCTACTCTCCGCATATCTTCCATGGCGGAATCACCAACTTGTATCAGAGGGGCAGCAAGGCCATCCTTACCAGCCTCGATAATGATCATGACTGGGGCTGGACAGAAAGATATTTTGTCATCACCACCGCCGATCTCCTTCCTTCGGGTAGCCGAACCATCTCGAAACGATGGAACCCTCATCACAAGCTTCCTTGTATCCTTTTGATTTTTTATTTTTATATCTTTGAGAATGCCCTTCCCCGTATTAATCAATACATTTATCGAATATTCTTTTCCTTTTAGCCACTCATTGAGAGCCTACAAAGATATCCAATCTTATTAATTGAGTAGAGGACATTTTTGACGTCTCCACCCCAGAACTCTAGACATGGAAAAAGCTCATAGAGGACCAAAACTAGACCCCTCGCAACCATAGTAAAATCTGATTCCCTATATTTTTCTTGTTTCGAGAAATCTGTATCACACAATTTTCTTTTCATGTCTTTCCAAATTTGTTCCTACCGCTCCTCTCCTAAAAGTACCAGAAGATCTAGGCACGGACGCTCACCTTGTACATCAGGCTTATGAGCGAAAGTGACTCCATCAAGAATCTTCTGTTAGTCCCCGATTGAGTTCCAAACTCTCAAAGAAAAATGTTCCGGACTGAGGTGATCGCACCCCCAGTACTCTCGACGTAACTAGTCCAGTGGCTGCCTCTATTCCTATAGTGGACCTGGATATTGAAGGATCAGTTGAAGATGAGCAACCATTGGAAAGAAGAAGGTCGGAAATTCCCCAACACTTAGCAGAAATGAAGTTTGCTAGTCTCGGGCTCGGTCACACTAATGCATCATTTTCTCAAATTGGATCAAGTACTGTTGTTCGATAGCCTCCATCAATACCGCCTGCTTCTCCCCCTACCATTCTTCCTCCAACTCTAGAAGATTTTGAGCCACCTGTTCTTCTTACTATGATTTCGGAAGATTATCAAGAAGTTTTGCCTTCTCCCGACCGCGTTCCTTCCCCATAAATGAAGGAATTGGTAAATGAATATCCAGTGCCCGCTGCAGAGCCTAGAGAATTCTGATATGTGACCCTTCAACTTCCCTCTGATTGCCACCTTTTGTCTAAGCATGTGGGAGTGGACAATTATATGAAGCATATGGCCTCGGATAAAGACTGGAGGAAAGCTCGCATGGTGTCAGCGGAATGCCCCATTAATGAAGGCATACGTGCCGCGACTAAGGTATCAGTTTCTCTCCACTTTTTGTTCTTTTTAATTCCTTTCAGATCTTTTGTTCAGGCCAATTTCTTTTGTTATGATGGGCTCCAATGGCTGATCGAGGAGAAAGTTATTCTGGTGAACGAAAGGGACAATGTTGTAGAGCACTTGTCGGTGAAGAAAGCCAAGCTCACCAAGGTCAATGCGTTTGAAGGAAAACTTGCGTACCTAGAGAAAGAGAAAGAAACCTTTAGGCAACAGGCCCCGCTTCACGAAGACCATGCAGGTGACTGGCAGAAAAAGTGGAATGAGGCTTCCGATTCTATGTTTGACCTGATGATGCGTCTATCTGGGCTTGAGGCTGATATGAATACTTTATCTGAGTGTCTCCAGATCAAAGAAACTGAAATTGAGCCCTTTCGGAAGGAAAATGAGTCCTTAAGGTCTCATTTATCCACCATGATGACTCCGACTGAAAAGTAACGGAAGGCAATTGCAGAGTTGACTTAGGCCAATGAAATCCTCTATTCAACTAGTGTCGAACTCACCCGCGTCGTTCAATTTGCAAAAATTGAGCTTCAGGCCACCATTGACAACTTTGCTTTGTCCATGGTAAATAACGACTATAAGATGCGCCGCAAGGCTTTGGAGGCAGTGCGGGCAGGGATAATCAATGATATTGATGACGAGATTACCAAGGCCCGACAGTTGAAATTAGCTTCGGCGGAAGAGCCAGACGAACCCCTTCCAATGGATGAAGAAGATGCTTCATATAATGGGGAAGAAGAAGATGACAACCTTTCGGAAGCAGAAATTCCTCTTCCTCAAGCAAATATGTCGTCTGCCTTAGATAATGCCCCAAAGCCACAACTTCTGAATTGCCTCCCTCTGCCCTAATATCTCAAAATCGCAACTGATAATGGTTACTTTGTTTTGGAAACACCCCCGACGGATCATGTAATGAGCATGTCGTTGCCTTTCACACGAGTTTTTATCTTTTTATTTGTTTTTGTCTTGTAACCGGGTCACTTTTGGGCCCGGTACTATTTCTGAATGAAGTTCTTTGCTCTAGACTCCATTTTTTACAAACTTTTGCTCAAGGCTTTATTTCATGCCTTTATTTATTGAAGAATACTTATATTCCCCTTATAAACTAAGTTGTAGTTTTAGTTTACTACTTCAATTGGCTAAGTAAAATCTAAGGCTTTTGAACTGCCTTTTAAAAATTCTAAGCCTTAAAGTCTCTTGATGACTTTTAACAAGACTTGAATTTATTCATAGAAGATGTATTTTTATTTTTACTTCCCATGGCCTTGTAGTTGATCCACAACTAGTTTTGGTCTGGTCAACTTTTTATTCGGGCGCTTTGAGCAGCCAAAATTTTAATCTTTTTTTTTAAAGTTTTTTAATAAGAGAGAACCCTTATTTTTAATAGTGTTATAGAAGAGGACGTCTCCCTTTCATTATGGCACAAATTTTTTGATATGTTTATAACAACACAAGTTTTAATAATTCTTATGCTTTTAATGACAAGAAATTTATCATAAAAGGAAAAATTTATTAATTTCTTTAACTTATAATTATAAAGACATATGCATGAATAGTCCTGCTGCCATCTAGTGTGGTCAGCCTGGTTACACATATGCAATAGTTTGCGATCCATGTAGTCTCTGGTGGTGAGTGCTTTTCCCTTGAACCTTTAGCAGTACCAGCATATGCTTTTCCTTTAAAACTTCAACAGTACCGGTATATGCTCTCTTATTTTCAAAAAAAGTACCTCAACCTTGGCATGGGTATATATGGCCCCCCCAGTATTTGGATGTTTCTTCCGTGGAGACCCAGACACAGATAATATTCTTGTAGCAAGACTTTTAACACACTTTCATTGGTGATGCCTCATTAAAAACCTTGCCGCAAAACCTCAATTGGGACAAAATTGGATGAAGGAAAAAAAATGTAACACACATTCGTCTTGCTAAATGTAATATTTCTTCAGGTGACTTACAATACAATTATTGAGAAGTGTGTTCCCTTCTTGATCTGTTAATTGGTAAGTTCCTTTGTCAGGAATCCCGATGATTGTGTATGGTCTTTCCCAAGTTTGAGCAAATTTTCCTAAGTTAGGTTCCCGAGTACTCTGAGTCACCCTTCGGAGTACCAAGTTCTCAAGCATGAAGTATCAGAGATTTGCACTCGAGTTATAGTATCGTTCCATCGTTGCTTCTGGTACAACATCCGGATGTACGTGAGGTTTTGACGTTCTTCGAGCAAGTCTAGTTGTACCGACGTTGACTCTGAGTTAGCTTGCTCCTCCGACTGGAGGTACCACAAGCTTAGAGTTCCTACTTCAACTAGGACCAGTGCTTCGGTGCCATAAAGTAGAGAAAAAAAAGTTTCTCCGGCACTCCTTTTTGTTGTAGTTCTGTATGTCCATAATATCTCGGGTAACATAAAAGGCCACTTTCCCTTAGCAGCTTTCAATTTTTCTTCAAATTTTGTATTATAGTCTTGTTCATTGACTCCGCCAAACCATTTGCACTAGGATAATAGGGGTGGAGGTGATGTGTTTGATGTTCAAGTCATCCAAGAATCTTGTAACTTTAGACTTGATAAAATTTTGATTGTTGTCACAAACTATCTTTTTGGGATGTTAAAGCGACAAATGACATGTTGCTAGATGAAATCGATCACCTCCTTCTCTCGAAGCTTTGTATAAGCTGCAGCTTTAACCCATTTAGAGAAATAATTAGTCATAAATAATATTTGTGATACCTGTCCCAGGGAATAAGGTAAAGGTCCAACTATATCCATTCCTTATTTCGTGAATGACTATGAAGACAATACCGGGTGTAATTCCTCTCCTGGCTGGTGCAGCAACTGCGCATGACACTGGCACTTGTCACACTTTCTGATAAATGCATTCGTGTCTTCTTCAATCCACGACAAATAGTATCCGGCCCTTATGAGTTTTCTCATCAGGGGGATTCTGCCCCATAATGGTTTTTGCAGATTCCTTCATGTACTTCCCTCATAACATAATCAGCTTTTTTGGGACCTACACATCAAGCCAGAGGACCATAATAACACCACCGGTAATGTTTTTCATCGATAATACAATATCAAGCGGCCTTAGTCCTAAAGGCTCTAAATGCTTTCAGGTCTTCTGGCAGACTTCTGTTCATGTGGTAGTCTATGAATTCATTCCTCCAATCCCAATTCAAACCTTTTGAGTTTACTTCATCATACCATACCAGGTCTAAGGCCGAATGTAGGAACTGAAAAACTGATTCAGCTTTGGAGCCTTCTACTTCCGTGCTGGAACCCAAATTTGTGAGTGCGTCGGCCTCTACATTTTCCTCTCGGGATATATGCACCACCGTCCACTCTTGGAACCGGGAAAGTAGCTTCATGACCTTCTCGAGGTACCTTGACATACGCTCCTTCTTGGATTTAAATACTCTATGAACTTGGTTCACCACCAGTAGGGAATCACATTTGACTTCGATTATTTGTGACCCTAGACCCCGAGCCAATTTCAAACTTGTAATCAGAACCTCATACTCGGCTTCATTGTTAATCAAAGGTGAACTATGAATTGCCTGCCTTAAGATTTCCATGGTGGGAGTATGTAATATTATTCCCACACTGGTCCCCTTGACATTGGACGCTCCATCGGTGTAGAGCATCCAAATCCCGAGGGTAGTCTCCGAGACCAAAATGACTTCTTTTTCCGCCTGAAGGGTTACGCCCGAACTAAAATTAGCCATGAAATTCGCGAGGACTTGTGACTTTATTATAGTCCAGAGTTTATACTCAATATCAAATTAACTTAACTCCACCGCCCACTAAGGAATCTCCCTGAATGTTCAGGTTTATGCAACACGTTCCTGAGAGGAAACGTTGTCACCATGGTTATCCGGTGGCATTGAAAATAAGGTTGAAGCTTCCGTGACAACATAACTAAAGTAAAAGCCAACCTTTTGAGAAGTGGGTACCGAGTTTCGGCCTTGACATGACTCTGCTTATATAATAAATAGAAAACTACATACATTTTTCTTCTTGTGCTTATATTGTGCTTACCGCTACCTCCGAGACTGCTAAATATATAAGGAGTTGCTCTTCGTCCTTTGGCTTTGACATGAGCGGAGGACTGGATAAGTAAGATTTCATGTCTCGAAGGGCTTGTTGACATTCAGGCGTCCATTCAAAGTCGTTCTTTGTTTTAAGGAGCGAGAAGAATTTGTGGCATTTGTTTGAAGATCAGGATATAAATATACTGAGAGTTTTTATCCTCCTGATCAGCCGTTGTACCGCCTTTACATTTTCAATTGTATTCGAAATATCTTCGATGGATTTATCTTGTCAGGATTCATTTTGATTCCTCTTTGAGAAGCCATGAACCCTAAGAATTTTCCTGAGCCCACCCCGAAGCCGTATTTTCAGTGTTAAGCTTCATGTTGTACCTTCTCAAGACTTTGAATGTTTCCTGTAAATGACTCAAATGGTCTTCTGCCTTAAGATTTTTAACAAACATATCATCTATATACACCTCCGTAGTTTTTCCTATCTGTTTTTCAAACATTTTATTCAATAGCCTTTGATAGGTGGCTCCGGCGTTTTATAATCTGAAAGGCATAACACTATGGCAGTAAGTGTTGAAATTAGTTAAAAAGGACATTTTCTCTTGGTCTTCCGGGTGCATTGTAATTTGCTTATACCCGGAATACGTGTCGAGAAACTCATGACTTCATATCCGGCCGTAGAATTGATCATTTGATCTATGTTCAACAATGGAAATGAGTCTTTGGGGCATGCTTTATCTAACTCTTTATAACCAATATACATCCTAAATTTATTCCACTTTTTAGGTACTACCACTGAATTAACTAACCAATCCAGATATTTTACTTTCTGGATTGACCCTATATTAAGTAGCCTAGTTGCCTCTTCTTTTAGAAACCTATTGTGGACTTTGATGATGGGCCATTTTTCTGCCGCACAGAAGGGAAACTGAGATCCAGTTCTAACTTATGAGTTGTGACTTCTGGAGGAATGCCTATCATATCTTTGTAACCAAGCAAAACAATCACTGTTAGCCGTAAGATAATTAAGAATTGAATCTCTAAGCTCCGGGGTTAGCCCCATATCCAAGTATACCTTTCTGTAGAGAGTTTCCCCGCACATGGCCATTTGTTCAAGCTCTTCAGCTTTCGATTTGGTGGCGTCCAATTTATCTGGTACCTAAAAATATTTAGAAACCTAATATCGGTCTGAGAACTCTTCTTCCGATTCAGCTTCTATTGGCGGAGCCTGGTGGACCTCATCCGGTACCGACTCTGCTTCCTTTATTTTCTATTTCAGATTTGTAGCTGTATCCGATTCTTCTATTTCAGATTTCGCTAAGGTATTCCCACATATGGCCCATGTTCAACATCCCTGCCACTTTTTCCCGGAGGTATCTACAATCCGCGGTTTTATGTCCGTGAGTTCCATAGAAATCACACCAAATAGTTTGATCCCTGGAATTTAGATTAGACCGTAGTGGCCTTGGTGGCCGAGATGCCGAATAAGTCCTCAGTACCGCCACCATCTAATCTTCATTGATGCTGAAGTTGTATTAAGATAGCTTTGTGTATCCGGGTCCCTTTGGAGATGAATTAGATGAATTGCCTTTATCATGATTCATCAGTCCCTGATTACTCTTTCCAGGATCTCTCTTGTTATTTGTCCTCTCAAGGGAACAAAAACTTTGTCCGCCCATTTGCTTTCCGGGAGCGAGATAAGACTGAATATGATTCTTTGAGGAGTTACGGTCTGATCCAGCTCCTTTGTCTGCCATTCACTAAATGATTCCCGCATGAGTCCCCAACAAATCATCTTTTACCAAATTTTTTACTCGTATCGATTACAAATGTCTTCTCGGGTAGTGGCCTAGAATTCCAGGAGATTTTCTTTCAGCTTTCGTGAAGCGTCCGAACTCAAGGGGTTCAGACCCTTAGTAAAAGCCTCAGCAGCCCATTCATATGGGATTTCAGTAACAACATTCACCCTTTTTGGAACCGCATAACAAAGTCTATGAGGAGTTTGGATTCTCTATGTACAATGCTGAAGATATCTGCCTTTCTCGTTTTTACTTTCCCTGCCCTCGTACGGGATTTTTAAACATATCGGCTAGCATGGAGAATGAACTAATAGAATGCTCGAGGAGAAATGAATACCATGTCAGGGCATCTTAGTGAGCGTCTCAGCAAATTTTTTTATCATAACTGATTCTATCTCATGCTCCTTCAAATCGTTTCCTTATACTGTTGTGGTATACACCGTAATTTATTCTTGTGGGCCCGTCGTTCTATCATATTTGGGTATGAATGGCATTTTGAGCCTCTTGGGAATCAGTTCGGGCTCATCATTTGCTTATACGCTAGCTGGATATATATTTTCACATTTAGACCTTCGATCACTGGAGGCCCCCCCCCCCCGATATTTTGTTCAACCGGTGCCGGAATTCCTTGGCATTCTTTTCTGCTTCCTGAGCATTTGTATCTACATTTCCCATTATCTCCTTCATGAATTTCAGAACTTGCTCTTGGAAGGGGTTTTCAGGAATAATTTCACTTCCCAAAGCATCATCATGCCTTGGCTCGTTCTGACCATTTCTTGCAGCACTTGAGACGTTTATCGGTGGTTCCTCTGTGGTTGCTGGAGTGCTTCCAGCAAATTTGGACACAAACCCACAGAAAAATCGCTTTATGCTTCCCAATTCTTCTCTCATCGCAACATTCTATGCCCTTAGGATCTATATGGCCTCCTCGAGCATTCCATCATTAGGAACCTCCTCTCCCTAGGGCTATCCATCCCCCGAACTGGCCCCGTCTGTGACTACCGGATCTTCTAGTACTTAGTCTGTGATCAGAAAGCCATCCGATCTGATTTGGTTATTTCAGCATTGTTCTCGGGGATACGGTTTCCCCCAAGTCCTTCCATACCCGTCATCTGTTGCTTAAATAAAACAAAACTAAATAAAGGAGTAGATTAAAGAATAAGGGGTCACTTATGACAACACTAATGTCCAGGCCCCACGGTGGGCGTCAAACTATTTACTCGTAAATCGATACAGTTGAATTCGTATACGTGGTCAAGGATACGTGGGTCTCAAGTAATTGAGTTAGCAAATAATTACAATAAATAAGGAATAAGGAAGTAATATTAGATTATAATTAGCCTGAGCCTAAAAGAAGCCTCTTGGTAAGGCCTCTAGATTAAGTGTTTTGTGAGTATGAAAGCACATACAATGAGACAAACAGTGTGAATCAAAAAATGATGTTATAGTATCTTGAATATGATGCATTTACAATGAGTTAATAGGTACTATTTATACTTGGATTCATGAGCACACATTTCACGATTTATGCCCCTATTAAAATTAGTATATGAATGTTGTAACAATTAGATAATTAGTGTCTTCGTAGATGCTATTAATGCACCCTTGGAAGGTGTAGAATAAGACAAGTAATGACCGCCCGTTGGATTTCGAATCGGCCCTATGATCTTCTTGCTTCTCCGGTACCTACGACCTTTTGATACCCCTGGTGTTGGAAATTTACTAATGTGGAATTAAATTTATCCCATTATTTATGATTCGAATAATAGAGAGCCCGCACGTCGGAAACGTCATTTCTACACACGTGTACACGTAGTGCCAAGTATCGTAAATTTTATTAGTGAAAGAGATATTGGTACATATGTAATACATTTGAGACATAGAATGATGGACGGTTATTGGCCAAATGACAAGTATTCCACGTTGGTAAACGAATGAAGAAGTGTAAGATGAAATGAGTCGAAAATCGCAGTGAAGGGCCGCGGCGCAGCCCAGTCGGAGCTGAGGCGCCGGTGCGCCTCCCAGGCAGCGCTGCAGCGCTAATTGGGTGTTCAGTCACTGGAGTCGCGATGCTAATTCACAGAGCCGCGGTGCTTCAGAGGCAGAATGCTGCGATGGAAAGTTCTGACTTTTGGGCTGGTTTTGGAGCATTGAATCTCCATTATTTGGCACATACATTCAGCCATTATTTGTCTGAATGTAACCCCTCAATAAATGTCATTACATGGCTATTGAAGGTCATTAGTTGGCTAGTTGAGGGGTCATCTCATTACACTATAAATTGAGGCCTTTGGCTCAATCGTTCAACACTTAGAAACTCTCACAGAAATTTTCTGAAATCTTTTTCTTCCTCTCTAGCAAGTTTACTATACTCAAAGTTCTTCAAGAGTAACACTTGAGTTTCATTTGCTCATTTGTTAACTTGATGTTGTATCTTGGGAGACTATTGCCCGACAACGTAAAATGATATATACGGGGCAATCTTGTCTTAAAAACAGAGTGTCATCACTCGACTCAGCAAATCACAAGGAGTTTGTATCGTTCTTGATTACAGTTTGTTGTAATCTTTAGTTTATCCTTTCTAGCAATTTGTAATATTTACTTACTTCCCATTTCCTGCAATTGTTGTAACCCACAATTTTAAGACAAGATTGTTGTAAGTGCTTAGAAAGATGACTCGAAGAGAACAACTCGCTTCTGATTCTGATTCTGCTGATGCTACTCAAGGCAACCCCTCTGCCTTCTCCACTGCTGCTCAAGGCACACCTAATGCGTTCACCACTGCTCAAGGCTCATCCAACGCCTTTCCTACTGTTCAAGGGAATGTTACAGTTCCTCCACCCTCTGGGTTCCATCACGAACGCCCAGAAAAATTCATGGGCTCCAACTTCAAGAGATGGCAACAGAAGATGTTATTTTATCTGACTGTTATGGGAATGGCTCGTATCCTAACAGAAAATCCTCCACAAGCTAGAGATGAAGTGGACCCTCAGCCTAATGAAACAGCTGGAGGGGGCTAAGGTATCCATGTCATTAATGGCATGAAGATGGTTCTTGATGCTTGAAGTCATAGTGACTTCATGTGTAAAAACTATATTTTGAAATGTCTGTCAGACCCACTCTACACGGTGTATTGCATCGTAGGCACTGCCAAAGAGTTATGGGAAAAGCTGCAGAAGAAGTACAACGAACAAGATGCTGGTACTAAGAAATTCATCGTTGGGAAATTCCTGAAATTTCAAATGGTGGATAGCAAAATTGTGATGTCCCAAGTCCAGGAATTTCAAATGATTCTACATCACATGGATTTTGAAGGTATGAAACCAAATGAGCAGTTTTTTGTTGCATCACTGATTGAAAAGTTACCTCCCTCGTGGAATGAGTTTATGAGTTACTTAAAACTCAAGACAAAGGAAATGACCTTTGAGGAACTTAATATCAAACTCCAGATTCATGAAGATAATAAGAAGGCCTTGCATAGGGGCAAACAACCCGCTGAGGCAAAGGCAAATCTGGCTGAGGCCAAAGGGAACCCAAGCAAGAAGCGCAAGTTTCAGAAAGACGGCAAGTCCCAAACGGCAGAAAAGTTCTGGGGAAACTGTCACCACTATGGGAAACCTGGTCACATTATCAAGGATTGCCGCAAGCTCAAGACTGAGCAACAAGAGAAGGCCAAGGCCAAAGGAACATGCTAACATCGTCAAAAACACACTTCTTGACGACATGATTGAGGAGTTCTCGGCGGTGGTGCTTGAAGCAAACTTTGTTGAGAATCCCATGCAATGGCAGATGGACACAAGTGCTACTAGACACATCTTTTACAATAGAGATGCCTTCTCCACTTATACACCAGTTACAAATAAGAAGTTGTTCATAAGTAACAACGCTTCCTCTGACGTGTTAGGGGTAGGAAAGGTAGTCCTGAAAATGACTTCTGAAAAGGAACTCACCTGAAGGAGGTGATGCATGTCCTTGAGATTATGAGAAATTTAATTTCAGGTCATTTATTGGTTAATGTTGGTTTTAGGCTAGTATTTGAGTCCAACAAGTTTGTAATCACCAAGAATGGAACTTTTGTGGGAAGAGGCTTCGTCTGTGAAGGCCTCTTCAAAGTTAACGCCATGTCTGTAATACGTGCAAGCAATAATATTGAAGTTTCCTCTTACTTGCTTGAGTCCTCTAATTTATGGCATCATAGATTATGACATGTTAACTACAAGTCCATCCAAAGGTTGGTTAAGTTGGAGTTGTTGACGTCTATCGACGTAAACCCTCAACATAAGTGTGAGGTGTGCGTAAAAGCAAAACTCACAAAGCTTTCTTTTAGATCCGTCGAAAGGAATACCACTCATCTAGAACTTATTCACACAAATATATGTGATTTGAAGTTTGCACAAACTAGGGGAGGGAACAAGTACTTTGTGACATTCATTGATGATAGCACAATGTATTGTTACCTTTACTTGTTAAAAAGTAAAGATGAAGCGTTCCGACGTTACAAAGCAAAAGTTGAAAACCAACTAAGCATGCGGATTAAATCCATTCGTAGCGATAGAAGGGGAGAATATGTAGCGCCATTTAAGAAATATTGTGTCGAATCGGCATTGTTCATCAAACGACGGCTCCATACTCACATCAGTCGAACGGTGTTGCGGAATGCAAGAACCGCACATTGAAGAAAATGATGAATGTCTTGCTCATTAATTCCGGTCTTTCCCAAAATATGTGGGGAAAAGCCGTTCTTACCGCTAATACGATTCTTAACAGAGTCCCACATAAGGGTAAGGACAAAACGCCATATGAATCATAGAAGGGAATGAAACCCACCTATAAATATTTAAATGTGTAGGGTTGTTTGGCAAAGGTCAAAGTCCCAAGACAAAGAAGGTCAAGATTGGGCCTAAGAATGTAGATTGCATTTTCATCGGATATGCAAATAACAGTAGTGCTTATCGTTTCTTAGTGCATAAATCAGATATTCCAGCTATCCACGGGGGTACAATCAAGGAATCAAGGAATGCTCAATTCTTTGAGGATACTTTTCCTAGAAAGGAAAAAGACATGACCTTTCGCAAACGAAGTTATGAACAAAGCTCTCAGGAACCGAGAATCATTGACTGCCCGGATCTAGATAGTTCAGATCTAGTGGAGTTCGAAGTGGCTGAATATCCGAAATCTAGTATTCTAGATTCTCAGAACTTGGAGACTTCAGAGATGGAACCAAGGCGAAGGAAAAAGGTCGGGAAGGATAAATCCTTCGGTCCTGACTTTGTAGCTTATATGGTTGATCACGAACCAAGGACAATTGCTGAAGCATTGTCAACTCCAGAGGCACCGCTCTGAAAAGAAGCTATTTAGAGTGAAATAGATTCCATCCTGCATAACCATACTTGGGAGTTGGTTGATCTTCCTTCTGAAAATAAACTGTTGGGTTGTAAATGGATACTCAAACAAAAGTATAAAGTAGATGGGTCTATAGATAAGTACAAAGCCTGGTTGGTAGTCAAGGGCTATCGGTAGAAAAAATGCCTTGACTATTTTGCCACGTACTCCCCGGTGTCTAGTATAACATCCATACGAGTATTCATTACGATCGCAGCATTGTGTGATCTTGATATACATCAAATGGATGTCAAGACAACCTTCCTAAATGGTAATTTGGAATAATAAATCTATATGGAACAACTCGAGGGGTATGTGGTTCCAGGGCAAGAAAAGCAAGTCTGTCGACTTGTCAAATCTCTGTACAGGCTGAAACAAGCCTCAAAATAATGGCACAAAAATTTGATAGTACTATACTATCGAAGGGTTTCTCCATTAATGAGTGTGAAAAATGTGTCTACACGAAAGGTAACTCTGACTCGTTCGTCATGATATGCCTGTACGTAGATGACATGTTGATCACATGGAGCAGTCCTAACTTGATCCTAGAGACTAAGAATATGTTAAAACAATACTTAGACATGAAGGATATGGGTATCACAGATGTCATCTTAGGGATAAAGATCTCTAAGACATCTGACGGACTGGTCTTATCTCAGTCTCACTACATCAAGGATGTGTTGAGAAAGTTTGAAATGTTGACAGTTCGCCTACGAAGTCACCACTGGATAGAAATCAAAAGCTTGATAAAAATCCCGGTGCACCCGTATGCCATGAGCAATATGCACTGGTGATTGGAAGTTTGATGTACATAACAAACTGCACCCGACCTGATATTGCTTATGCAGTCATCAAGTTGACTAGGTTTACCCATAATTCGAGTAATGATAATTGGAAGGCGTTGAATTGGGTACTACGATACCTGAAATACACGCTAACTTACGGGTTGCATTATTTGAGATATCCAGTTGTACTAGAGAGGTACAGTGAACACCAAGTCCACCAGTGGGTATATATTTACAATTGGTGGTAGGGATGTGTCTTGGAAATCCTCTAAGCAAACTTGCATCTCCCGATCCACGATGGAATCAGAGTTTATCACTTTAGATAAAGCAGGAGAAGAAGCTAAGTGGCTTTACGACTTCTTAGAGGATGTCCCTTGTTAGGACAAACCCGTACCTTCTGTAATGATCCACTGCGATAGTTAGTCGGCTCTAGGAAGAGCACAAAATTCTATGTACAATGGCAAGTCTCATCATATTCGATGGAGACACAAGACCGTTAGGCAGCTGATCACCACGGGTATAATATCCATTGATTACATAAAATCAAAAGATAACATAGCGGACCCACTGACAAAGGGTTTACCGAAAGATCATATGTTCTGCCTGTCTATGGGAATGGGCTTAAAACCCAAGCTATAATGACCAACACGGAGGTAACCCAACCTTGCTGACTGGAGATCCCGAAAATTAGGTTCAATGGGAAAACTAAGATGTAAAGGTTAAGTTGAGCGCTTCGGTGGAAGCATGATCACTACGGATAGTGATTTCTGTAAAGAAAAACAAAATCCTAAGTCGTTCCCGGGATAGACGTTAAGTGCTATCTGCAGTGTGGGTAAAGGTTAAGTTTCCAAAACCTTTAATGATCCTCAACGATTGAGGTTAGGTTTGGGGAAACTTTTAATGGTTCCTAACACTTGTAAAGTGAGGTATAGCATGATACCTTGTAGGAGACCACCTATTTAAGTGCGAGGACAGGTCGCCTCAAATGAACGCACTTAAGAATCCAAGAAGTGTCCACGGCCACAACGGACAAAACATTACGAAGAATAGAGTAAGGGAAGTTGTTGTGTTGGTACCGTTGAGTTGGCTTACACTAAACACTGACGGTTCAAGATATCACGTTCACCGCGCAGTAAGTAAGTCTGATGGTATTCAACTATGGAAGGTTCAAAGCAGAAGTTACCTATCCAGATGCAACATCTGTCCGCTGAAAGATTGCTGGAAATAGGCACCTTGTGAGTGCGCCAAAATCTCTTTCAAGAGAGGATTGTTGGAAATTTACTAATGTGAAATTAAGTTTATCTCATTATTTATGACTCGAACAATTAGGGCCCTGCACGTCGGAAATGTCGTTTCCACACACGTGTACACGTAGTGCCAAGTATCGTAAATTTCATTAGTGAAAGAGATATTGGTACATATGTAATACGTTTGAGACATAGAATGATGGATGGTTATTGGTCAAATGACAAGTATTCCACGTTGGTAAACGAATAAATACGAAATGTAAGATGAAACGAGTCAGAAATCGCCGCGAAGGGCCGTGGCATAGCCCCGTCGGAGCCGGAGTGCCACGGCGCTAATTCACAGAGCCACGGTGCTTTGGAGGCAGAATGCTGCGACGGAAGATGAAAGTTCTGACTTTTGGGCTGGTTTTGGAGCATTAAATCTCCATTATTTGGCACATGAATTCAGCCATTATTTGGCTGAATGTAACCCCTCAATAAGTGTCATTACATGGCTATTGAAGTTGGCTAGTTGATGGGTCATCTCATTACACTATAAATTGAGGCTTTTGGCTCAATTATTCAACACTTAGAAACTCTCACAGAAATTTTCTGAAATATTCTTCTACCTCTCTAGCAAGTTTACTATACTCAATGTTCTTCAAAAGTAACACTTGAGTTTCCTTTGCTCATTTGTTAAGTTGTTGTTGTATCTTGGGAGACTATTGCCCGACAACGTAAAAGGATATATACGGGATAATCTTGTCTTAAAGACAGAGTGTAATCACTCGACTCAGCAAATCACAAGGAGTTTGTATCATTCTTGATTTCGATTTGTTGTAATCTTTAGTTTATCCTTTCTAGCAATTTATAATATTTACTTACTTCTCGTTTCCTGCAATTGTTGTAACCCACACCTGATACCACTTCTACGCAACCGGCACTACTGAAAGCTGATTTGGATCTGACTCATCACTTCTTGCCATGTATCAGGACATAATTCATCTACATGTATAATACGAATTTTGTCCTATACACAGATCAAAGTAGCTTCTAGGGAAAGCACAAATGGAACTATACAACAAACTGCAGGAACCGTTGCCATAGGTACCGCGTCGTTCTATGCAGCGCGGTGACAACTTAAGGGTGATTTCAGCTATGGTGTCGTGTCTCGCCTGAAGGATCATGGAAGCTAAGACACACATGCCGCGCGGTAGATATCGCGTCGCGCTCAACTGGGTGCCAAAGTTGCCATGCAGCATCCAATACAAAAAATATAATTGTTCAGAAGTCGGGGAGAGAGAAACCCACATACTTTCACAATATTTATTTGAAACAATCCAATCCCTATTTTTGCATATTTGCATGTCATTATGTGATTTGAAGCTTCACTAGGTGTATGCTATATTTTTGGACTTGTTGGCATGCTCAATTTTGGATCTGAGGGGTTAGTGGGTGTTTCGGTGCCACTGGAACCTCATTTGAGATAGTAATAATTTGTTTTGGTACTAGTGCCTTCTTCGTGATTGCGAAGGCACCAATCGCGACTGCAAAGCACTGGTGGGATGTGCATTGCGAACACGAGCAGGGGAGTTGCCACCGCAAAGGGTAATTGAGTCAGACCCTAGTCCAACTCTTCTTCGCGACTCGTAGCTTGTGGTCCCGATTGTATAGGGAGATCAACTTGAGTTGTGCTAATGCAAGAATGGACCTCGTGATTGCGTATAAGGACCATAAGGCGTCCTAAAATTATTACTTTTGGTTTTTCTAGACTAATTCAACCCGTTATTTATGAATTTGAATAGATTGAGATCGTTGGAGTTCGGTTGAGATAATTTTTGGCGTTTCAAGTATTGCTTGACTATCGTATTCCAGGCAAGTGAGACTTTAACTCTTAGATTATTTGTTTTCTATAAAATCACGTAAATTTGTTGTTTATGTGTATTTAAGCCACCTAGTTCATGTGAGTGAGCATCATTAGATTGGCTAGTTGGGAGTATATCTAGTAGGCGTTTGGCCATAAAAATAACTTTTGGGGGACCAAATTGTGGTTCAATAACTAATGGTAATAAGGTAGTGTAATTTCTGATAGTGCAAAAGAATTCACACACATTAGTTCACTTACTCCAACAAGTTAAATATATTAAAACATTTACAATTATATCACTGAAAAATGTCAATGTATCAATTATATCCCGGTTATATATAGAGAGGTGAAGGAAAATTAAGAAGGGCATTAATTAAGTTGTTGGTCACTAATCAATGTATCATTTGGTCACTATCCCGGTTATATATAGACTCAAAAGTCTCAAACAACTTCTTCAATAGTTTCACCTTTTTTTATTGGTGCAATTTTGTACCTGTTCCTCTTTTGGATGCAAAAGACATTTGTGCTCAACTATATTTTTAATTTACTTTCTCCATTTACAGCCCCAAAAGCTATTGGTTTTTGTCTGAATGTTTAGTGTCCCTTGCTCAACATAAATAATATTGTCAGTGTGTACATATATATATATATATATATATATATATATATATATATATATATATATATATTGACATACGTATGTATGTTTCAGGTTCTACAACCATAGTAGATAAGACAGATTGTTTGTTATTCGGCCAAATGAAAACGAATCCTAGTGCTATTCTATTATATGTTGTTTTCTTCATTGATAATTTGATATGTAACACACTAGACCTCTTCATCAATTGAATATTTGATTATTATTTCCTCTTCATTCCTTTTTAATTTCGAAATCACAAATCAAAAACAAAATTAGATTATAGTGGATTTATCCAACTTTAACAAGAAGTTTATATTTTGAGGCCCAAAATAAAATCGGAAAAAAACGTTTTACTCCATAATTGAGTAATTTTGGCACGAACTTGAATTAATTGAGAAAGTAAAATTTAAATACCGAATGATTAAATTAAAAAAAAAAAGAATTAGATCAAATGAATGGATTAAAATACTATGAAAAGATGCCAAGTACTTATATATGCTCTAGTAACTTTGAAAGGCAAATCAACAAAATCATCTAAAAGTACCATAGCATGTTAGCAAATAGAAAAGATGAGTCCAAACATATGAAAAATAGCCAACTCAAAGACCTAGTTCCCAGCGAGATAGTGTGTGTCATTTAGTGAAATCTGCCATGTGCAGAATTACAGCCAACTCCACGACAATCCCAGTCTGACATCAATCATTGGCCGCCGGCACATGCTAAGTATGAAGCTAACTATGAGGTCTAAACGAGTCTAGTTGAATGAAATTTTGGTCGAACCTATACGGAGTAGGTTTCTAGGCTTAGACACCAAATTATATAGTCAAAATACAAAATTTTGTTCTAACTTTTTTTTTATAAAAAAAGTACTGTAATTTTAAAAAAATAGTGCATTATTAATAACACTTTGATCCATTTTCTGTGATGAAGAAGATTAATTTACCAAGAAACAGTGTCGGACCGTAGTCCGAAACTTATAAAAGTTGTTTTCCTGATAAATCCAAAATTAATTTTTGATCTTAATCCTTAATTGTAGTGGCTCTGATACTAACTATAAAATTATTTATGTATTACTATAACAGAGATTAAGACACAATTAACATAGACCTAAAATCATAATCATGAGTTAGGGTTGAATACACACATCTTCATTGATTCAACAACAGTAATAATCGATAATTAATCCCAATATCAATTTTCACAATCCACTAGTTATCACACTCTCACAGTTCGGAGTACTCGGCCAATGAGATGTCAACCACTCGTATTTAAGAACAGAATATGCTAGGGTTTTATGATAGCTACAACAAAGGTAGTGACTTTTATTTAAGAGAGTGTCTATCTATCACATGCCAATAATTATTGATCCCAATTTATCCATACACATAACAATATTAATAATAAACATTTTATTAATCTGGCACTTATGGCACGTCGCTATCCTTTCAGGTTATAATCAATTAACACAAGTTCAAATTTCAACAATACAAATATGTGCAGATCTTTCAATACAAAAATCTTTAATTACCTAAATATGTATTGATGTTATATTCTTTGTCGAAAGTATTGTATTAAATATTCAAAATACTAGACTTGTTATTAATTATCTTATAGATATTTTTTTAAGTGGCTTTATGACATCAAAGCAGTACTAGTGCTTTTTTAATTAAAAAATAAATTAATACCAATGAAATGGGATAGTAAAATTAATTAATATTTGAGTAAAGTTATTACAGAGAAATAATCTTACAAAGAATGTATTGTTATATCGATTGTTGTTGTTGTTATAGAAAAAGATGTTATAGAGAGAAAAATACAACATAAAAATTGGCTATGAAATTTAATTGTTATAGTGAAATGCTATTATAGTGGGTAGTTGTTATAGAGAAGTCGGACTATACCAAAATTGGAAAAATGCATAATTTCAATAAATTTTAAAAATAATAAAATATTGAAAAATTATATACTATTAATTATGTAAGCATATATCATATGTACCTAATATATTTTAACTCACCAAATTCTGCATATAGAAAAAGTGTTTTTTCTAATTATAGTTAAATGTTCAATGAAAAAATAAGAAAGATTGTGAAGCACATGGAGCCGACATCACCAAACCATAAAGTGTGTCAAAATGGTTTTGAAATGAACAAAGTGGAAATTCAACTTTTGCTTACTTTATTTAGTTTAGTGGTCTACCATTAGCCTTATTATTTTAATTGGTTTGCACTTTTCTCCTCTAAATGAAAATGCTAAAGCAAGACATCGATCGTGCTTTTATTAGTTCTTTCTTTATGACGGGTCAGTTTATAAATATATCAAAAAGATAAAATAAAAGAGGAAAAGATTTTAGAGGATAAAATTTGTAATCATTAAACTAATGATCCCAATATTTGTTCTATTCCACCTAATCCTTTTGGAGTACATTTAAATTGAGGTGGGGTTTTGTGTTCAATCAAGTGAGAATGTCACATTTCTAGTTGATCAAAGAGTCTTTATCACAATTATTCATGAAAATAGTGCTATGTAATGAGTATTTACCTCGAGTTAAATAATTTAATTATAATAACTTAAAATTAAAGTGGAATACACATCACTTAACTATCGATAATTGGTGAAAATATGAGAAATACATATCTAACATTCATTTATTTGATATAAAAATTATATGTATATAAATATATTGCTATATATTTATATAAGTGAACTTGGGCACCAGCTGACCTTAATTTGTTGGTAACTAATTAACCTGCATTCCCATGAGATCGTTTTTTTTTAACTCTTAGATACCAATAACTTAATTGTCAAATTAAGTAGGAGCAGAATAAACTTGGAAAGATATTTATAACTTTATCCCTTTCCTTGTCTTGCATAATGTGTCTAGTAATTTATTTATTTATTTTTTATATTTAATAAGTAAGCAGAAAATATTAATTCAAAACAACAATAACATATCCAGTGAAATCCACAATGTGGGGTTTGGGGAGGGTAGAATGTACACAGACCTTACCTCTACCTTGGTAGGTAGAGCAGTTGTTTCCGAGAAACCCTCGGCTCAAGCCAGAGCACAAGCCTAAGCAAAGTACGACAAACAAAGTGAGTAAGCCATGATATATAATCTAAAATAAATAATTTGAGAGTAGAGGTGGAGTAGGGGTGGTGGAAGTGTAGGTTGTGAGAATGGGGTGAAATGGGATATGTTGGATAATGGGAAGATCGATATGTCACTTATTAAATATATTTTTTCTATTTTCATTAAGAAAATTATTTTTCTCATTTTTAAGAAATTTATTTTTCTAAAAGAAAATTTCAAAAATTTTGACCAATCAAAAAGAAAAAATTGATTTTTTTCTAAAACTACTTTCCTCCCTACCTAACATACCTTAGGTTTTGAAAAGCACAATATTAAATTAATCAACAAAAATAAACTTTATCATAATAAATAAAAAAGAAAATGTTGGAGTATTTATGTAAGGAAATATTTATAGTAGTAATTGACAACACAACCAACTTTTTGGGTTCTGTGCTTGCCTCTTGTCCATGAGTAGCGTATGCCTTTGTCCCATAGCATGTTCAACAATACTTTTTTATTCAAACAACACCCTACCAAGTAATATCAGGGATATTCTTATGAGTTTTTTCATGTATTATTAATAAACGTTTTGTTATCTCACATTTTATTTTGTATTAAAATAATATATAGATACTTTTATAAGTTATATAGAAATTTAGTACATATAAATTTTGTTTCCGGTACTTATTCAGAGTTTTATACTAGAAATCAACACTATATTGATTATATAGATTATATTAATTATTGTAATATTCTATCAATTATATATGACTTATACCCGAAATCAAACTTGTAAAAGTACTAATATGAAATTATATAAAAAGATTAAACTTTTTTTATGCTTCAATGGAGACGACCCCTACCCATTGTATTGTTTTTTTTTCTTATGAGAAGAACTCTTTTATCTTTTTTAGAGATAAAGTATTTTATTAAACTAATAGAGTGATTAGTGACTCACTTATAAAAAAGCTACAATCTCGACTAACATCATTACAGGAAATTCACATTCTCTTGAAATAATGGTAGAATACATCGACTGACTTTTTAAATTTATTAGTAATTTTATTTAGACGCTCATACTATAGGTTATTTAGATTGAACCTCTGAACATATGATAAAACGTTTCTATTAGAATTTTCTGGCTTAAATTTCGAAACTATTTCTACGTGTATTCTCAAGCACCTATATAAATTAGTTAACCACTTACCTCATTTGTTTGCATTTAATGGAAGTCTGAATCTGAATGGTTCAGACCTTAGGCTATTAAGTGCATTTGTTTATATTAAGATATAAATATTTATTTGATTTGAATATGTCTTAATAATTAAGATCTTGAGCAAAGTATTAATATCATTAATGGATTTTTGTGCGGATAATTTTTACCACAACGTTCACTTAAGATCTACGCACTTATTTGGTCTGAATATGTCTTAATCATTAAGATCTTGAGCAAAGTCTTCATATCATTAAGGGATATTTTTACCACAAGTTTCACCTCCACCCCTGCCCACAAACCCTATCCCTCCAACCCATCCCACCATTACCATCATCACTCACCACCACCATCACCCCTCACCACCCACCCTACCCTTCCACCCCCACCACCCACCCCTACCCTCCACCCCCACCACACTCACCCCCATCACACTCTCATCCCACCTCACCCCATCCACCCTACACCACCCCACCCACCACTATCCACCACATACAATTGTCACTACCACCTGTATCATCACAACCACCACAGGCAACTACCGACGCTGACAACCACTACAGTCAGTCAGTACCACATCTACCACCTCCATCATTATAATTATATCAACAATCACCGCCATCTCCCCCACTACCACTACCATTGTGCCCAATCCTTACTACCAACCACCTTTACCAACATAACTAGCATCGCCGCCAATACTATCATCAGAACCACAACACATTTTTTAGCTATTACCACCACCACTGTCAATTACTAACATCAACCAACTCCACCATCACAATCACCACCACCAATACCAACCAAAACTATGACTCCAGTCACTACAACACCAACCAGCTCCACCATCACAACTATCACCACCACCATTACTAGTCACAAGCATCAACCGCCACCAGGATAAAGCACTTCCACCATTACTAGTGAGCATTAATATTTTATTTTTTATTAAATAATATTTTTATTTTATTAAATTTATATTTATTTTATAACATTTAATTACTTCTCTATTTGAATTGTATATTTTTATATTTAAATAAATACATTGTGCACATTAAAATGTTGAAAAATAATCAGTCTTAATCATTCAGTGTTCAGATCTAGAGACAACATCTTAATCATTCAAAAGTGCATTCAGACTCTTAATCTTCATGAAAACAAATGAAGCCTTAAATATATTACCTCCTTTAACTTTTCATATTAACCTCAATAAATCGTAAAATCTCATGCTTGTTCTACATGAACATGATGTGTATAATTAAAGGAGATGATATGTTTTATGTGGTTAACTATCTACGTATAGACATTTGAGAACATATGCAAAAGCTTTTTTAAAATTTGAGTCGAAAATGTTTAACAAAAACACTTTATCGTGTTTCCAGATACTCAATTGAAATAAATCATAATTCGAATATATATATATATATATATATATATAATTCAATGACAAATTTTAGAGGATGCCGATGCATTCCGCCAAAACAAATACTCCTAGTTAAAGACCTTTATTTTTGGTTTCTTACTCAGTATTCGATACTTATATTGAAACCCGATTAAATTCAGATTCGAGCCGGAAAATTTAATGACCACATTGGAGGGTAAAACAATCCCTAATTAAAGTCACTCCATATAGAATAAAACTTAAATTCAAAACATTCTGATTAAAGAATAAAAAAATATTTACCACTCCATTATAAGCCTAGTTGATCTAACTGAACACATATGTATGTGTTCATATGAGAGAAAAACAGAATTGTACTGACTTGAAAGTTGAAACTAAACCAACCTATCCATTATTAGAGTAACAAAACCACATCTTTCGACATTAATAATGATCCCTTACTCTGGCGGTCTGGCCAACTTACTCCGTCTTAATTTATGTGACACAATTTTCTGTTTAGACTTTTTTTAAATGAATGTCACATTTCTGTTTAGACTTTTTTAAAATGAATGTCACATTTTCTTATTTGACAATTATTTAGTGATATTATCTTTATTTTATACTTGTTGGATTCCACTTAATTTTAAAGATATATTTATTGTGAAAAAAAATCAATAAAAGTAGACACTAAAGTAAGGACAATTTGATAAACATAACAAAGTACCCCTTATTTCTTAAACTCCGTGTCCGATCAAATGGTCACATAAATTGGGAGAGAGTAATAATTAAGAGAAAATGATCAAATATATCACTCTATTTTATTTTATTAGCTAACTTTATCATTCATTAGCGATTGTGAGCAGAAATACACTGCCGTCTTCAAATTTCACGCTTATACCCCTATTTTGAATGAAAACTTCCAAATCCTCTTAAATTATCCGATTTCAAAAAAAAATTACTCACTCCCTTTGTTGATCGTCATCGTCATCGTCGTCGTCATCATCGTCGTCGTCATCATCCTCATCATCCTCATCCTCCTCATCATCATTATCATCATCATCTTTTATGGAGAAAAAAAAGAAGAAAAATACACCCAAATGATGAAATTCTAAAACCCACCTAAGATTTCATCTTTAAATTCAACCCCGATTCTGAATTTTTAAGTACGACAAGAGAATTGTTAAGTATCATTCCTAAGTTTCAATTCAATGCAACTTCAATTTAATTTCTTGAGCCACATAGTCAAAAAATTTGATTGGCACAAAATGCTTGTTCCTCTTGGCAGATGAAACAGAGGAAATGTGAAGTTTGAGGGGGTTCAGGACTTGTTGTCGAGAACAATAAGTTTGTTGGGAGATTTTACTCTTGTACTTTATAAAGCAGTACGAGAAGTATATAACTATTATAAGTATTCGAAAGGATAAACAAAGATTCAATAATTCAACTAGAAATCTGAAATTACAATTGTTGCACAAGAAAAACTGAAAACTGTTTTTGCTGAGTCGAGTGTGACACTCTGTCCTTAAGACAATATTGTCCCGTATGTATCCTTTATATGTCCTGGACAATTTGTCTCCCAAGATAAAACAGCAATGGAACACTTGAGCAAAGGAAACTCAAGTGCTACCGTAAAGAATATTGAGTAACGAAATGATGCTTGAAAGTTGTAGGAAGAAGAGTTTTCTGCTTGTGTAAGCTTCTGTATTTTCGTGTATATGTGAGTCTTAGTGTTAGTCTTTTCAACAATGGTGTAAGGGGGTGTTTATATAGGTGAGGGAGGGACTGAAAACTGCCTCCATAACAGCCAAATAATGGCCATTATGGAGGTAGTAAAGTCACCAACATAAATGGTGAATGACCAACGGATTGACCATTTATAGGAGGAGTAATTCAGCCAAAATAAATGACTGAATTGAGTGCTTGGCGTTTCTGCTTTGACGGGCGCGCGGCGGCGCGCGTGTGGTCTTTCCTCTAACCGAAACACATCTAGGTCCTCCCTCCTTTAAACACATGGGATACCCCTTGGGGTCCCAAACCCCAAACCAATTTCGAGTCTTATATACACAACAATTTTTTCTTCCTCTACCGATGAGGGAGAATTGAACACAATACCACACTTTTTCATGCTTCAAACACCTCACTTCGTGAATCAATATCTCTTTCATTTCTCAATGAAATTTGACGATTCTTGGCCCTACGGTTATCTACGTACTTAGTAGATCATGCATGTGTGAAGAACCGGATTCTCCAACATACGTAACACTAGTGTTTAAGCCGTTAAAGTTGGTCGGTCGCAACTCCCGCCAAAGGCTAATTTCCAACAAAGTTTTATAAGCGATGTCCTAGTTGTGGTACTATCCTACTCTTCTTGTCCGCATTCAATTTTTCTTTTTTATTAATGACTGCAAAATTAAATTGCACTATCTCAATTCAGTAATAGGTCTTCAAGCTAGCATGTTTTCATTGCTTTTTCTTTGATATAACACAGGGTGATTTCTGTCATAGCAGTTTTGAAGAAGATTTTTCATGGGTTAATAGTTTGTGATATAATATTACATCAATATTCTCGTATCATTGTATATCTTTTATATTAGATAAAATTATATAAAATAAAATTATATTCCTACCGACCCAATCACCACCGTCCCGAGTTGGGCAGCCCACCTAGCCCCGCAATGGGAGCCTCGAAACAGCCCTTCTCGGCCTTCCGATTCGGTTGCCACCCCTCGGCCAGCGCCCTCTCTTCCCGACACTACTGTCTCTTCTTAGCCTCACCTCATCACTCTCGGTCCTATTCCCGATCCCACTACCACGTCTCCCCTCCCCCCTTCCCCATCCCGTCTAACCCTCTGCGGCACCTCGACAGACAATGGAAACCCGTGTTATGCACGACAGTTCCAAACCCTAACGACTATTTAATTTGTCCAATTCGGTTGCCTCCTCACCTCTTCCTCGCAACTCGAAAAATGTCTTGTCCGATCCTAATTGGAAAAATGCAATGATTGACGAATATAATGCTCTTATTGAAAATAAGACATGAGATCTAGTACCCCGTCCTCCTGATGCTAATATTATTCGTTCTATGTAGATTTTTCGACATAAAAAGAAATCTGATGGTTGTTTTGAGAGGCACAAAACCCGTCTTGTAAGTGATGGTAGGTCTCAACATGTGGGGGTGGATTGTGATGAAACTTTCAACCTGGTGGTGAAACCGACGACTATTCAGACCGTTCTCAGTATTGCTTTGTCCAAATCTTGGCATATTCATCAGTTTGACGTCAAAAATGTTTTCTTGCATGAGGACCTTCATGAAATCGTGTATATGCATCAACCTATGAGATTCAGGGATCCGGTTCATCCAGATTATGTGAATCACTATATGGACTGAAACATGATCCTCGTGCATGGTACCAACGGTTTGATGATTTTGTGTCCTCTATCAGTTTTTCATATAGCAAATCTGATCATTCATTGTTCATCTATAGCAGTGGTAATGACATAGCATACATCCTATTATATGTTGATGATATCATCCTCACTACATCTTCTGATGCACTTCGTCGATCCATTATGTCACTCATTGCCTCTGAGTTTGCTATGAAGGATTTGAGCCCTCTAAGCTATTTTTTGGGCATTGCTGTTACGAGACATGCATGTGGCCTATTTCTTTATCAAAGGAAGTACGCCGAAGAGATCATTGACAGAGCAGACATGACGTCTTGCAAATCGACCCACACACCGGTAGACACTAATTCAAACTCAAATGCCTCTTCGGGTTCTCTGTATGCCGACCCGACTCACTTTCGCAGTTTAGCAGGAGTATTACAATATCTCACTTTTACGAGACCAGATATATTCTAGGCCTTACAACAAAAATGCTTACATATGCACAGCCCGACGGATGAACATATGAATGCACTCAAACGTATTTTGCGCTATGTACAAGGTACTCTTCGCTTCGGCCTGTACATGTACAAGTCCACACTCTCTGGTTTTACCTCTTATTCTGATGCTGACTGGGGTGGCTATCCAGACACTCGTCGATCCACGTCAGGTTATTGTGTGTTCCTCAGAGATAACTTGCTTTCTTAGTCTTGTAAAAGACAACCTACTATGTCTCGATCCAGTGCCGAAGCCGAGTACAGAGGAGAAACGAATGTTGTTTCTGAGTCTTGTTAGATACACAACCTTCTGCTGGAACTTCACTGCCCAATCCGCAAGGCTACATTAGTCTACTGTGATAATGTTAGTGCGATATATCTCTCCGGCAATCCCGTTCAACATCAGCGCACTAAACACATTGAAATATATATTCACTTTGTACGTGAAAAAGTGGCTCGTGGACAAGTTCGTGTCCTTCATGTTCCTTTCCGATGTCATATTGCTGATATATTTACTAAATGACTTTCGCACATACTCTTTGATGATTTTCGAGCCAGTCTCAACGTACGAAAACCTCCCGCTTCGACTGCTGGGGTGTGATAAATATTATAAAAATATTCCCATATCATTGTATATCTTTTATATTGGGTAAAATTATATTCCGATTGTAATTAAGAAGTTAATTACCTAGTTTATAGCTATGTAAATAATTATGTAACACTATATATATTGTACACAATAATCAATGAAAGCACAAAACGTATTCCTTTAGTTTGTGGAAGCTTCATGCCAAGTTTGATAAATTTTAGGTGTATTTTTGTTTTTTTTCTCCATAAAAGAAGTTGAAGCTTGACGATGATAGTCTGGTTGAGTCGGGTCGGGTCAATAAAGGAAGTGTATATTTTTTTTTGAAATAGGATAATTTAAGAGGATTTGAGGGTTTCTATTTAAAATAGGGTATAAATGTAAAGTTTAAAGACGGCAAAAGTATTTCTATTCACAATCGCTAATGAAGATAAAATTAGTAATAAAATAAAATAAAGAAATATATTTGATCATTTTTCCAATAATTAATGTATGTTGTCCACACATGCTTGAAGGGTTATAGAGAACTGTGACAACCGTTTTTTTCAGATCAGCCTCTTCAAGAACAAACCAGAAAATAAATAAATACAAACACATACTAAATTTATAGTAGCAATAAAAGAAAACAAAAAAGGAAAAAAACCAAAAATCAAGCTTCCCACTTTCCTTTATTCTTCTTCGTTTTTTGACTTAGCTAAAAGGGTCCTTCTAAATTTCCCTTTTTTCCAGTACCCAAAAAGCCATTCTTGATTCCAAATCTTACCATTATTAGATAAAGAACCAATATTTACTGTTTAAATGTCATTTCTTGAGTACCCAATAGGCCATTTTTATTCTAATCTCGCCATTATTGGATAAAGAATCAATCTTTGCTGTTTAATGTCATTTCTTGAGTACCCATATAGGCTATTTGAGTTTTAATCTTACCTATCTTTGATAAGAAGCAATTTTTGCTGTTTAAATGTCATTTCTTGAGTACCCAAATAGGCCATTTGAGTTTTAATCTTACCTATCTTTGATAAAGAATCAACCTTTTCTGCTTAATGTCATTTCTTGAGTACCCAAATAGGCTATTTGAGTTTCAATCTTACCTATCTTTGATAAAGAAGTAATCTTTTTGTGTAAAGTTTTGTTGGTATGACAGTTTCCATTGGAATTTATTAGATAAAGAAGCAATCTTTGCTGTTTAAATGCCATTTCTTGAGTACCCAAATAGGCGATTTGAGTTTTAATCTTACCTATATTGTAGCCAAATCCAAAGATTTAAGTGGGGTTTGAATAATAATGAAGAAAATGTATAGTAATTGAATGAATTGCTATTATACTTTTTTTTAAAGATTTTTATTTGCAATGGAATCAAGAATGGATCAGTATGAGATAATGGAACAAATTGGGCGCGGAGCATTTGGTGCAGCAATTTTAGTGCATCACAAGCAAGAAAGAAAGAAGTAAATACAATTTTTTCTATCTTTGATTTTTTCTTAAATTGATTTGGTTTTGTAAAATTCTAGTATAATGCTTTGAACTGTTTGTTCTTGTGTAGAGTCTACCGGAAACAACCTCTCTACCTCCCAAGGTAGGAGTAATATCTGCGTAGACTCTACCCTCCCCAAACCCCACTTTGTGTGATTTCACTGGGTATGTTGTTGATTTGGTTTTGTAAAATTTGTTTTATGGGGTTTATTGAATTGATAGGTATGTGCTAAAAAAGATTCGTTTAGCTAGACAAACAGAGAGATGTAGGAGATCTGCTCATCAAGAGGTACATTTTTGTTGCTTTTATTTGGTTTAAGGATTTTACTATATGTTCTTTTGTTTCTATTTGAATTTACTAAATGAGTCCGAGAGGGGTTACTCAAAAGTAGAAAAGATTTTACCTTTTGTCCCAAATTCTAATTAGTCGAGGGTGCGTACAAGCTAAGCCAAAACCACTATTGTCAAAAAAAAAGTTCATAGAGATTCTACATTTGAAATTCATCCTATTATTGGAAATCTAAGGGAAACTTGATGAAGAATACTTGAACTCAAAGCGGACTAGGATTTTGAGCTTATTAATTCTAGATTTTAGAAAAAGAAAGTTAATAGGTTCTTGATAATTTATTTATACATATCAAGTGACTTTAACGCAAATATAGGATCTGCGCCAAAGTTACGGGGTTCTACCGAACTCGTAAGTAGAATGCTAGCTCCGCCCCTGCTTGCACTTGTTGCTCTAATCCATATCTAGCTTCTTAAGCTTTTCAAGATACATTACATGTTTGTCAATTTGCATGTATATTTTTTTTAACAAAGTGATTTCATTTCACATCTTAGTGTTTGGGGATGTCTGGATTTTCTCTGAGCATGATGCTAGTTGCACAAATGAATACATCATGATGCTAGTTGCACAAATGAATACATACTTAAGATACAAATTTTGATGTGCAGATGGCATTAATTGCACGGATTCAACACCCATTTATTGTTGAATTCAAGGAAGCATGGGTAGAGAAGGTGAAAGGCGTGAAGTTTTGGCCAGTGTGGACTTAACTTCTCTGTGCAGATTGTAATTACTTTTTCTCTTTGTGTTAATCGTAATGCAGGGTTGCTATGTTTGCATTGTTACTGGCTATTGCGAAGGTGGCGATATGTAAGTTTCTTAAACAACTGAAGTAATGCTGACATAGTATTCTGTTATTATTGCTTTAACTGCTTAACAAGGGTTTCAAGTCTTTGTTTCCCCCTTTAACAGAACATTTTTTGTGATAGGGCTGAACTGATGAAGAAAGCAAATGGACAATATTTTCCAGAAGAGGTATGTTGATAGATTATTAAGCTAATAATTGAGACATCTTAGTTCTACATTTAGATCGTAGATCACAGCCATGGGAAAAAAGGGTCTATAACTATTTAGAATTACAAGATGAATAGTTCATAGGTGGTACTGTATAATTGGTGAAGAATAAATTTCAATTACTCGACTTTTGTTTGTTGACCATTCAAGTAAATGTTTACCTTGCAGAATCTTCTGAAGTGGTTCACTCAACTACTACTGGCAGTAGAATATCTGCATTCAAATTATGTGCTGCACCGTGACCTTAAAGTATGTATTTTGAAATTTGTTAATATATTTGTATTTATTGTTCTCTCCTGGTTTTCCTAAGGTAATTTTACGCCTGTTCTGGCAGTGCTCAAATATCTTTCTCACCAAGGAACAAGATGTTCGCCTTGGTAAGTTCAATGCAGTTTTTTTTTACTGAAGTTGAGATGAACACAATTCTGATTTTGTCAATACTTTTTGTTGCAGGGGATTTTGGGCTTGCAAAAACATTGAAAGCAGATGACTTGGCTTCTTCAGTATGTGTCTGATACATACTGTCTTTTAATTTACTGTCTAATTCTGATATACTGTGCAATGAAGTGCAAAAATTTGTCTTGACTCAAGTCGTATCCATATTTTGGAAGCTTAAAAATCCTGATTTGACCTTTTTGATCCCTCAAAGGGAAACAATTGATCTGGAAACATGTACATTTGGAACTTAACTAGGACATTGTCAGTGGTGTTGGGCTGCAAACACCTAAATAAGATTTGGAAGTTTGTTTTAAACATTTTTGCACTGAACAGAGAAAAAGCAAACCTGATCAAATGAAGAAGTTAAGCAATAACTAAGGATGAAAGAGACTCTTTAAGATGCTGATAATGTTTTTGTCAAAAATTCCAGGTAGTTGGAACTCCCAATTACATGTGCCCTGAACTTCTTGCGGACATTCCTTATGGTTTTAAATCAGATATTTGGTCCCTAGGTATGCAGCTTTCTATTTGCAATTTTGTGGGAAGATAGAAACATATGTGATCTGATTTTATGAGCAATCATTTCTTCACCAGGCTGCTGTATGTATGAAATGGCTGCTTATCGACCTGCATTTAAAGCATTTGTAAGCTTTTCTGCTCTTCTCTACTTCTTCTATTGTCATGGCAACTCCTGGGGTCTCTAATGAGAATTGGGCTACGCCAACTGTTATTTGAATGATTTCACATGTGGACCACGAGTACTAGTGAATCTGCATATTTTAGAGACCTGAGAAATTTTCACCAGTTGTCCCTTTTTGTACAGTTATTTAGTAAATACCCTCTTTTTTGTATTTTTCTTATATTTTATGAACCTTTAATACCACGGTCTAAAGATCTCATTTGAGCAAACTCAAAATCATATGAGAAAATGTTAGACGATGGTCTAAAATATTGTAAGTTATTCAAACGTTAGACGACAATCTAATATTTTATCAATAATATTGAGAAACATATGAGCAAACATCATATCGGAGACTAATATTATCTGGTAAGATAGTTTTTTAAGGGCTATATTTTCACAACTTCTAAAAATAGGGACAAAATCTAAATGGTGCCTAAAAAGGGACCTTTGTGTAAATGGACCTTTGGTTTCACGCCAGACACATAATCTGGAACACAGTCGCAATGTGGTGCATTTTTCTTATTGAAGCAATCCCTGTATCTGTCCTCCATTTAAGTTTAGATTGGATTGAAAGTGGCATTTTATTATGATTCAGGATATGGCGGGATTGATAAGCAAGATTAACAGATCGTCCATTGGTCCTCTGCCATCTTGTTATTCTCCGCACTTGTAAGTCTGGCATTTGTTCGTGTCACTGCGAGTGTAGTTTACATTTTTGCTAAGCTTTTGGTCTTCTTGATCCTTATTATTGAAAGTCAAGAGAATCATTTATAATATTTGCAGATCTGAATAAATAAACAAAAGTGTCATCTAAGCTGTCTCAGAAAACACACTTCTATTTATTTACTTATTTTAGGTTTGCAATACTTTCTTTTGGGTTGATTTGGTTATTTAGTCATGGTTCGAGAGTCAATTATCTTGTAGTGATATTGTTTTAGCCTCTTCCTTTTTTCCCATTTTTACTGTTAATGTTCTGCAATATTCTGTCTTCTCTCTCCTATGCAATTTTTTTCATGATTGCTTTATGTTGGAATCAAATTTAATCACTATGATCTGTATATTCATATGATATGACTCATATTATAAAGAAATTTAATTACTACTCCCTCCGTTCCAATTTGTGTGAAGGTGTTTGATTGGGCGTGGAATTTAAAAAATAATTCAAGACTTTTGAAAGTTGTGGTCTAAAATAAGCCATAGATATTTGTGTGGCTATAAATCATCTCATTAAGGGCAAAATGGTTATTTTAAAGTTAACTTGTTACTAAATTTAGAAAGGTGTAATTCTTTTTGAGACTGATTAAAAAGGAATGAGTATCAATTTGGGACTGAGGGAGTATGAAACAGTGGATTATGAGATCGTGTGTACTTTCTAATCCTTAGAGCGGATGTATAGTTGTGTCCAGCCTTTAGATCAGTTTTTCACAATCCGTTCTTGGTTTGGCTTTCTCCTATTACACTTAGGACAGAATGTAAGTTTAGTATATTCTCTTGGATGATGTGTTTAAATCTCAGTAGTGAATGTATTCAATCCAAATATTTGTCTCTTAATTTGAAGAGGCCGAAGCATGTTAAGTGCCCGTCCCCTTCCAGTCGAAAGTCAAGTCAAACTCTTTTTTAGCCAAAAGAATTCCATTTTGTGCTATTCCTTCTGATTTAATTTCAGTAGATTGTCGATTATTCATAACATACACTAACCCATATGAAAGTAAATTAATAGAAAACTTAATTGAAGAGAATTTATTTGTTAGTAGCCCAGTCCCAATCTTGATTTTCACGAGCTTTTCTTCTGTTATATATTGCTTTCACAGGAAAACACTTATTAAAGGCATGCTAAGAAAGAATCCTGAGCATCGTCCCAGTGTAAGCTTACCAAGACTTGCACTCACTTAACTTTTGTGTCAGAGTAATGATTCAATCATTTGACAATCAACCTTTCCAGGCTACCGAGCTCTTGAAGCACCCGTATTTGCAGCCGTATCTTGAGCAATTCCGACCATCCTTTATTACTCATGTATCAAGCTATCCTGATAAGCCTCTCACTACTGGCCGTGACTCTCGAAAGAACATGGCAGAAAGCCAAAGTAGTACAAGTTCTTGTAGTGATAAAGAAAGTTTGAAGTCAAAGGAGAAAAACATCCAATGCAGGGCTTCCAATTATGATTATAGGGGCACTGATGTAGATGTTGCATTTGTTGATGACGATATTGACTTTAGGCAACTTGGCGAAAATCATGGAGATGATTCTTTCCCTGAAGATACAGATGACTATGAATCTAAGAACGTTATTGATGACGAGAGGAGATATGATGCAGAAGCTAAGCAACCTAGAGCAATAAAAAATATTATGAAAGAAGGAAAAATGAGAGAGCATAGTTCCCCAATGAGAGGCAACCGAGCAAAAATTGGTGGTTCAGGTGCACAGAAAGCTAACACTGAAGTATCACCAAAAGTCCCAAAACCAAGTTCAGTTGCTCCTTCTAAACCCAATGCAGAGATGCCATCTCCTGGATCAACAAAGGCCGGATCTGATTCCACGAAAAGGAATCACGGAATGCATGCTTTAAAGCATCAGGTAATCAGCTATCTAATTCTCTTATCTCCTGTAGTATTTGCTTGAGTTTTTAGCCAAAATTGTCCCTTATCTATGGGAGTAGGTCTAGTTTGATCCCTTAAATATAACCCTGGGCATCTTTAGTCCCTTAAGTTTGCTAAAGTGGAGCACCTTTGGTCCAACTAATAGAATGGAATTAAAAACTGACGTGACTACCAAAAAACCACTACTAACACAAGGCAAAAACCGACCAATGGTCGGTTTGATCCAAATATTATTTAAAGAAAATTGAATGAGCTCGTTTTTTTTTTTGCGCCACAAATCTGGAAAATAAAAAACCGACCGAGCTTGTATTTGCTTATTGGTTTGTATGTGGAATTCTTAGTGCCCCTTTCCTTGCAGTTACCTGCCATTGAGTCCAATCCCAAGACTAAACCTAGATATGAAGGTATCTCCTCGTCTGGTCCTTTAAAGCATGTTGCTGAAGATGGATTTCCTGCAAAGCCAAGATTGCGAACACCTCCTAACTTTACTAGACGACCATCACTCCCCAGAAGGATGAAGCAAGTGGGGCATGATGCCTCAAATACTCCTAACAATAATGCTAAGTCTGGTCCTGATGACAATTCTCTATGTCCTGAAAGGGTTCCTGATTCTACGCCTGCTATAAAGAATTGTGTGCAACATTCTCGAAAGGTTTCATTAGGAACTTCAAAAGAAATGCAAGCAGGAAGTAGCATTTCTGCTTCTTCTTCTGTATCAATTCAAGGATTTGAACTATGTGATGATGCAACAACTCCTTTTATAAAGTTGACGGAGCAGATGCTTCAAGGTCATGAAAGAGCTACTAAAACTGAAACCACGAGATCAAGGCCCTCCTGGTCAACAACTAACTCATCTCACTCGGAGATTGCTTTTAGTTTAGGGGAAACCCGTGATAATAAGAATTCTGAACCATGCTCCATCAAAAAGTTTGAGGAGCATCATCACACTACTGATGTTGGTGCTTGCAATCAGAAACCAAATTCAACTGTGACCAAAGAAATGGCCGTCTTTGAAGATCATTCTACAGTTCGTAGGGTTGATGTTATGACTGATATTTTGCCTCTATCAGACCCCACTTCAGCATCCTCCGGGGACGATAAGTTTATGGTGAAGTTGTCGTCCTCTACAGCAGAAGTTGCCTCTCCCACTGCTTCTCCCGTTTCGTTTAGCCAAACTAATCTGCCACACTCAGACAACACTTCAAAATCCGATGACGATGACAAGTTTATTACAAAGGAACTCTTGTGCTCTCCCACTGAAAGTACTACTCCTTCACTCCCTCCTTTTTCACCTGCTCAAAAAAATATCGTTCTTGAAAAAACAGCTGCTGCTTCTCAGCTTACACCAGCTTCTGATGACGTCATACATGTCATACGGCACAGTAGTTTTCGAGTGGGTAGTGAGCAGCCAGTGATGGACACCCTGGAGAGAAATGTTGACATTGGGAAACTGATAAATGTGGTAAAAGATGATGTTGATAATGACAGTCTAGGTGCTTTTGGGGATCCAAATGCTTCTACTTCTGCTGGATCAGCGATTCTTAGTTCCGATATCCCTGATGGTGTCCATAATAAGGAGATTGATGTAAGAAACCACAGCAGTCCACAAAAATTGGGTTCTCCAGAACCGGCTGCAGAGGAGGAAAGGCCAGTAAAGAAAATATTAGATGTCAAGTCTTTTAGACAGAGGGCGGATGCACTTGAAGGTCTACTAGAATTATCAGCTGACTTGCTGGAGCAAGACAGATTAGAAGAGCTTGCTGTTGTTCTAAAACCTTTCGGAAAGAACAAGGTCTCACCGAGGGAGACGGCTATCTGGTTGGCCAAGAGCATGAAAGGAATGATGCTTGAAGATTCTGCGCGAAATCCATGATCTATCATGCAGATTGGTATTTGCAAGTACTTGTTTTATAGTGTTGTTCACTTGTTATCTTTTTTTTTTTTTTGGCTATCAACTTCCTATTGAATTCTCGAAGAGAAACAGTTAATAGATGTGTGCATAGTATTTATGTAATTCATTCACTTATGTAATTGTAAATAGATGGATAGAAACATGAATAAATCTTTGATATGCAAAATGTAAGTGTGTTTTGATACACTATTTTTCGTCAGACATTTTCATATCATGTTCTCCTGTTGTCTTGGCGTATAAATGATTCCAACCTTTTCTCATATTTGAAGCTGTGCACAAATACATCTTTTGAGTAGCACTTCATTGCATGAGATCATTATCATCATACCATAATTCCTTCCTAATTTCCATAAATTGGTGCAAACAAATCATACCATATTTTGTACAGAAAAGAGGAGATTTTTACACGAGCAAACACTTTGGTAATTATTATATACAAAAACAGCATAACTTGTTAGTCATTACAAAAAGAGCAATTTTTATAACAAATATAACATTTAATTTAAAAAATAAATATAATAACAAATTCGTATTTAAAGGTACTATAAGTTAGGAATTGAATGCTATAATTTTTTCTCTTTCCTCTCTTCCATAAACAAAACATCCAAAAATTATCCCTTTCTAAGCTATTTCTACCTTCTTTTTTTAATCCGTTCATTGTGTTGTCGAAAATTTATTGAATATCTTCAAATAATTGTTATATATCAGCGTATATCATTGTTATTCTTAAGATTATACAAAATTACTAATTATATCTGATTTATAATGTATGATATTAACTCATAAATATTTATTCTTAAGATTATACAAAATTATTAATTATATCTGATTTATAATGTATTATATTAACTCATAAATATTTTATATCTTCTCACGACATATTTAAATATATAGTATATATTTGTCAGCATATAAAAGTTTATATTGCATAACCATCATATATATCCCCAAAATTTTCTTATTACCGTACATATAAATGATTTCTAATATATATATATAAAGATTCCAGCAATAATTCGAAAAAATGCCAAAGTCAATAATGTCACGGATGACGTCATTCTTCACTCGGATGAATAGTTAAATTCTTTTTTATTTACTAAAATGTCATGTAAACTCCTATAAAAGGAGACCTTCTCCCCTCTATTTAGAACAAGTTTTTTCTTAGATTAAGTTTCATATTTTAGAAAGAGAAACTCTCTCTAAACCAAATTCCCTATCTAAATTCCTCATTGAAAGTTAGATGAAAATTCCCTCATCCGAAATACCCAAAGCCATTGTAAATTTACATCAACTATAAATCTTTGTAAGTTTTACTATTTTGAATAAATATGATTATGGAAGGTGCTACCTCCTAATCTTTTAAATTCGTGCTTTTAAATTCTTTAAATTCTTGCATTATGATGTTGGTCGGTTCTACCGCCTACTTCATTTAAATTCTTACAGATCCTTTAAATTATGAATTCCTTATTAGGAATCTTAATTTGTAAGTTAATCTTACTTTACTTTCTGCATATATCATTTATCTTTTAATTATCTAATCCCTTATATTTCAATTCCTCTCTTGTCTATTATCTCCTTTAGATCCTCGGGCATAGTTTGGTATCAGAGCCATGAAGGGTAGAGATATAGAGAAATGTTGTTCAAATTTATGAAATTCTTGTCTAGAGGTTTAGGCTCTTCTGAGTTTTCTTGCCTAGGAAGGTCCGGGTAGTAAGTCCTCAAGTGTGTAGGACGTTAGACCCGTGAATTGTTTGTGATTGTAGGAAGAACTTGAGTTTCGAAAATAAGATTTCATAAAAATGAACCCGTTTTTCAATAAATCTACTTCTTTTAATTTTGGTTCAACATCTTCCATGGATTCAAAGAAGATAATAAATTATGAAGAAATCGTTATACAAGATTTTGAAAAATCGATTGATAATTGGGAAATACCGAAAGTAAATAGAGATCAAATTTACAAAAATTCCAAATACCAATTTTTCAAAACTAATTTCACTATTAAAACAGAAGAAAGAGATATTCAATTAACAAAATCCTTTGAAACAATACAATTACTTTCTCAAAATTTCTTGAAAAAATATAGGAAAAAAATTATAAATATATTCATATTGGCTTAGTTCAAGTAGGAATAAAACCCTTAACGAAGGAATGATTAAATACCTCAATTCTTGCTATCTTAAGAGATGCCAGATTCACTAACTTTGAAGATTCCTTATTAAGTTCTGTTGAGTCTAGTCTCTGCACAGGACCAATCTATTTTGATTGTTACCCAATTTTTTCAGTATCCCTCAATGATAAAATATCCTAAAATTCCTTATCTTACAAATAAAGACCCACAATTACCAAATGCTTGAAGGTTCAATTTCGGTAGCAATAATCTTTAGAATCCATTACAAAGCTATGCTTTCTGCTTTTGCCACAAAAGTTAGGTACCATAGTAAAAAAGGTGAAACATTACTGCTACAAACAGACCTTTTCAGATCTAACACCGCAATACCAAAACTTATTAGGTGGAAGGATATTATCCTACCAGATGAATGGATCCTGGAAGGAGTAGTTAAACCTGAACCCGTAGAAACTTCCCAACCAAATACTCATCTTAAAGAAATAACCCAATACCAAGATGGTAGAGTAAGCCTATCATTCCTAAGAAGATCTACGAGTAGTAGATACGATGATACAAGTTCCGTAGAGACCCTAGATCTAGAAAGAGTCTCACAAATTCCTTCAGTAATAAATACCCCTTACAAAACAAAAACCTAGACATTCTATGTCAGATTTACCAATCTAAGAAACATAGACTACACCAATGAAATACCTAGACCCGTATATAAAAATTCCACAGTTAGAGAGAAATAGATGACCAAGAACCTACTAGTCCGACATTTTCCTCGATAACAGAGAATATAGTAAACGAAATTGGAGTTTTAGAAAAAGAATTCCAAGTAGATAAGAAATTCCTACAAAAAGATTTTTATGAAAAATATAACCTAGAAAAAAGAATTTGGTTCTTTAAAAACTTTTTAAATATTAGGAAACAAATACAGGAAAATTTCCATGAGTTTGTAAATGAAAATAGGATAAACGTTCTATTTTTTGACTGGTTTGAAATATATTCCTCCCAAAATTCCATAGAGTATCCCTTTTCTAAATCGGTAAATCCTGTTACAATAAGGAATAAAACACCGGAATGAAAAGCCCTAGCTGATTCTAGGAAGGTCCAGTCCAACCACCCTCCTCTACAAGGTATTAAGCTTAACATTCATGGTCATCCCATAGACGCAATTCCTTTTAAAAACCTGACAGAAGATGAAAAAACAAATACAAAATCCATTCTCGCATAAAATAATTTTACAAATATTAATTTAAATACCATAGGAAACAATTTGATAGAGTGGAAAACACATAAAAAATCCACCCTTTAGTCACTATAGATTCCCCAGAAACGTCTAAAGAAATGAAATTAAAAAGCTCAATCTTTAAACCCTTTCAGGTGTCCAAAAATAGTGTTAAAAATATCCAACAAAATAACAATGAATTTATTCAGGATATACAAGGTCAATTAAGTAAAATTGGGACATCCAATAGTTCTAAAACAGAACCCATTGTTCCAGATACACCACAATCTAGTAATAAAATAACTACTTTAACATATGATTCCTATAACAGTGATACCTTAGAACAATTCCAAAATAAAACACCACTTGTTAATAAAATAGATTGGAAATAACCCGTACAACAAAAATTACAAATAATTCCAGCTCCAGACCTAGGAATAGTAAAACCCTTAGCTCAATCCCATTTTAATGCCTCTTCCATTTACGATTGGAACATAGATGGAATGACTGAATACAATATCCTCAGCTTCCTCCAATAAATGACCATGACTGCAAATGCCTATAAAACACAAAATGGTACACAAGATAAGACCATAGCAGAAATGCTCATCGCATGATTCTCTGGTCAATTAAAAGGATGGTGGAATAATTATCTCACTGATCAACAAAAATAAGACATCATAAATTCCATAAAAACTGATGAAGAAGGAATATCAATCCTAGATGAACAAGGTGAACCCCTACAAGATGTTGTGTCAATTTTAATACTAACAATCTCTTTAAACTTCATAGGAGATTCTTCACATCTAAAAGATAAAAGTTCTGAGTTATTTTTAAATCTAAAATGTAAATTTAGATGAAGAAGTAACCCAAAAAATCTCCAATCTTCTAATATATTCCTCTGATTCAAACACCGAGACAGAACCTGACTATTTTTCTCCGTCTTCAGAAGATAATAAACCCCTTCAAATAGATGAGTTGGTCACAACTAATTCATCAGAAAATTTTGAAAAGAATAAAGAAAAATGCACATGTGTCTTAACTAAAGATCAATAATTCATGTTAGACATGGTTAAACACATAGATACCCAACACCAAAAAGAATATTTGAATAAAGTCCTAAAATTTTTTACAGAAGAGAAAAAAGAAAATAAAAATACAATTTTGCCAAATATTTCTAAAAATACTTATGACTTAACAAATATCCTAGGAAAAGGTAAAATGATAAAAGAAAGCAAAGAAATACCAATTCTAGAAATTCAAAAAGAGATAAAACAAATAAAACTAGAGATAAAAGATTTGAAAGAAAAATAAAAACAAGATTCTGAACTAATAAAAATGATCCTTTCAAAAAATACACAGGAAAGTTCTGAATCCGAAGATTCTGATTCTGAAAACCCAAAAGAACCAAAAGAGAATTTCGAAAACCGAAATCTAGAAGAATTCCTTGGTGTGTTAAGACAAATCACTTCAAAAAAACACCTAATACAAATAACTCTTAAATTCTCGGACAAATTACAAATCAAAACAATTGCTTTTTTTGACACAAGAGCAAATTTAAATTGCATAACAACAAGATTAATACTAGAAAAGTTCCAAGAAAAAACTCATGAAATATTAGCAGCAACTAATAATACTAAATTAGAAATTAAATCCAAAATCAGTGCGTCAATAATTAATAATGGAGTTTCTATAGCAACATCATTTGTTCTAGTAAAAGACATACACAATTTCGTCATCTTAGAAACACCGTTTATAAATCTTATCACCCCATATAAGGTAGATACCGATTTCATATCTTTTGAATTCAATAAAAAGAAATTAAAATTCCATTTTTTAACAAAACCAAAAACAAGAGACCTCAATATAACAAAAACATATTCAATACATGAAGAAAAATCATATCATCTAGAAGAACTAAGGAATGATTTTTTTAGATCACAAACCTGAGTCTCCTAGAACCTATCCTTTTAGAAGCATCCTAAAACAAAAACCAGGGAGGAAAGAATGTATAGTCCAATATACTTTTGACCATTTTATCAAATTAATTGATACCTTTTTAGCATTATTTCATGCATAGCAATATTCCTTGGTTTGGAAGTAGTGGAGTTTATGGATTTTTTGGTGACAATGGGATTTGTTTGATGTTGTGGTATAACAACTGATGTATTTATTGGTAGAGAAACTTCATCCTTTCTCTTTTGGAGTAAGGCTCACACATCACATGGATACAGTACTGTCAAGATCCTTTCATGTCCTTCCTTTATATTTTGTCTTTGTAGCCCAAAAAGTGGGGTATAGGACAATGATAGGACATTATGCGTTGTAACAAGTATCAGGAATTTGGAGGTTTTTTCTTCTATTTTTGAGGAAATCACGGGTTAAGAGATTAGGAATCAGATTCGTTTCTTTAAAGTAAAAAATGTTAAGAATCAATTTGCAGAAAACATTTTTTAATGCAATATTTTGGAAATTTTTTCATATTGTAAATCATTTTGGAATATTGCTATGCATGAAATAATGCTAAAAAAGGTATCAATTAATTTGATAAAATGAGCAAAAGTATATTGGACTATACATTCTTTCCTCCCTGGTTTTTGTTTTAGGATGCTTCTAAAAGGATAGGTTCTAGGAGACTCAGGTTTGTGATCTAAAGAAATCACTCCTTAGTTCTTCTAGATGATATGATTTTTCTTCGTGTATTGAATATGTTTTTGTTATATTGAGGTCTCTTGTTTTTGGTTTTGTTAAAAAATGGAATTTTAATTTCTTTTTATTGAATTCAAAAGATATGAAATCGTTATCTACCTTATATAGGGTGATAAGATTTATAAACGGTGTTCCTAAGATGACGGAATTGTGTATGTCTTTTACTAGAACAAATGATGTTTCTATAGAAACTCCATTATTAATTATTGAAGAACTGGTTTTGAATTTAATTTCTAATTTAGTATTATTAGTTGCTGCTAATATTTCATGAGTTTTTCTTGGAACTTTTCTGGTATTAATCTTGTTGTTATGCAATTTAAATCTGTTCATGTGTCAAAAAGAGCAATTGTTTTGATTTGTAATTTATCCGAGAATTTAAGGGTTATTTGTATTAGGTATTTTTTTGACGTGATTTGTCTTATGACACCAAGGAATTCTTCTAGATTTCAGTTTTCGAAATTCTCTTCTGGTTCTTTTGGGTTTTCAGAATCGGAATCTTCGGATTCAGAACTTTCCTGGATATTTTTTGAAATGATCATTTTTATTAGTTCAGAATCTTGTTTTTATTTTTCTTTCAAATCTTCTATCTCTAGTTTTATTTGTTTTATCTCTTTTTGAATTTCTAGAATTGGTATTTCTTTGCTTTCTTTTATCATTTTACCTTTTCCTAGGATATTTGTTAAGTCATAAGTATTTTTAGAAGTATTTGGCAAAATTGTATTTTTATTTTCTTTTTTCTTTTCTGTAAAAGATTTTAGGAGTTTATTCAAATATTCTTTTTGGTGTTGGGTATCTATGTGTTTAACCATGTCTAACATGAATTCTTGATCTTTGGTTAAGACACATGCATTTTTCTTTATTCTTTTCAGAATTTTCGGATGAACTAGTTGTGACCAACTCATCTATTTGAAGGGGTTTATTATCTTCTGAAGACCGAGAAAAATAGTCAGGTTATGTTTCGGTGTTTGAATCAGAGGAATCTATTAGAAGATTAGAGATTTTTTGGGTTACTTCCTCATCTAATTTTAGTTCTTGTAATTATTTATTCATTTTACAGTATTTCGAAGTATGTCATTTTTATTACATTTATAACATGTTATATCTTTGTATTTAGATTCATTCTTTTTAGGATTTCTTTTATTTCTGGAATTTTTGTAACGAGGATTTCTATAATATTCTTCGTTAGTCCTAAAATTCTTTTTCTTATAATCTTTTGTTGATTTCTTATGTGATTTATAAGTCTTACTACAGTTTCATGTACAACTTAGAGAGGGCTTCTTGGAATTTGTATCAAATTATTTACAAAAGGTTCCTAGTTCACACCTAGTTCTTTTTAGTTCCCATTTAAGGTATTTTTGTAATTTTAGGTTTTGACAAATTTTTAATCCTTCTTGTTGAGTTATACTGACTAGTTGTCCCTATGTAAACTCATTATAAGGTATTATTTATTTTCCATAATTTTCTTTAATTTTATTCCTAACCTTTTTCTCCTAAAAGGGTAGGCAATTCTGCTAAGAATTGTTCTTTCCAAAATGATCCTGCTTAAGAACGTATTTTTGTACCATTGGAAATCACTTAATTTTTTACATTTTAGATTTGAAAGTAACTCAACATTTTTATCTTTTAGATGTGAAGAATCTCCTATGAAGTTTAAAGAGATTGTTAGTATTAAAGTTGACACAACATCTTGTAGGGGTTCACCTTGTTCATCTAGGATTGATATTCCTTCTTTATCAGTTTTTATCGAGTTTATGATGTCTTCTTTTTGATGATCAGTTAGATAATTATCCTACCATCCTTTTAGTTGATCAGAGAATCCTGCGATGAGCAGTTCTGCAATGGTCTTATCTTGTGTACCATTTTGTGTTTTATAGGCATTTGCGGCCATAGTCATTTGTTGGAGGAAGCTGAGGATATTGTATTCAGTCATTCCATCTATGTTCCAATCGTAAATAGAAGAGGTATTAAAATGGGATTGAGCTAAGGGTTTTACTAATCCTAGGTCTGGAGCTGGAATTATTTGTAATTGTTATTGTACGGGTTGTTTCCAATCTATTTTATTAACAAGCGGTGTTTTATTTTGGAATTGTTCTAAGGTATCACTGTTATTGGAATCATATGTTAAAGTAGTTATTTTATTACTAGATTGTAGTGTATCTGGAACAATGAGTTCTGTTTTAGAACTATTGGATGTCCCAATTTGACTTAATTGACCTTGTATATCCTGAATAAATTCAGATTTATTTTGTTGGATATTTTTAACACTATCTTTGGACACCTAAAATGGTTTAAAGATTGAGCTTTTTAATTTCATTTCTTTAGACGTTTCTGGGGAATCTATAGTGACTAAAGGGTGGTTTTATTATGTGTTTTCCACTCTATCTAATTGTTTCCTATGGTATTTAAATTAATATTTGTAAAATTATTTTATGCGAGAATGGATTTTGTATTTGTTTTTTCATCTTCTGCCAGGTTTTTAAAAGGAATTGCGTCTATGGAGCGGCCATGAATGTTAAGCCTAATACCTTGTAGAGGAGGGTGGTTGGATTGGACCTTCCTAGAATCAGCTAGGGTTTTCCATTCCGGTGTTTTATTCCTAGTTGTAACGGGATTTATCGATTTAGAAAAGGGATACTCTATGTAATTTTGAGAGGAATATATTTCAAACTAGTAAAAAAATAGAATGTTTATCCTATTTTCATTTACAAACTCATAGAAAATTTCCTGTATTTGTTTCCTTGTATTTAAAAAGTTTTTAAAGAACCAAATTCTTTTTTCTAAGTTATAATTTTCATAAAACTCTTTTTTGTAGGAATTTCTTATCTATTTGGAATTCTTTTTCTAAAACTCCAATTTCGTTTACTATATTCTCTGTTATCGAGGAAAATGTCGGACTAGTAGGTTCTTAGTCATCTATTTTCTCTTTAACAATGAAATTTTATATACGAGTCTAGGTATTTCATTGGTGTAGTCTACGTTTCTTAGATTGGGTAAATCTGACGTAGAATGTCTTGGTTTTATTTTCTAAGGGATATTTATTACTGAAGGAATTTGTGAGACTCTTCCTAAGTCTAGAATTTCTACGGAACTTGTATCAGCGTATCTACTACTCGTAGATCTTCTTAGGAATGATAGACTTACTCTGCCATCTTGGTATGAGTTATTTCTTTAAGATGGGTATTTGGTTGGAAAGTTTCTATGGTTCAGGTTTAACTACTCCTTCCAGGATCCATTCATCTGGTATGGTAATATCCTTCCACCTAATAGGTCTTGGTATTATGGTGCTAGATCTGGAAAGGTCTGTTTGTAACAGTAGTGTTTCACCTTTTTAACTATGGTACCTAACTTTTGTGGCAAAAGCAAAAAGCATAGCTTTGTAATGGATTCTAAAGATTATTGCTACCGAAATTGAACCTTCAAGCGTTTTATAATTGTGGGTTTTTATTTGTAAGACAATGGATTTTAGAATATTTTTATCATTAAGGAATACTGAAAAATTTGGGTAACAATCAAAAGAGATTGGTCATGTGCAGAGACTAGACTCAACAGAACTTAATAAGGAATCTTCAAAGTTAGTGAATATGACATCTCTTAAGATATCAAGAATTGAGGTATTTAATCCTTCCTTAGTTAAGGATTTTATCCCTACTTTAACTAAGCCAATATTAATATATTTATAATTTCTTTCCCTATATTTTTTCAAGGAATTTCGGGAAAGTAATTGTATCATTTCAAAGAGTTTTGTTAATTGATTATCTCTTTCTTTTGTTTTAATAGTGAAGTCAGTTTTGAAAAATTGGTATTTGGAATTTTTTTTAAATTGATCTCTATTTACTTTCGGTATTTCCCAATTATCAATCGATTTTTCAAAATCTTGTATAACGATTTCTTCCGAATTTATTATCTTCTTTGAATCCATGGAAGATGTTGAACCAAAATCAAAAGAAGTAGATTTATTGAAAAATGGGTTCATTTTTTATGAAATCTTATTTTTGAAACTCAAGTTCTTCCTACAATCCCAAGCAATTCACGGGTCTAACTGCCTACACACATGAGGACTTACTATCCGGACATTTCTAGGCAAGAAAACTCAGAAGAGCCTAAATCTCTAGACAAGAATTTCATAAATCTAAATAACATTTCTCTATATCTCTACCCTTCATGGCTTTGATACCAAACTACGCCCAATGATCTAAAATGGATAATAGACAAGGAAGGAATTGAAATATAAGGGATTGAAGAGTTAAAAGATAAATGAGATATGCAGAAAGTAAAGTAAGATTAACTTACAAATTACGGTTCCTATTAAGGAATTCATAATTGAAAGGATCTGCAAGAATTTAAATGAAGTAGGCGGTAGAACCGACCAACATCATAATGCAAGAATTTAAAGAATTTAAAAGCATGAATTTAAAAGATTAGGAGGTAGCACATTTCATAATCATATTTATTCAAAATATTAAAACTTACAAAGATTTATAGTTGATGGGAATATACAATGGCTTTGGGAATTTCGGATAATGGAATTTTTATCTATCTTTCAATGGGGAATTTAGATGAGGGAATTTGGTTTAGAGAGAGAGTGTTTCTCCTTCTAAAATGTGAAACTTAATCTAAGAAAAAGGTTGTTCTAAATGGAGGGGAGAGGGTCTCCTTTTATATGAGTTTACATGACATTTTAGTAAATAAAAATGAATCTAACTATTCATTAGAGTGGAGAATGACGTCATCCATGACATCATTGACTTTGGCATTATCTCGAATTATTGCTGAAATCTTTGACTTTTACTGTTTCCTTTTTTAAATTATCTTTTTTGTGGGCATTTTTTTTTGTCGAAATTTTATCTGAACTTTATTCCGAGTATTTTGTCTTCTTTTGGCAACTTTTTCAAAATTCACTGTTGCCAAAAACTACATCATCTTCAATATCAATTTCTAGTTCTTCTTCCTCTGTTGAAGAGCCTTGTTTTGATGAAGATGGGGCAAACTTCAGAATTATTGCTTGCATTTCTTCTAGATTTTTGGCCGCGGCAAGCATTGCGGCCATTTGGGATTTATGGGAAAGAAACTGGGTGTGCTCCGGTGTTTGTAGTGGTGCCTGTGGTGTTTGTAGTGGTACATGTACCTGAATGGACTTCTGGATATTTAGCCATTCCTGAACTTTTGGCGGTGTGAGACTTGTTGATATTTTATAGTTGTCCCACCATCTGATCTTGAACCTTCTTCGGACAGTTGGAATTTTATTCTCAAAATAATCCACGAACCATGTGAATAACCATGGTAAATGGAATATGGTGTGAAATAGGTACAATGGCACAAATCATTTTTCTTCCTCAATAGGTTTATAAAGGGATTTAAAGTGGTTAAAATATTTAGTAACTTGGGGTTTTTGTATCTCGAGGGTGGATTCAAATTGTTTCCACCGTGAATTCCACCATGTTGGAAATTGGGATGGAATACATGGGGTACCAAAACGAAAAAGCCAAGTATGACTTCAGTTGGTATTTTGAACAAAAAAGGAATTGAACCAAGCTTATTGATAATCCAGTAATTAAATGGAATATAAAAAAATAGGGTATTTTGGTGGCTATCAGAGAAATTTAGGAGTTAAAACAGATCATTCCCCCAATCACTTGGATCAATTACTCGAAATATTTTACAAATAGAGTAAGAGGGATCTTTGTTATTTTTATAATAATTATTTTTAATTGTGGCTGATCCTGTATCTCTAGGATAACTTGATAAAAATATGAGGTTTTTAAGATATCCCATGATTTGTAAAAGCATCATTGTCCAAAATAATTTTATATTGCTAAAAAGGGTCTTGATAAAAAAAAATCCCTTTTTCAAGAGTCACAATATTTTGGAAAAAAAGTTTTATAAAAAATTCAGAAACATGTTTTTTGGGGACTGTGGTACCACAAGTTGGGTTTTTGAAAATTGTTTTTGAGAAAGGGTTTTCAAAGATTCTCCTTTTTTGGAGTTTAAAAATTTGAGAGGGTTTATCCTCTCCTAAGCTTTGAACAATTTCTTATTTGGGAATTTGAAGTTGTAATAATGTCTTCTGTAGTTTCGGGGATTTTACAAGGAATTGCAGAAGGTTTTCAGCAGTTGTTTCATGTGCGGGATTTGCTGGTGTTTTTTGCACAGATTGTGCAGTGTTTGCATTTTCGTTTTCTTCTTTCATGACTGCGTCATACCATGTAATAGGTTTTTTGGTAGGAGTTTTGGTAGAGAATTTGTCCTTTTCTTCCTTGGATGGGTTTGTTGGTTTGGAAGTGGTGGAGTTTATGGGGTTTTTGGTGGCCATGAGATTTGTTTGTTGTGGTACAACAACTGATGTATTTATTGGCGGAGAAATTTCATCCTTCTTCTTTTAGAGTAAGACTCCACACATCGCATGGTTAAAGTACTGTCCAGATTCTAGCATGTCCTTCTTTGATATTTTGTCCTTGTAACCCAAACTGTGGGGTATGGGACAATGATAGGACATTTCTGCGTTGTAACCAGTATCAGAAATTTGGAGGTTTTTTCTTCTGTTTTTGATGAAATCATGGGTTAAGAGATTAGGAATTAGATTTGTTTCTTTAAAGTAAAAAACGTTAATAATCAATTTGCAGAAAATATTTTTTAATGCAATGTTTTGAAAATATTTTTGACATTGTAAATCATTTTGGAATATTGCTATGCATGAAATAATGCTAAAAAAGGTATCAATTAATTTGATAAAATAGGCAAAAGTATATTGGACTATACATTCTTTCCTCCCTGGTTTTTGTTTTAGGATGCTCCTAAAAGGATAGGTTCTAGGAGACTCAAGTTTGTGATCTAAAAAGTCATTCCTTAGTTTTTCTAGATGATATGATTTTTCTTCGTGTATTGAGTATATTTTTATTAGATTGAGGTCTCTTATTTTTTATTTTGTTAAAAAATGGAATTTTAAGTTCTTTTTATTGAATTCAAAAGATATGAAATCGTTATCTACCTTATATGGGGTGATAAGATTCCAACAATAATTCGAGAAAATGCCAAAGTCAATGATGTCATGGATGACGTCATTCTCCACTCTGATGAATAGTTAGATTTCTTTTTATTTACTAAAATGTAATGTAAACTCCTATAAAAGGAGACCATCTCCCCTCCATTTAGAACATACTTTTTCTTAGATTAAGTTTCAGATTTTAGAAAGAGAAACTCTGTCTATCTAAACCAAATTCCCTCATCTAAATTCCCCATTGAAAGTTAGATGAAAATTCCCTCATATGAAATTCCCAAAGCCATTGTAAAATTCATCAACTATAAATCTTTTTAAGTTTAATATTTTGAATAAATATGATTATGGAAGGTGCTACCTCCTAATTTTTAAATTCATGCTTTTAAATTCTTTAAATTCTTGCATTATGATGTTGATCGGTTCTACCGCTTACTTCATTTAAATTTTTGCAGATTCTTTGAATTATGTATTTCATAATAGGAACCGTAATTTGTAAGTTAATCTTACTTTACTTTCTGCATATCTCATTTATCTTTTAATTCTTCAATCTCTTATATTTCAATTTCTTACTTATCTATTATCCTCTTTAGATATTCGGGCGTAGTTTTATATATGATGTGTGTGTTTGTGTCTATAACTTACATTGTTTTTCACTATATATAAATATATTATATTTTTTAGAATATACATAATATTTATGGTACATATACCTCAATTATTCATAACTATACAAAGCTTAAGAAAAAAATCTATGCATATATATATATATATATATATATATATATATATGGGTATATTTATAATATAAACTTAATTAGAGTAGTATATACTTGACATATACCATTATCAAGAATTCAAATTTTCAAACATTAAGAAAATCAAAAACCAAAAAACATTCTATAAATTTATCCAGTGTGTATCATGTTTCATTAACTTGTATTATCCAAATTGAATTTCAAGAGAAAAATAAAAAAGAAATTATGGCACATTAAATAAAAACCTTAAAATTAGCATGAACTGAAGAGTCCTAATTTTCAGGCGTGGGAAACGGACCCACGTAATTCTTGATTGGGATAAAAATGTTGTTGAAGGTAAATTTGATAATTATAGTTATAAAACTTCCTCAAAAGACAATTTTGGAATCTTAATTTTGCGAAAATCAACAAATTTATGGTTGATTATACACTGATTACACAACAAATGACAGTAAATGGAGACGATTAATTTGACTGGACAAAAACTCCTCTCCAACAGAAAAAGAATAAGAATTAAAGAAGTAGCATCACTGCTGTTTTGCATTTTTTAGGAACTTCCAATTTCATAATTCCTGTTGGAAATTTGCCTTTAGCGGGGAGATGCGTCCACCCATCTGATGACCGTAGGGCCAAGAATCGTCAAATTTCGTTGAGAAATGAAAGAGATATTGGTCTACGAAGTAAGGTGTTTGAGGCATGGAAATGTGGTGTGGGACAAATCTACCACATCGGTGGGAATAGGAAGAATTGCTCTATATATAAGTCTCTAATTGATAAAGGGTTTGGGACCCCAAGGGGTATCCCATGTGTTTAAAGGAGGGAGGACCTGGATGTGCTTGAGTTCAAGGCTAAGCCCACACGCGCGCCGCCCGTCCCGTCCGGTCACGGGCTGTGGAGGCTTTCTGATATTATCTTTTTGGACCAGAGAACTTTTCCAGATGTACAGTTTGATCCCTGAAGTTTCTTATGTACAAATGGTCCCTGAAGTTTAATATTTTACAGTTTGGTCCCCAGAGTTTCTGGGAAGGTGACAGAACTTTCTGCCTACCGTTGGGACTGTTTTTTGAGGCATTAATCAACCATTACTTGGTTGATTAACTCCTCCATTATCACCCTCCTTCATGTCCATAATTCAGCCCCTCTTGATGGCCATTTACAACTATTACTTGGCTGTTTTAATGCCCTCCTAATGGTCATTAACATCCATGTTTTGGGCAGTTGTTTAGCCCCTCCTCCATGCTATATATTGAGCCACTTTTGGCTCAATTCGTTGAGAGAATTTGAGACAAAACAGTGACGAATATAGACTGCAAAACATCCACAAAATAGCTCAAAACAGTGAGCAAACTGTGACGAAAATCAGTGAGCAAACCCACACATATACACAAGATATATCCAACAGAGACATACTATATACACAGAGACAAACGAAAAGAGCAGATAGAAACTCTTCCTTCCTTTTTCATATCTTCAGCAAGTCGATTCATATTTGTTTTATTCGACAGGCTCAACCTATTGGCTTTGTAGTGTTGAGATTAAAGTGTTGTTTTATCTTGGGAGACTATTGCCCACTAACGTAAAAGCATATATACGGGGCAATCTTGTCTTAAGGACAGAGTGCAATCACTCGACTCAACACACAACGTTGTAACCATCCAGATTTAGTTGTTTCTTGATTTCAGGATATCAAGATTCAAGACACAACAAGCTTGCGGCAGTTCTCAACATTGGCCTTGCAAGGTTATCAAGATTCAAGACACAACACGCTTGCGGCAGTTTTGAAGATTGACAATTTATTTATCCTTTCGAACACTTGTAATAGTTATTTACTTCCCGTACTGCTTTATAAAGTATAATAGAGTACCAACAATTCCTAGACTAAACACCTTCATTATTTGTTCATCTTTGTAGGGCCAATATCAGTAATAAATGATTCTACCAGCAAAGTATTCCTATTTTTTAGTTTGGAAGATATGAGAATAAGATTTGAAATTAGCAACAGCACCACGAATTATGGAAGAGAGGAGGGGGTTGGGGGGGGGGGGGGAATTGTAGGATGGAAGGAGATGCATGATTTTAATGCAAGAAAGAGAGACGTGATATGGTCCGGTCTTTCTCCGAAACTGCGCATAACAGAAACTTAGTGCACCGGTCTGCTCTTTAAAGAGAGACATGATATATACTCAATAAAAAACAAATTCCGAAATTAAAGGATGGAGTGGACTGTTGGGGAGAGATAACCTAAAGTTAAGATTCGGCTATAAAAAGTTAGCTTAGTACTTAGAAAAGTTAAATGAGTTAGTTTTAGAAAAGTAGGGTTATTTTTAGTTTATTGTTAACTTGGGCTGATAATCTAGTTAATTACTCAAAAAAAATTAACGAAATATACACGTGACAACAATCTAGTTGTGTTGTCTCAAGGAGTTTATTATGGGGGAAAAATATATAATTATCTACCCCTTTAACTTGTCCCCTTTTTCAAATGTACACTTGACTTTTAATCATATGTCTGAATCCCAATGCAAACAAATGGGGTCTAAGCAACCTAATTTTGTTGTTTCATCAGAAATAATGAACAACGATATTTACTCCAAAGTTGCTCATAATGCTTGCGCTTACGTTTGTGGTCCATGGGAGTAAACTCACTACTTCTGACCAATAGTGTAGACTGAAATTTATATTATAAGATTAAAAAAAATAGAATGTGAGAAAAATCATTTTTACTTTTATTACATATTACTCCATCCGTCCAAAATATTGGTTACTTTTCTCCTTTTAAGAGCTAATTTGACTAATTTTTAAAGCTAAGCAGATTAGATTAATTTAAATCTAATATTAAAAAATTATACGATAAATATATTTTACTCCCTCCGTTCCATAATAAGTGGTGTTTTAGGATTTCAAGAAGAAATCAACCTTATTCTTTCAAAATTATCCTTATTTACATAATCAAGAATCATTAAGTATCTTTTTTTTCCCTAGGCATTAATTAAGGGTAAGTTAGTAAAAACACTCATAATTTCCTATGAGTGAGCAATTTCTTAAGGGGTGCGCATAACCTAAAAACACCACTTATTATGGAACGGAGGGAGTATAAATTAGTATCTTCTTTTATCAACATCTGATCACGCCCAACTATAGTCCTAAAAAAGGATAAGCGGTCGCTGCAAATATAATCCAGTCTAAAAGTCCGGAGTCGAATCCCACAGAGAACTAACGTTAGCTATAACTGTTCGAATATTACTAAGAAAATAAGTTCGAGCAATATTCTGATTATAACAATTAAGATTTTTATTCTAAACTACTCAACTAATAAATAATATAGAAGTAAAAGTTGTCAATTAAAGAGGATGAAGTTGGAAATAAGATTAAGGAGGTCTAGAGTTATGATTTCCCCAATTATCAGAATTTTTCTCGCTACGTTATCCATAATTTCACCGATTTATTCTCTACGGATCGTGAGTCCTCAACTTATCGTAATTCTCTATCGAGCAATCACAATAATTTACTAGATGTATTCTCTCGAACTACTCTAGCTAGTAGTTTCTCACCGCTCACTATGACTACGTTAAAGCTTCGTTATCTGTAATCCAGCTTTTAAACCTGCCGTATTAATCTCATATACCTAGGGAGTGACGTTGTTCAACAACTACCTAAATATGCATTCTCTCTCGAACAACACATAATCAATAGGAATAACTAATCGATGGCCAGTCAATCAACTGAAATAAACATGTAGTTGAACAAGTAGAAAATCCAACAACTCAATTATATAAAAACGTAACAAGAACTCATCCTACAAAAGGTTCCATCAAAGACCTAGAAAATAAATCTAGCTACTCATAATATTATTTAAGAACATAACATAGAATTCCATAGGAACAAGTAAAAGAATGGAAGAAAGTGAAAGTCTATGGAAGATTTCCGTTGCTTCTGCTACTAGCGTGTTCTTGCCTCCCAAGACGCTTCCAAAGTATGGCCTCCCTTCAAAAGACGTCTTTTTAGAGTTTAAATATAACCTAGTGTGTGTAGGATGTCTCCCTTGTCAAGCCCAATTCGAAATATAAAAATTGGTCGGGCTCGTCTTGACGAGGATGTTGACGGGCCCTCTCAAATATGTTTTTGGCCTGGCTCATCTATGGGCTCCTGTGACGAGGATGTTGACGAGCCCTCTCAGACATGTTTTTGGCCTGGCTCGTCAACTTCCTTGCCTTTTCCTTCGCTTCGCTGTTTTGTGCAAGTGATTAAACTTCTTGGCTCGTCAAGCTACTCACAACACGAGCTTGACCATTCTCCGATCTTTATTTTGTTATCTAAACTTGGATCAAATAAGCTCTTTTCCAATTGCTTTCGTTCAAAGATCTTCCTACACATACAAAATACATAATAAGCCCAAAGCAATATAATTTGTATTCAAACGACGATAAAAGTACTAAGAAGTGAGGCAAAATAATGACTAAATATATACGTTCTTGACCGAACATCAATATCAATATGATGAAAATATACATTTTAAAATGTTAGTTAGGATTTATATAATGTGAATCTCTGAAGATAATATAATTTTTCAACGTAGTAGAGGTCTGCCACTATTTGTTTATAGCAAAGTGTAACAATCACTAAGGTCAACATTGACTTTATCATAATTGGCCAAAATAATGGATCGATTCAAGTTCATGCAAATCGGCTTATTTTAAAGTAGAACGCGTTCTTCACCTAACTCATATTCCTATCTCAATTTGGGTGTCACGGTAAGAATTTCAAAAGTTAAATAGTTTAATTTTAATTATGAAAGACATAAAAAATTTAAGTTTGTTAAAATGAAATTTATATATTTGAAAATTACGTAAAAAATATTCTATTCTAAATTATAATAATTATCAATTGAATATTTAAAAGACATAAAGAAATTTAATTATTTTTTTTAATTAACTCTCAGAATTTCATTTGTACTATATTGTGACGGAGGGAATAGTATACTACCAAAGATAATGACAACTTAAAGATACTGAAGGTCTACTACCATTAGAGACGATTTTTTTTTCGGAATTTCCATCTAAGAGGCTGATATATCAACTCCACTTTTGAGTCATCCATTTGTTTAATTGTTTGTCCTCTTTTGGATTTTATGAATCTGCATCGTGGTGGATACCTCGAGAAAATTGTGTGCACCACTTGCGTTTTTTAACCCGAAAAAAATAAGTATGTGGTACAATTCATGAATTTCAATTGAAGGGGGGAAAAAAAGGATTTTAAGTACAAAGAAAGTATTTAGAGGTGGCCGATTCAATATTGAAAAGTTCGATTTTTAAAGTAAGTATTGAATTTATTGTACTTATGAAATTATAGGTTTATAAATCTAGCATTTAATGAAATTGTAGTGGATTTTCACGTATATATGTGCAGTGGCCGATCCAGAAGGGCTCCGAGAATCGAATCTAAGATGTCAAAGATAATTTTGAACACTCTAGACCACTTAAGCTAACTTTTTGCATTATTTCAGGGTATCAAAAGTTAATGTTAAATATACTCGTGATATACATGGGTTAGTATACCATGTATATCACGGTTTCACAAGGAATTAAACCAAGTGTGAAACCGTGGTATACACAGTATACTAACCCGTGTATATCATGGTTTTTGAGATTAATTATGGTGTAAATATTGTATTAAAATTTGGCTTGTACACTTACCATATGTATAAGATTCTTGTACAACTAGAATAAGGTTTTGGGATTAGAATAGGAATAGGATTTTCCTATTATGGAAAATTGTAAATTGTATATATACTCTTTCATTAATGAAAACAATCAAGAGATTATTTCTTTCATGGTATCAGAAGTCTAGGTTATATTTTCCTCTCCTAAATCTCCCTTCTCGTGGCACGGTTTACGAGGACATACTCTCGATTCCGACCACTTCTCCTCTCCCAAACTACCTAAATTTTCTTTCAAATCCATACATCACGTTTTGCGTTGCTAGTATGGCTAAGAACACGTTTCACCCCGCCTTTACTGTTTCTAACATCAAGAATCACATCCCTATCATTCTTGAAATAGAAAACGTCCAATACGCGACGTGGACCGAACTGTTCAAAGTTCACGCACGCTCGCATCAAGTCCTCCATCACATTATCTCCGCGGCTCCTACTGATACGGAGGTGCATAAACCCGAGGATGATCCTAAATTGTGGTCGACCCTTGATGTTACCGTTCTTCAGTGGATTTACTCCACTATCTCTATCGACCTATTGCAAACGATTATTGAGCCTGACGCTACGGCTAAGGCTAAGGCTACTTGGGATAGAATACGTGATATATTTCAAGATAATCAAAATTCTAGGGCTGTTACTCTTGAGCAGGAATTCTTCCACGTCAATATGGAAGATTTCCCAAACGTTTCAGCTTACTGCAAAAGGTTGAAAGAATTGGCGGACCAACTCCGCAACGTTGGCGCGCCCGTTACTAATGATCGTTTGGTCCTACAAATGGCTGCAGGCCTATAGTGGTGTTGGTACGCTTCTTCGTCAGAGCAGTCATCTTCCGCAATTTTATCAGGCTCATTATATGCTTACACTCGAAGAAGCCGGCTTGGTAAAAAATGTGGCTACCAGCGCTAGTCCCGTGGTCATGATGACGTCCTCCACTAATTCTAAAGGTTTTATTGATAATTCGGGCCAAACCCGTGCTCACGGTGGCGACAAGAATGCTTGGAAAAATTACGGGGACAAACGCAGTGGTTCCGACAGTATTGACGGTGGCTAAAACAATGGCAGTAGGCCCCGTCCCGGTAACAATGGGCTACCATTCAACTGGTCCCAGCCATGAGCCCCCTGACAGTGGGCCTGGGCCAGTGGACAGTGGCCCAACGACCCATATTCTCCAGCGTGTCCAACCCCTGGCCAGTGGGTTGCCTAGAAATATTTTTGGCCCACCACGCAGTGGTCTAGTGGTTTCCGCCACCCATCTGGGTCGGGGCAACAATCAGGTGTTCTTGGGCCTCGGCCTCCGCAGGCCTACCATGCAGCGGCCCCACTCCAACTGACATTGAAGTCGCGATGCATATACTTGGTTTAAATCCTCCGAACCCGAATTGGTACTTGAACACCGGCGCCACTACCCACATGATGTCCGACTACGGTACTCTCTCGTCTTATTTCAATTTGAGCAACAATCGTGACATAATTATTGGTAATGGCAATTCAATTCCAATTCGTGGTTACGGTCATAAAACTTTGCCTCCCCCATCCACCTCTTGTATTGAAAAATACCCTTCATGCTCCTAAATTAATTAAAAATTTGGTGTCTGTCCGTAAATTCACCACTGATAATTCAATTTCTGATGTTTTTTATCCTTTTGGGTTTTCTGTGAAGGATTTCAAGACGGAGATTCCTCTCATGAGATGTGATAGTAGGGGAGATTTTTATCCTATCACGCCCACTTCCGGTCTCTCGAGTCAAGCCTTGCCATCTACTTTTGCAGCTATAACTCATTCCTTATGGCATGCACGTTTGGGTCATCCTGGGTCATCTATTGTTTCTTCCTTGCATAAAAATAATTTTATTTCTTGTAAGTGTGCGAGTAGCACTCCACTTTATCAATCTTGCCATTTAGGAAAACATGTTAGATTACCATTTGTAGCATCTACTTCTCGTACTTTAATGACATTTGATATTATTCATAGCGATTTATGAACATCTCCCGTTTTAAGTTCTGTGGGCCATCGTTATTATGTTCTATTTTTGGATGATTATTCTAATTTTTATGGACTTTTCCGTTAGTTCTTAAAATTCCACATTTTTTTCACCTTCTTAAAATTAAGAGCATTCATCCGCACCCAATTCGAACGCGAAACAAAGAACATTCAATGTGATACTGGCAAGGAATACGATAATGTGATGTTTTAGGATTTTTGTGCCTCTAATGACATTAGTTTTCATTTTTCTTGTCCTCATACGTCTTCACAAAATGGGAAAGCCGAACGAAAAAATTATACCATTAATAATATTGTCCGAACTTTGTTGGTTCATGCTTCCGTATCCCCTTCCTTTTGGCATCACGCTCTACAAATGGCTACTTATCTTCTTAACATTCTTCCTACCAAAGATTTGGCATTTTTCTCCCCTCTTCAAATCTTATATAATAAGACTCCTTCGTATTCACATCTTAGGGTCTTTGAGTGCTTATGTTATCTGCTCTTTCCGTCAACTATAATTAACAAACTTCAAGCCCGTTCTACTCCTTGTGTGTTTTTGGGTTATCCCTCTACTCATCGTGGTTACAAGTGTTTTGATTTATCGTCTAATAAAATCATCATTAGTCGCCATGTTATTTTCAATGAAACCAAATTTTCGTTTGCAAAGGTAAATAGTCCCGGACCTAGTTCGTATAATTTTTTAGATGACGATGCCTCCCCGTATATTAACCACCTTTTATCGAACTTGTCCCGCACCCAAAATCCTCTAACGTTCCACTGCCCGCTGGTTCTCCAGTCCCGTCACCATCTACCGTCATGGGTACAGCAACTGGGTTGCCTCTCCAGCCCAGTTCTAGCCCAGTATCGATTTCTGCCGTCAGTCCCATTTACCGTGTTGGGCCAGCAGGCCCACTCCCTGCTGGCCAGTCCGTCACATGTTCCGATATTTCCCAAAATCCATCAAATTCTCCCCCAAGTCACAGACCGGTCACTCGTAGCCAATGGGGTATTTTTAAACCGAAAAGATATTTTAATTTAAATTCTAATATTCTTAAATCCCCTCTATCCCGTAATCTAGTGTCCACATTAGATGACCTAAATTGGAAATTGGCTATGACCGACGAATATGATGCTCTTATTGCAAATAAGACGTGAGAGTTAGTACTCCGTCCTTCTGGTGTTAATATTATTCGGTCTATGTGAATTTTGATACATAAGGATAATTCTGACGGTTTGTTTGCGAGGAATAAGGCTCGTCTTGTAGGTGATGGTAAGACTCAGCAGGTTGGCGTGGATTGTGGTGAGACGTTTAGTCCGGTGGTCAAACCAGCTACCATTCACACTGTTCTTAGTCTAGCTCTTTCCAAAGCTTGGCCCATTCATCAGTTAGATGTGAAGAATGCTTTCTTACATGGTGATCTCAAGGAGACCATTTATATGCATCAGCCCTTGGGTTTTCGAGACCCCAAATATCTTCATCATGTCTGTTTGTTGAAGAAGTCTTTGTATGGGCTTAAGCAGGCCCCACGGGCTTGGTATTAGAGATTTGCAGACTATGGTTCGTCTATTGGGTTTTCGCACAACAGGTCTGATAATTCATTGTTCATATATCCCCATGGTTCTTCCCTGACTTATATTTTATTATATGTGGATGATATTATCTTGACTGCCTACACTGATGCTTTGCGTAAGTCTTTCATGACCATGCTCAGTTCTGAGTTTGCTATGAAAGACTTGGGGCCCTTGAGTTATTTTTTTGGGATTGTTGTTTCTCGTCATGCAAGCGGGTTGTTCTTATCCCAACGAAAGTATGCAGCTGAGATTATTGAGCGTGCCGGCATGTCCTCGTGCAAGTCTACTTCCACTCCTGTCGATACTAAGCCCAAGTTGGGTGCTGCGGCTGGCTCACCTTATGAGGATCAAACCCGCTATCGCAGTCTGACAGGGGCTCTTCAGTATCTTACTTTCACGAAATTAGATATTACGTATGCCGTACAATAGGTGTGCTTGTTTATACATGATCCCAGGGTTGAACACATGAATGCACTCAAACACATTATTCGATACATCCAGGGAACACTTGACTATGTCTTACATTTATATCCGTCATCAACATCTACACTTGTCTCGTATAAATATGTTGATTGGGGTGGTTGTCCAGATACCAGACCTTTCACGTCCGGCTATTATATGTTTCTTGGTAATAACTTGGTCTCGTGGTCTGCGAAGCGTCAGTCTACATTGTCACACTCTAGTGTAGAGGCCGAGTATCGAGGGGTGACCAATGTGGTCTCTGAATCATGTTGGTTACGTAATCTTCTTTTAGATCTTCATTGTCCTGTTCAGAAAGATACCTTGGTTTATTGTGATAATGTTAGTGCCATCTACATTTCTGGTAATCCTGCTCAACACCAACGCACTAAACACATCGAGATGGATATTCACTTTGTTCGCGAAAAGGTAGCTCGTGGACAAGTACGCGTCTGCCATGTCCCTTCCAGGTATCAAATTGCAGACATCTTTACCAAAGGTCTTCCGTCAGTACTCTTTGAAGATTTTAGGGACAATCTCAGCGTACGAAGACCGCCCGCTATGACTGCGGGGGTGTGTTAAATATACCCGTGATATACATGAGTTAGTATACCATGTATATCACGGTTTCACAAGGAGTTAAATCAAGTGTGAAATTGTGGTATACACGGTATACTAACTCGTGTATATCACAATTTTATAAATTGTATATATACTCTTTCATTAATGAAAATAATTAAAAAAATATTTCTTTCAGTTAATATATGTACATAAACATAGAAAATATTCCCTAAATATATAGTGTAATTTTTTGATGAGGATATTACCAATACCTAAATCCGCCCCCATATATATATATATATAGATATAGATATGCTATATTAAAAATATTGGATTCAAATGAATTCATAGTTTTAACTTTTAAAACTGCACAAGGCACCGACACTATAGTGTGACGTGTAATGCCTGCTTATAATAGTTGCAACTTGTTTGTATATGTGTGGTCGTCTTTTGTTAGATATTATAAAGGAAATTAATGTGTCTTGTTTACTTTTCTTTCTTTTTGGCTGCCAAAGGGAAATTAGATGAGCTTGAGTAATTCTCAATTGCAAACCATATTATAAAACTTCTAATACTACTATTTATTACTAGCATTTTATTGTACTTCAACTTCTTTTAATTTTTTGAATTCATCTAATAATAGTTGGCTGATTAGTATTAATTAATAATATAATGAGAACATAGAGGAATTCCAATTTATATCCACACCGTTAACCTTGAATGACGTAAAAGATATTGAAGTTTCTTTCCTCATTTTAAACTTGTTCAATATTATTAAAAGAATATGGTGGTAATTATGAATGTAATAATCCAAATCATAGACATAAGAATCATGTTAGAGTTTTTGCTCTCATTTCTTTTTTATCATATTTGAGTTTTAATTTTCTTTTAAAAGAAAGTTAAAGTATTACTATAATTGCTTTTACTTTTGATGAAAAGAAAATATAATTCTCTTTCATATTATTTGGCTATTTTTTATCTTGGAGGAAAAGTTTTGGACATCTATAAATTAAAGACATGTTTTCCACAACTACAACACACATAAAAACATCCACAAGTAGTCGTTTAGAGAGTTTGTTTAGGTTTCTTTCTACAATTATTCTATTTTTTATATTAGTTTTTCATATGTAGGTCAATTGACCAAACCCATATCATATAATAAAGTCTTTTTATAATTTTTTTTTGTCGTCGAATTTATCATCGTTCAAAATTTGCAATTATAAGTTTCCTCATGATACCCTGTTATTTTGAACCCAACAGTAAGTAAGGCATTCCATTTTTTTTTACTTCCATAAGTTATAATTTTCCACACAATACAAAACAAAAACTACACAGATAGGTTTCTGGAATTGTACTATCACTCAAGTTTTGGCATATAATTTTTCCTTACTGCATGGTCCATGGAAATGCTATCCTCCGGAGTAAAATTTTTTATAAAGGGATGTCAAAATATAAAAAGATAGATACACGTAGACTTAAGGGTCGTTTGTTAGGAGCGATGATATGAGATGAGATTATTAGTCGCATGAGATTGGAATCATCTCATGTTTGGTTGGTGGGTTAACTCCCTTGATATCCAACTCAATCCCATCTATATGAGATAAATTATCTCATCCTATCCCACCCAATCTCATCTATATGGAATAACTTATCGATCCTACCTACAAAACAACCGCGGGTTGTGACATCCCTTAGCATAAGGTGGATGGCTACCCTATGACCACTACTAGAAATAAAAGGTTTTCCCACCGATATTCAGTGGAAAATTTGTGATATAAACATGATTTTTCACCTCATTTCCATCGAACCAGCTCACTAGAAAATTATTGAAAAATGCATGGTGAAAAATATGTTCCCATTGAAACACTGAAATTTTTTTTAGTTTTTTCGTGTGTTCACACTACTATGTAAGTTTTTCCTACCGATATTCCGTGAGAATAGTCACTGAACATTTTCAGTGGAAATTAAGTAGGAAAACAGTGATTTTATAGTAGTGGACCGACCTACACTTGTCCAAACGATGTCAATTGACATTCATCCATTGAAAAATTACATTGAGTAAATAGATAAGAAAGTTGATTATATTGTGTGTTGATTTCTTTTAAAAGTTGTGTTTATTTCTTATATTTGATTTTCTTAATTAAAATTTTGACTCCGAATTTCTATTTACAATTAGCATCAAACATCACATCAATGTCGACATTATCCGTTCCCAATTATTGTTGTGGGTCATCCTTTTATCATGACACAATGTGAATAGATACTGATATTTCTACGCAAGTGACGAGATAAACCTCTGCTATGCATAAACATGTAATTATGTGCCATTGATGTTGATCTCAAAGGCGCATGTAAGTGTGGGTGATTGTCAAGTAATATAGTGACTAATAAGTCGCCCGCATGTGTGTTGTTTTTATCCAGTTTGTTGGCCAGAGTTAACGCGACACGTCACGCCATACTTGTCACCTGCGCTTCGTCGTTTTTCAAATATTCCTCTGTCGAAAAATTATATTGTGTAAATAGATAAGAAAGTTGATTATATTATGTGTTGATTTCTTTTAAAAGTTGTGTTTAGTTCTTATATTTGATTTTCTTAATTAAAATTTTGACTCCGAATTTCTATTTACAATTAGCATCAAACATCACATCAACGTCGACATTATCCGTTCCCAATTATTGTTGTGGGTCGTCCTATTATCATGACAAAACGTGAATAGATACTGATATTTCTACGCAAATGACGAGATAAACCTCTGCTTGCATAAACATGTAATTATGTGTCAATGATGTTGATCCCAAAGGCGCATGTAAGTGTACATGATTGTCAAGTAATATAGTGACTAATAAGTCGTTCACAGACATATTGTTTTTTATTCAGTTTGTTGGCCAGAGTTAGCGCGACATGTCGCGCTATATTTATTGCCTGTGCTTCGTCGTTTTTCTTCACGTTTTGGCGTGTACACTTGGTCTTTAAACCTCGAACACGATTCTTATTGAATTTTGAGACTAGTATACAGATTTCCAAGTTCCCCAACGTTTCATAACTTGATCTTTCTTCTCTGCTTTAGTCCTACACACACAAGAAAAAAGAAGCTAATATTAACAGAGCACTAAAAATTGTACTCAAATACGGCAAAAGAACTAAAATGTGAAATAATAAATTGTTAAATGCATGCATTTTACGTCCAACATCAAATGACACTAAAGTCAAGTTGTTAGATTGATACCTTAATTATGACGAAGATGTCTTTACTATTTTACTGGCCCACACACACGTTATTAGTTTCTCAATTGACATATATCATATATGCATTAATTGGCGTGTTCTCATAGTTTCACTCACGGGTTGACGTATATCGTTTCATATCTATTTTGCGTGTTCTCATAGTTTCACTCACGGGTTGGCGTATATCAGTTCATATCTGTTTTGTATTCAAAAAGTATGAATCGAATAAATTTGGTTTTTTAAAAAACCGAATTCAACTGTTAAAAAAAAATCGATATGTTCGGTTTATATCGCCGAACGTATCGGATTATATCGGTTTTTTCTAGTGGGGCGGGTCGGGTCGGGTCAGGGATTTTTTTGTGTTTTTTTAAAATTGAATTTCCAACACTGAAATTGGCATTCACACCTACATTACTACGAAATTTCGACGTTGGAATGTATTGCATATCGTGAGATGTCTACTAAAGAAAAAGGAAAATTGGAAACCGATTTGGAGGAAAACACAAATTGATTGGGAAAACGGACGTTTTCGTAAAAATTGGCGGCGCCAGTTTTCCCGGACACGTCTCAAAAAAATACTCAAAATAAAAAAAAATCGGGTAAAACGGACATCCGAGCGAAGAGTTATGACCATTTAAAGTTTTATCAATTTACAACTACTTTCTCTCTTTACATTTTATGTCAATGCTTCCGTGATATGTTAATCAAGTTTATGTCGCATTCGACTTCCATTAAAGCTTCATATATTGACTTCAATGACTATGATTCAAGAGATAGTAGTAGCCTAAAATAAAAATAAGATTAATTACATATTTAATTCAAATTTTCAGTTCGGTTTTTCAAAAATTAAAAAACCGAATAAAAACCGAACCGAACAACAGGTTCGGTTTGGTTTTTTCGGTTCTCCGGATTTTTCGCCCACCCCCTAATTTCACTTAAGGTTGAGTATTAAAGTGGTATTTATATGCCAGGTAAATGTCTTTCTGCCTATTCTAATTGGGAGTAGACATATATGATGATATTTTAGCTTAGGGAAAATTTATAAATAAGAAATAAATTCGGTGAGGGTAAATCCTCTAAAATTTATATAATAAATAAATTCAGTGAGGGTAAATCCTTTTACCTAAAAATCAAACATAAGAAAATTAGGTCTAAAATAGTCCACACTTGATAGTCCAACATGCTATATGCCTGCAATTTCCCTAATGGAATTTTGTTTAATTACTTCAATAAAAATAGCAAATTTAGAAACTAGTTTAATTTTTATATTCACTAATTGTGTAATTTTTTTAAAAAAATTTACTATCAAATCACCTTTATTTGTTGTAGTACGTAATATAATCTATCTTATTTTCAAAGTACAAATTTTATAGGGGTAATTAAAACAATGCACTGCACAGCTAGCTCAATTTTTGTTAATTCAGATTGTGCTTTTAAAGTTCAGAGAATCAAATAAATCTTCTTTTTTAGAATACATCGATCGATAGCCTCTTAAATTTGTCATTAAATTTCATTTAAACACTTGAATTACAACATGCTTTAATCGAGCGCATGAACATATGATAAAGTATTTCTATTACACTTCAAACTTAATTAAGTAATAGAAACTTGTGAACACGATCAGAAACTTTTCCAAAAAAAAAAATCTAAAGTATTTAATATATAGGAACATTTAATTATGTGCTCAAATATTCAATTAGAATAATTTATATATATTTCGAGTGCCTAAATAAAATTTACTAACAAGTTTAATAAGATTTTGATGAATTAGCCTTTTTTCTTCCATGTATAGTGGCTCAGTGCCATAAGTAAAGTGGAGTGGTCAAATTATTAGTATTATGAAATCTCTTTGCATAATATTCAATGTGACAAAGTGTGTATTTTCCTTGTGGTTTAATCTTTTTTACAATACCACCAACAAACCATTAACGCACTAACCCAATGTCCCAATTATCTGCAATAGCAATAGTATTACCAATACCAACATATAGTGATGAGATCTCTTCAAATTAGTCCGGAATTTAAGTGACCCAAAAATTGAGAAAATGGGTTAAGAGTCCCACATCGAATATGAAATGGGAACATGGACTTCTTATATGGACTTGGACAATCCTTACCCTACAAGCTAGCTTTTGGGGTTGAGTTAGGCCCAAGATCCATTCTTACATGGTATCAGAGCCAGACCGATTCTAATTCTTTGTTCACCGATGTTGGGCCCCAAAATTATATTAAACACGCTCCAGTTAACAAGGTCTGGGCGTGCGGGGGAGTGTTAAGAGTCTCACATCGGATATGGAATGGGAACATGGACTCCTTATATGGACTTGAACAATCCTCAGGACAAGCTAGCTTGTAAGGTTGAGTTAAGTCCAAGATCTATTTTTACAATGAACCAAAATATCAAAAAAAAAAAACATTAGTACTTTTTGCGCACCAATTTGTTGCACAACAGGGGTAATCATAACACGCCATCATTTTCTTCCCCGGTCGATCCCACAACCCTTTTTAAAAATAAACCGCCATTAACAGAAAAATCAAAGTCCCACACTCCAAAAAGCCCGATTTTGATTCAAATTTTATACCGAAAGTCAAGATTCTCGTATATTCAAGCCAAGAAACAAGATTCGAAGCTTGAATTTCGGAATCAAGCGCCGTAGAACTCGATTCCAAAACTAAAACAACCTTCAATCTAGATATTTTACTATAAACTATCTAATTATATTGTTAAATATATTATAATCATAAGCATGATTAGTGTTTCATTGTCTTGAATTTCCAAAAGAATAGTGTTTTTCGCAACTTTTCTTTGCGCAATAGGGGCAGTCCGCTACTGCCCCTGCCATCCCGCTTTTGTGATTTTTTTTTTTGTTAATTGTTTGTTAATTAAATGACTAGAAAAATATAGTAATCTCCTAATTGTTAATTGTTTGATAAAAAATAATAATCTCATAATAATTTTTTTATTTGTTAATTATCTAATTGTTCATTTATTATTTGTAATTTTTTTTATTCCATGTTAATTATTAATGTGCCAATTAGTAATCTAATTTTATGTGTTAATTCTTAATTAATTATTAATTAGTTACTTAATATAATTTCCCTTTAAATGAATTAATTTGTCATTAGTTTAGAATTTAACATCATTAGTTTAGGACTAAAAACATTATTAATATAATTTTCGTTGATTGTAATTAATTATTAATAGTTAATTCTAAGTTTAAAATTGAACATCATTAGTTTAAGATTAAAAATATTATTAATATAATTTTGGTTGATTGTAGTCAGTATAATGATTAATTATCAATTATTAATTAGTAATAGTTAATCCCTTAGTTTAAGATTGAACAATATAATTATTCTAATTCGCAAATTTAGATAGTTAATATAATTTCCCGATAAAGGATTAGTTAGTTAGTATAATTTTTTGATAAAATATTAGATAATTAATATTACAGGATAATGAATAATATAAACATTGTATGTACATATACGATACCTACATGGAGCCCAACGTTCATCCGGGGCCCATGGATGGGATCAATACTTAGTCTACAGGATAATCATAGGTCCGAGCTATTATGGACTGATGAGATACAATGAGGACGTTGTTCCATCCCCGTAGGGTGGAATATGCGTATGATCATTTGCAGGATCGGCCCCCACATCTCCGCATTTTAGAGATATTGTATCGGGGCGGTATTTATCATTGCGTCATTGTTAGTTGGGTAAAGTATGATCGGGCTCTTGTGACGGCCATGGTTGAGCGATGGTGATCGAAGAACCACACCTTTCATCTCCGCACTAGTGAGGCCACTATCATGCTTCAAGATGTGGAGGTCATATTTGAACTATGGGTAGATAGACTCCAATTATACACTGAGGATGTTCAGTAGGAGCCAACTTTAGGATATGAGTTGACTAGGTTCACTGGATACGTGCCTCAACCCAGTGATATCCATGGACAGAGTCGAGTGTCGATGTCTTCCCTCTGTGCTTACTTGTGCGCTACGGACGTGACAGATCCTATTGCAGATAACACAGATCTGGCAATTGTGGATCATCATGCCCGTCTGTTTCTACTTATCATATTCGGGGGTATCATATTTTGGAACACATCGGGTTCCTATGTGAGCTTAAAGTAAGAGTGGCGATGGCCTGCTCGTCCGGCCGGTCGGTCCGGGCGGGTCGGTCGGGCGGACGGGAGACGGTCGAGTCGGCGGGCTCTGGCGGGTCGGTCTGGCGGATCGAGTAAGTCCGTTCCGATCCCGATCCCGCTGTCGGTCGAAGCGGGCTCTCCTGTGGCCTGGTCGGGCGGGATACGTCGGGTTTTCCTTTTTTTTTTAAATAACATATGTATAAAAACTCAATAAACAAAACAAGATAGTGTAATAAAACATCCCAAAATTTGTTTTTGTGCCTCTTATATTATTTAATAGACATATGATTTTTGTAATACAAATACAATTGTCTAAAATCTAAATTGCAACTTTGTGGTGTTGTCCAAAAGTTGCAAATTACATAATAAAATTACAATTAAAAAAATTACATTCTCAAAAACCTGTTCTAATTGCTTGATGATTTCATGTGGTTCTTGGTTGGAATTGGTATTTGTTGGTCAAATTGATCCACGCCGCTTCCACTACCTTCGCTAAGATTTCGTTGTAGTTTTCATCATCTTCTTCGTTGATCTCCGGTTGACCGCATCTTCTCGCTCCGCCAGATCCAATCTCAATAATACCGCAATTTCCAAGCCGCCTCCACTAATGAGTGTCTGTGGTCTCCTATTTGATATCTGCCGCGAAAAAGCGCTTCAGGCGTAGTTGACGACGCTTGAATGTTCAAAACATCTCGAGCCATCAATGAAAGTGTCGGAAAGGTCTTCTCATTCCCTCCGATTTCAAAGCAAGTCTTCATGTCCATCTTCATTGATAACTTCTTGATACTGCAGTAACCCTGCAAAACAAAAATATCCAACTCGCTAATTTGATTAGTAGTAGAGGTACGATCAAGACATTCTATTTCCGAGGCTTTCAATACTAGCCGCAGAAACAATATGTCTTTTGTGAGGTTGTGTTGAAGATGAAGAAGATGGTATGGAAGCTGGTAAGTTACTAGCATTTTCTTGTTGATAAAATCTATATATATTTTTGCATTGGTGTTCTACGCTAGACAACACTTCTTCTTTAGTTTGTTCAATAGGTGGTGGGTGATTTAGATTTTTGGGACTTGGAGGTGGTAGTACTTCTATACAATCGTAAATAGTTTCAATTAGTGATTTAGTACCGTCTATTTTAATAGTAGGATTTAATACAGAACCAATAATATAAATAGAGGGAATAGGAATAAAATATTTTTATTTTGAGAAATATTTTTTAATAGTCACTTTATAAGCTGGTTTTTCCATATATTCACTAAGTAATAAAAATATTATAGTTATATAAAATAACATAGTTGAAATAGTAGGATAATATATACCGGAAAATTCTTTTGTTGCTTGAAAAAATTTCTCTAAAAATACAATAAGTTCGGAAATTTTTTCCCAATCACTATCTAAAATCATATCAGCTGGCTTTTTATTATGAGAGTTAAAAAATAAAGTTATAGGTAATTTATAGTCATAAGCAACAAGTAGTTGCTCGTTTAAAGAATTCCACCGAGTGGATACTTCTTGTGGAATTTTTCTATAAGGTAGTCCACAATCATGACAAATTTTTTATATTCTTTTCTACGTTGTACTTTATTACTTTTAAAAATAAAGTTTATAGCAAATTGTATTTTACTAAGAATGTCTTCAAAAAGTGATAGACCATCCTTTACAATTAAGTTATATATATGGCACGCACATTTTATATGAAAATGGTCTGGAAAAGATGGAGTTAAACTATTTTTTAAAATTGTAATTGCGTAATTGTTATTAGAAGTGTTATCTAATGTAATAGTCATAATTTTATCGGCAATTCCGTAATAATCGCACACTTGATAAATATGTTCTGCAATAAAAGTATCAGTGTGCCTATCATCTATATATCTATACGCTAAAATACGTTTTTGCATAGACCATTTATAATCTATCCAATGACAAGTTATAGTTAAATAATCATGGCCGTTAGTACTACGACCTATATCAGACGTGATAGATACTTTGCCATTAAAATGATATAATGAAAAACGTAAATATTGTTGATATTCATGCGCGAATTTAAATACATCTCTCTTAACAGTTGATCTAGAAAAACCGTTAAAAGCAGGATTATATATATCTCTAATGTAATGAATAAAACCGGGAGATGAAGGAAATGAAAAAGGCAAACCCTCCACAGCAACTAATTTTGATATTGCTTCCCTATCTCTATGTTTATTGTATTTAGAGCCTACAATTACCCCCGTCATAGGATTAATTTGACCATGTACTTGGTCCGAGACAGTATCAGTATGTGAACCTTGTCCCGATGGAGCGGGCGTTTGCGCACCCGGTTTTGAAGCCTGGTATTGGGCATACCTAGCTGGATGAGCACTTACTACGTGTCTAATTAAACCCCCCGTCCCACCGTGACCTTTTCCAGTTTTAAATTTTAAAACATTTTTACAAATTTTACATATGGCTACTTGATTCTCTACGTCCCTATCAAAAAATGTCCATGCATCTGATTTTAATGGTCGTTTTGTTGGACCTCGTCTCATACTAGGGGGAATAGGAGGTATTTCAGTTGAAGGTGCACTAGTGGGTGTGTTGTCATCAACATTAGTGGGTATATCATCTAGATCATCGTCTAAATTAAAGTCTTCTTGAGTTCCAGAAAATAGCTCCTGGTCTAAATCTAATGGTATTGTAGGAAAATGTTGAGTATCAACAAAATCATCCTGTGTAGGAATAAGATGACTAGAAGAAGTACCCTTGCCCTGGTTGCCCCTACTAGAAGAAGCTCCCTTACCCTTACCCTTAAACATACCTTTTAATCCTTCCATTTTAATTATGATAATAAATAATTAAAGATAATAAAATTAAGTGCGCTAAATAAAATAAACAGACAATAATAATTTAATGAAGGAACGAATGTACCAAACGCCGACGTAACGTCGACGTGTAATCGAGAGGTTGAAAATTGAAACTTTGCTCGATGGAAGATCCTCAAGCTAGTTGCCAACTTCACTCCCAATTCCCAAATGAATAAATAAAATTGAATATTTAGCAAACAATGTAGACTTGTAGAGAGATATATTGAAAAATTAGAGAGATTGTAGGAAGATTTGTGAGAAAGATGAAGAGAAAATGAGTTATTTATAGTTGAAAAATTGGGTTAAAGTGTAAGTATAATAACTTATGGGTTAAAAATAAATATTAAGGGGTAGGGGGGCCTAAAATGGTCGTTGGCCAACGACCATAATCTAAAATGGTCGTTGGTGCAACGACCATTTTTGCAAAGGGGGGGAAAGGGCGGGGACGGGGTCGGGCTCGGGACGGGGTCGGGTCAAGCGGGCCTGGGGCGGGCTCGGGTCTCGCGGAACGAGACATCGTCCCGTCCCGAGTTCGAGTCCCGCCCCCGTTATTATTATTTTTTTGGCGGGGTCGGGGCGGGCTCAGGACGGGGTCGGGGCGGGCTCAGGACGTCCCGGCCCACTGGCCAGCCCTAGCTTAAAGTATTTGCTATTTCTGGCCAATCTAGATAGACTGGGAGATTACAGCTGGGGCGGTGTTGTTCTGGATTACATGTATCGATGTTATGTCGAGCTTTTATGGGCTGTATGAGTGACGTCGATGGGTTTTTCGCTCTCCTCAAGGTAATATATTTAAGTGTGTGTAATTTTATTTTAAAAATAGCTTGCTGAAATGATGATTAATAAATCAGTTTTTTAATAACCCTTTTAGTTATGGGTGTAGGATAGGATGTTGCCTTTTCAGTCCGTACCTGCGCACCCTCACCCTGACTTCATTGATGATGACATGCCTTACCCGTGGAGATGGACGGGAGGCATATACCGCGATATGGATACGCACCACAATATTCTTCCATTTAGGGATCATCTTGATCGTATGACAGATGGCACAGTAAAATTATTTGATTTTACATTATTACCTTATTTTAAAATTATTTTTATCTTTATTGTTTACTAATTTATGGTCATTTTTTACAGGTTTTTATATGAACGTCGTATGCTAAGTTTTTGGATCAATTGCCGATGTTTTGCAGGGCTGGTGAGGCCGTGTGGATGTCGCGGTTGATACACATGGAAATCGTTGAGGATCACGCGCCCCACCGCGTCTTACGATAGTTTAGACATGCACAAAATATTCCTGACCTGACTGATTGAGATCACTGCCACTATACGCGGGATGAGCGTTCGAACACCACCGCTACATACCAGGCCTTTATGTATACCCAAATTGGTTGTTGGGCTCAGAGGTTACAGGGGACAGCGGTGGTTGGACATACAACTCCGATCGAGGTTTACATGGAGTAGTACTGGCAGATCATACGCAGCTTGATTGGCAACCCAATAGACGTGATCCAGATAGCCGAGGATACGCCGCACTCGTGGGACAGTATGAGGTGTTGATAAGTTTACCACACTTAAGCATAATTAATTGTCTTAATTAGTACGTTAAAATTCAATTATTAATTTTTGCAAACAAATGCAGCTACGGACCGTATAGAAAATGCGCATGTTGGGAGTATAATATATAGATATCCCTGAGACAACATGATTTGTTGCCCAGATCATTCAGGTAGCCGGTCGGATATCCAATGGGCACAAGAGGTCAGGCGTATGCATGAGCGTTTTCTAGAGGGCTCGTATCAAGCAGTAGATGGTCATGGTTGTGAACGTGGTTGTAGTCGTAGTCGTGGAGGCGGTGGTGGCAGAGGGGGTGAGGCTAGAGGGGATGGTGGCTGAGGGGATTGTGGCCGAGATGGTGGTAGAGTAGGTAGCAGCAGAGGCCTCCATCTTGTAGATTAGTCTGACGAGCATGCTCCCGACCCGTTGACTTCAGGTCGCCCGTCGGCTTCTTACCGACCGTCGATTCCTATATGTACACCGGCATAACTATTTTCAGATGTACTTGGGTCTTTATCCCAGCAGACCCAAAATGTGTACGTCGATATACGTGATGACATAGATTGGACTTCATATGATGCATCGGTGCGTGCGTAACGGCTAGTTCGTGATCTACAGGGAGGCAAGGAGCTGCAGTACGACTTCTAATTTTTCATATCTTAGGATTCATCGACAACTCCAGTTCTAGCTCCATATGTTGCTCCAGCTCCAACTCCAACCATTCAAGATCCCATTTATGATACTACTTTGGATCCTACACCAGACCCTCTCAGGAGCCCGTCGACAGATTTTGTTTTTATCAGAAGTTAATATATTAAATATAAATTAAAATTAATACTAATTGTTTTTATATTATTTCAGGTTCATCCTTCTGCACCTGTGGTCCCGCCTCCTCATGAAGACGATTTTGATGATTTTAACCCTACTAATCCCAACAGATAAATTTTGGCCATGCCAGTTAAAGGCGTACGTGTGCACGACATGGTCCGAACTCCGAAGAAGGGCGACAAGGAAAAAAGAGTGGCGGATGATCATGGCTTGGAACGTCATGTGATTAGGAGAAAAAAGGGGGATGGAGATGATGGTGAGGGTGTCGTATGAGCCTTAGGCCTAAGGTTACTCTAAAGTCAACTACGTGAGGGACCCATAAGAGATTGTGTATATGTAATTAAGTTGTACAATTTAAGTTAGTATTATATTTTTTGCGTATCTTTTTCTTAACGATAATTAGTTATGATAGTCTTTATTATCGTTTATTACTAACTCGTCCGACGTCTTAAATTAATTAGGGAAAAAAATCTCGACATATTAAAAATAAAGTAATGCCTTGACTAAACAATAAAAAGCTTAAATCAAATTCCTAAAAAGTAAAATACTTAAACCTAATGATAACAAGTATCCAAACAAAACTTACTTCTCCCAGTTTACAACCCCTAAAACAATGTTTCAAACATTTAGGTATCCTTGATGTACTGAACCTACAATAATATTTGCATATAAAAATATCAGGTTATATATAAATATTGACATTCCTTAGTCTTGAGACATGACTAATCTTTGGTCAAAGTACGAAAAATCATGAATTTCAAACCTTTGAAATTATATCAAGTATTGGAAAAATTAAAATAGCCCTATTGCTCAATAATTTACTTCGCAATAGGACTTAGCTGGGCTGTTATGATTAAGTTTTATTGCGCAGTAAATTACTGCGTAAAAGATATTAATGTAATATTTTTTGGATTATTTTAGTTCACTTCCTCACTTATTGGGTCACTTAAGTTCCGTACTCCTCTTCAAACCATGAAAATCCACCAATAATGGCTTTCCCCTTTTTCGGGATGACCTCCCATTTCTAGTAACTACTTGTAATATCTACCTTTTCTTTAGTCAATATTTTACGTCATTTTTGACACCCATATTCCATACAAAATTCATTCTTCAACAAGAAGTGATCTTCATTACTCTGCAGTCTTTTGTTAATCGATGAAAGTTGGAAAGTTACCGTCGTTTCATTCAAGATGACGATTGGAATAGCGAAATATGTGGATGGTTTTTTCCGAAGTTTCCCGCCAAAGCACAGAGTGTCGATTGGTTAATATGTTAAATCCATTTTACGATTGCACAAGAGTCACATCCAGAAAGTGCGGGGACTATCTATGGGGTAAAATTCGTATAAGACAGTTGTGCGAATTATGATGCAACACGTGGCAATTGATGCTGAGTTGAGTCCAAGTCAGCTTGCATCGTTACCGGTAGTATTCAAGCGGTACCGGGAGTAACATATGCAAGCGGCCAACACTGGTGATTCATAAGAGCGTAAGTTACCGTTCAGTTAGTAACGGGCGACCGTTACTAAAACCGGTCGTATGACTTTCAATGAAGCTTTATTGGCATTTATTGAGATATTGATTGTCCAATTATTACAACATTCATTCTCCTGTATTAATGAGAGAATATTTCATGGGTTGTTTACTCATGTAGCTCATGTATAAATAGGACATGTTATTCCATTGTAGCCCATCACATTCTAGTTATTACAAGATACTATCTTATATTCTCTCTATATCTATGCTTTCATACAAGTTATCGAAGTTCTGCGCAAAAGCTGTCACAAGGCTCATGCTAATCGTTACTTTGTTTTGTCTTATTATTGCTTATTTTCAGTGTTATTCATCTACAATTCTTATCTAACGTGTCACTTGAGATCCACGTGTCCTTTACCACGTATACAAATTCAACTGTACGATTTTACGGGTAAACACCTTGCAATGGTAATAACAACTCTTTTTTCTTTTCTTTTTCATTTTTCTCCGAGTTAATGATTAAAAATATATCCGTAGTATTTCTTTTTCACTAGTTTCACACCCAATAATCAATTGTTCTCTTTTTTTGTCTGAACTATCCCATCGTTCAGGTAGGAAAAGGGAAAAATGGATAGTTGAGATGTGTTTTAATATATAGATGTCGTTCAGGTAAAAAAAAAAAGAATAGATGATAGTTAGAGCGTGAAACTCGCGAAAAACTGATAATTGAGTGTTCTCTTTTTCTCTTGATCTTGGAAAAAGAAGAAAACAAACTATTATGAAGGTACCATGCATGTAAAAACAGACGCACTTAGTATGTTTTGACTAGTGGAGACCATTTCTTTAACCTTTTATTCTTAGAATAGGGAAATCTCTGGAGACACGACAATTTGTTATTTGAGCTAAATTATAAAGAGCCTCTTAAATCAACTCTGTTGGTCAAAGTTACTAGTGGAGACCATTTCTTTATCCTTTTATTCTTAGAATAGGGAAATCGCTGGAGACATGAGAATTTGTTATTTGACCTAAATTATAAAGAGCCTCTTAAATCAACTCTGTTGGTCAATGTTTTAAGTTATTAATTATTATAATTTATGTAGTATTTTTCACTTAATTTTAAAAAAATTGAAATTTCTATGTCCTAATTCACTGTTAAAGTTTAGACATTTAACTCTCAAAATTCCAACAGTGCCACATAAATTGAGAAAAAAACGGTATGTTGCTATATACAATTAGTCGCATATTATAAAATCATAGCTCACAAGTCCTAACGTTTCCCCCTTCTGTCAATTTTTTTTTAAAAAGAGAAACAATTCCCCTTTAACGTATACAATTTTTTCATAGGCAGACAAGACATGCAAATTGCAATTCTATATTAATCACAAACTTGACTAAAAGAGACAAGACAGAATCAAGGCTGCTGATTAGTTGCATGCCAACTCATGGTCCCAAAACAACATTGAATTCTTGATCCACCACTCATAAAAGCAAAAACAATTAATTAATAAAGAAGAAAAAATCAAACACGTATAGGTCATATAGTCATTTTCAACTGTTAGCCGGCTTTGTTTACTCATTCTCTTACTCCCATCACTAGCTATATATCCTTTATTTGCTTGTGCCTATAAATAAGTCCAGGTTTCTTATAGAATTTTAATCATTAAGCAACGTACACAAAAAGATCTAGTAGAAATTTACATTATAACAACATGGAGTACTATTATTACATTTCAATTAACAAAATGGTTACGATCATTGCTATTCTCGTGCTAGCAATAGATGTGACTATGGTATTAGGCCAAGGAACTCGTGTTGGATTTTATTCCCGTACGTGCCCAAGAGCAGAATCCATTGTTCAATCAACAGTGAGGTCTCATTTTCAGTCCGATCCAACGGTGGCACCAGGATTGCTAAGAATGCACTTCCATGATTGTTTCGTACAAGGTTGTGATGGTTCCATCCTCATTGATGGTGCTGGCACGGAGAAAACAGCTCCCCCGAATACCTTGTTGAGAGGATACGAGGTTATTGATGATGCTAAGAAGCAAATTGAAGCTATTTGTCCTGGAATTGTTTCATGTGCTGACATTCTTGCTCTTGCTGCCCGTGATTCCGTTCTTGTGGTAATAATTAATATACTCCCTCTTGTTTTTACCTCTAAATTCACAACATGATTAATATAGATTTACCAACAAAATTAAATGAATATTGCATGAAAGTACGTAATTTAATATTTTGTTATGATCCCATGCATCAGGACGTAATAGAGTTTAACTTCTGTAATATCAATTTTGGCACTATCAAATCACCTAAAAGATAATTATATGTAATGATATAATAAAAGATGGAACTAGTCACCTAAAATATATTGTGGGTTACCACTTACTTTAACTAGTTAAAATATACTAGTAATTTTTCTACATTATAGGTGTACATAAATATATCTAAGTCCTTCATAATAATATATTATTGTTGATGCAGACTAGGGGACTAACATGGTCCGTGCCCACGGGACGTAGAGATGGACTAGTTTCAAGAGCAGCAGACACGTCTAATCTGCCAGGTTTTACTGAGTCTGTTGCTTCTCAAAAGCAAAAATTTTCTACAAAAGGTCTAAACACTCAAGATCTTGTCACCCTTGTTGGTAAGTCTAACATAACATATATTGTATGTTTCACTCTATTTATCCTTAAATAATGCAAAGCAAGTTTCTTTTTTTTCTTGAATAAGTATTACATGTAATCGTCAAATAAAAATGGAATCAGTAACCTGTATATTTAAATCTGAAAAAGTATATATAATTAACCTATGCTTATTTTTGTTGTGGCTAGGTGGGCACACAATTGGAACCTCAGCATGCCAATTCTTCAGCTATAGGCTATACAATTTCAACTCCACTGGTGGCCCTGACCCTTCAATAGATGCATCCTTTCTTCCTCAACTTCGAGCATTATGTCCACAAAATGGGGACGGTTCGAAGCGTGTGGCACTAGACACTGGAAGTGTAAACAATTTCGACAACTCGTATTTCTCCAACCTGAGGAGTGGTCGTGGAATTCTGGAATCAGACCAGAAACTATGGACCGATGATTCCACCAAGGTTTTTGTCCAAAGGTTTTTGGGTCTGAGGGGATTGCTTGGATTGAGATTTGGTGTGGAGTTTGGAAGGTCCATGGTTAAAATGAGCAATATTGAAGTTAAGACTGGGGCTAATGGTGAAATTCGCAAAGTTTGCTCTGCATTCAACTGATGCATATACAACAACAATAATATACCCAGTGTAATTCCACAAGTGAAGTCTGGGAAGGGTAGGATGTACGCATACCATACCTTTATCTCTACCTTTTTACCGGATAGAGAGATTGTTTCCCTTTCGATGTACTTACTAGCTACTCTTTGTACTTAATCTAGTTCAGTCAGCGCAAGCTGCAAAATCGAATTGTTAGTGGTGTGCAATATCAAGAAATAAAAGCATTTACTGAGTGAACTTCTTGTTGCTCATCGCTTCCCTATCCCCTGTTTCTGCTTTCTTTTCCCATAGTGCCAAGTATATTCTTCTAATTAATTAATCTCCTTGAGAAAAAATATTATATATTGATAATATAATTTATTATATATTTGTACCATTATGTCAATTTAAACGGTTGAAGCATATCAGTCCTTCATTTTCCAGGTTGATATTGTTGGAAATTTGCCTTTGGTGGGGAGGTGCGTCCACCCATATTTAATGAATTAAACACTAGTGTTCCGCATGTTGAAGACTTTGTCTCTTCACACATGCATAATCTACTAAGTGAGTAGATGACCGTAGGGTCAAGAATCGTCAAATTTCGTTGAGAAATGAAAGAGATATTGGTCCACGAAGTAAGGTGTTTGAGGCATGGAAATATGGTGTGGGACAAATCTACCATATCGATGGGAAAAGGAAGAATTGCTCTCTTTATAAGTCTCTTAATTGGCTAAGGGTTTGGGACCCCAAGGGGTAACCTATGTGTTTAGAGGAGTGAAGACCTAGATGTGATTGGGTTCAAGGCTAAGCCCACACGCGCGCCGCCGCTGCCCGATCGTGGGTCGTTCTGATATTATCTCTTTGGACCCCCCAAATTGTTTAATATTTACAGTTTGGTCCATGAAGTTTCTGAAAAGGTGAATTTGGCAACAACGGAAGGCAGAAAGTTTCTGCCTACCGTTTGGACTGATTTTTAGAGCATTAACCAGTCATTACTTAGCTGTTAACTCCTCCATAAATAACCCTCATTTATTGGCCATAAACCTGCCATTAACAACCCTCCCTAATGTCCATAAACCTGCCATTAACAGCCCTCACTAATGGTCATTAACAGTCATGTCTTGGGCAGTTGAGCAGCCTCTCTCATGCTATATATTGAGCCTTTTGGCTCAATTGTGGAAGACGAAAAAATAGACACACTATATATACAAAGACAAAACAGAAGAGAAAGTCAGTCCAATAGTAAGGTGGGCCAGAGTTTCTAGGTCTTAAATGATCTGAAGGCCAAAAGAAAGGCAGAAAAGAAATTGGACACTCAGTCTGCCAAAGCAACTGCAGTGGGCCAGAGTATACAGATCACATATGATCCGGTTACGCCCTAACCACGGGCAAGAGATTGTTCATGTGAAGCAACGCCACCTCTAAAGTAGAAGGGGTTGGAGAGGTTGTCCTCAATAGAACTTCAGAGAATGGGATCACTCTAAAATGAGGTGATACATGTCCCAAACTTGGTTTAAAGGACGCTGTTGGTCAAGCTAGTTTTAGACTAGTCCAACTGGTCTGTAATAACTAATAATGGTACAGTATGTCTGTATCCAAATGAATGATATATTTGTAATCCGTGCATCTATGTCATCATAGATTAAGACACGTTAAATAGAAAATCATTTAAAAGCTAATGAAGTTGAGATTGTTGCTTTCTGTTGACATAAACCCTCAAAAGGAATGAGGTAGACGAAGAGGCAGAATCACCTTTCCAAGTTCCGTCAAAGGAATAGCGAAAGAAGCACCGCTCCTCTAGAAATTAGTCACACCTACTTGGGTGATTTGAAGTTTATACAAAATAGAGGGGGGAGACAAGTACTTTGTGACCTTCATTGATGTTGGTACAACGTATTGCATCCTTTGTTTGTTTGAAAAGCAAAGATGAAGTTGTTGAAGCGAATAAGCGCTACAAAACAGAAGTTGAAAATCAACTAAGCCTACGGATTAGGAATTCGTAATGATAGAGGGGGAGAATATGAAGAATCGTTCATTAAACGACTGCGCATTACTCACCTCAGTCCAATGGTGTTAGCCAAGCGCAAAGCCGTACGCCCAAAATATGTGAGGCAAGGCGATCCTTACCGCTAATGCGATTCTCAACAGAAATACGCATAAGGATAAGGATAACTCTCCGTGTGAAACATGGAAAGGATCTCACATACAAATGTTGTGATGTGGGGTGGCTTGGTAAAAGTTGGAATACCGAAACAGGTCAAGTTGGACCTAAGACTGTAGATTGCATATCCACTGGATCTGTAAATAACAGTAGTGCTTATCGCCTCTTGGTGTCAAAGAGTGCTAAACTCTTTGAAGATAACTTTCCTTGAGAAGGAAAAAGAAGTAATTACTCAAGGTTAACGACGTTTCGTATCTACAGGACTCGGAAGTTGCTGACTACCCGGAACTTAATATTCCGGATCTGCAGAACTCAGGGATTCTAGATGTTGAACCAAAACGGATCAAAGAGGGGACAAAGACTTGTTCCAGGCCTTCTAGCTTGTATGATTGAGAATGAACCATGGACAATTAACAAATAATTGTCATCTCCAGAAGCGCTGCTTTGGAAAGAAGCTACAAAGAGAGAAATAGATTCCATCATATAGAACCATACTTGCGTAATGGTTGATCTTCCTCTAGGAAAAGAACCTTTGGGTTGTGAAAGAGGATACTCAAAAGTGAGTACTAAGTAGATGGATTTACTGATGAGTATAAAGCCTCGACTACTTGTACATGTGCTCCCCTATGAGTAGCTTAACATCTAGGGCCATTGCAGTCTTGTGTGGCATGGTTGTTGAAACAGCCTTCCTAACCGGAGAGTTGGAAGAAGAGGATCAGAGTTGGTTTGTTGGACTGTTGGGCTTCTTCCTGAACTTTCATTTTGATCCCTGAAATGTTTACATTTTGGTCGTGAAAGTTTCAGATAAAACATAAACAATGAATCTGACCACAGAAACATTGGCTCTGAAGTTACAAAGCCAACAGTTGAAAAACCAACAGTCTGAGAGTGGAAAATATATTGAAACAAAAGATATGGGTATCTCATATGACATCTTAGGAATTGGATTTCTAAGACATCTAACGGACTGGTCTAACTCCAAACTTAGTTGTGAAATAATTTACAGTCTCGTTGAAGCCACCGATGGATATGAATCATAGAACTGATTGAAATCATGGTGCACCCATAGACAAGGAGCGATATGCACAGGTCACGTGTAGTTCAATGTAATGTACACACTACAACCGACCTGGTATCGGCCTACAAACAGATCAATCGAACTAAGGTTCACTGATGATCTTAATAAATGATCAATAGAAGGCGTTAAGTCGGACATGACGATATCTGAATTATTCGTTTATCTACGAATTATGGTATTCTGGATGTCCAGCGGTTCTGGGAGAATAAAGTGATGCAAACTGGACATCAGATATGAAGAACACCATTACCACAAGTAAATGTGTATGGTGGGTCTTGGAAAATCCTATAAGCAAACTTACATCGGCCGATTCATAATGGAATCAGAGTTTATTGCTTTATATAAAGCATGAAAGAAGTTGAGTAACTTCATGACTCCTTAGAGGACGTCCTTTATTGGGAGAAACCCGTGCCTTCAGTAGTTATACACCGTGGCTAACCGGTCGGCTTCAGGAAGGGCACGGATGACCGCGTCTGGACATATCTGTCAGGATCTGTCGGAGACATAAGACTGTCTGGCAGTTGATCTTCACGGGACTACCCGGAGATCAAGTGTTCTGCCTGTCTAGGGGAATGGGCTTAAAACCCAAACAATACGAACCATTGCGGTGGTAACCCAACCATACTGATTGGAAATCCCAATAATTTGGTTCAATGGGAAAACTAAGCTGCAAAAGTTTAGTTGAGCGTTTCGGTGGAAGCAAGAGCACATCGGATGATGATTTCTGTAGGGAAACATAAATCCAAAGTTGTTCCCGCGATAGACATTAAAGTGCTACCTACATGGTGGGTAAAGGTTAAGCTTCCAAACCTTTAACGATCCTCAAACGGTTGAGGTTAAGGTTGGGTAAACTTTTAATGATTCCTAGCACTTGTGAAGTAGGGTATAGCAGGATACGTTGTAGGAGATCACCTATTTAAGTGCGAGGATAGGTCGCCTCAAATGAACGCACTTAAGAATCCAAGTGTGTCCACGGCAACAACGGACAAAACCATAAGAATGGAAACAAATAATGAGAGTTATTGTGTTGGTATCATTGTCTTGACTTACACTAAACATTGACGGTTCAAGACATCACGTTCACCGCGCAGTAAGTAAGTCCGGTGGTATTCAACTAGGGAAGGTTCAAAGCAGAAGCTACCTCTCCTGATGCAATATCTTTTCGCTGAAATATTGCTGAAAGTAGGCACCTTGTGTGTGCTCCAAGATCTCTTTCAAGAGGGGATTGTTGGAAATTTGTCTTTGGTGGGGAGGTGTGTCCACCCATATTTAATCAATTAAACACTAGTGTTCCACATGTTGGAGGCTTTGTCTCTTCACACATGCATAATCTACTAAGTGAGTAGATGACCGTAGGGCTAAGAATCATCAAATTTCATTGAGAAATGAAAGAGATATTGGTCCACGAAGTAAGGTGTTTGAGGCATGGAAATATGGTGTGGGACAAATCTACCACATCGGTGGAAAAAGGAAGAATTGCTCTCTTTATAAGTCTCTTAATTGGCTAAGGGTTTGGGACCCCAAGGGGTAACCCATGTGTTTAAAGGAGGGAGGACCTAGATGTGCTTGGGTTCAAGGCTAAGCCCACACGCGCGCCGCCTCCGCCCGCCCGTCCCTTTCGGTCCGGTCTCGGGCGCGGGTCGTGGGTCGTTATGATATTATCTCTTTGGACCCCCAAATTGCTCCCTCCTTTATTGGCCATAAACCTGCCATTAACGTTCCTCCCTAATGGCCATTAACAACCCTCACTAATGGCCATTAACAGTCATGTCTTGGCCAGTTGAGCAGCCTCCCTCATGCTATATATTGAGCCTTTTGGCTCAATTGTGGAAGACGCAGAAACAGAGACACACTATATACACAGAGACAAAACATAAGAGAAAGTCAGTCTTGATCCAAAAACGTTAGACTAAAACAGAAACTCTTCCTTCCTTTTTCATTTCTTCAGCAAGGCGTTTCGAGTTTGTTTTATTAGTCAGACTCAACTTATTTGCTTTGTAGTGTTGAGACTAAAGTGTTGTTTTATCTTGGGAGACTATTGCCCGTTAACGTAAAATCATATATATGGGGCAATCTTGTCTTAAGGATAGAGTGTCATCACTCGACTCAGCACACAGTTGTAACCATCCCGATTTAGTATTTCTTGATTTCAGGTTATTAAGATTCAAGACTCAACAAGCTTGCGGCAGTTCTAAACATTGGCCTATTTGTTTAACCTTTCGAACACTTGTAATATTTATTTACTTCTCGTACTGCTTTACTATATCCAACAGATATATCATACTTGCTATGAAAATTTATGTATTATTATAAGTGAACTTAACCTGATATTGTATCTCATCTATATATATATACGGACAATGCACAAAACATAAACACACAAAAAAAAGTTTTTAAAAAGTCTTAATGTCTCTCTCTTTCTTCTTGCTTTTGACATCTTCTCCGACCATAGCTTTTGGATTTCTACAACTTTTATGTTTTATGCATGACATAAAAAAAGCTATTACATAATTAAGTCATTTATAAGGTACAATATAAATGAATCTCTACGATAAACATTAATTAATAATCTAGCCAATTATACAGGTTAAATTACATAGATAGTATAAAAAATCTTCACTATCAATGTATATTATATAATCTTGGTCTATGTTTGCCCTATAATAAATCGAACGGAGCTACGTGTATACTATAGCGTGGGATGAAAAAATTAGAAAATCCAAACCGTTTTGAGGTGATAATATTTACCTCAACCATACATATTTAGGTTATCCATCCATTTTTTCTAAGACTCAATCTCTTAAATCTCATTAACCATAACCCAGCTCTTTTATCTCTCTAAAAATTCTTCATTTGAGCCGTAGAAATCAATATTCAAATCATAATTTTTTTTATTTGAGAATCCAAAACAATAAAGGGGTTGTTTGGTTATTGGTTAGAGTTATGTAGATACGTATTAATAATACATGAATTAGTTATGAGGGAATTTATATATTATTTTATATTGGGATTAGTTATGTAAGGTTTAGTTATTCTACCTTCTATCCTGTATAAAATAATATATAGATTCCCTCATAACTTATACATATAGTAGTTATGTGGATTTCTAAATTTCAAACCAACATCGTATTAATTTATACATGAATAACTTATCTCTAACCAGCTATCAAACGTGGTAGTATTATTTATGCAAAATTTAACACCTGCATAGCTCACCTTCCAACTAGCTACCAAACGTGCCCCTAAGTCACTATAGATCTCGCCATTTAAGTTTTTCTCATAAATTTACTTCAATCACAAATTTATATTATTTGCTCACCAAAGGAGAACAAGAGGTATTGCTAATTCGGGTTTAAACGAGATAATTATCAACATCTCTTCCTATAAAAATCTGATTTTGAAATTGTATACATAAGCAAGTAGAAGAAAAAAGAAATTAGTGTTCTCGCTCGATTTCTCTTCAACATTTGAGAACACACTTTGCATTATTTAATGAGTTCTAGTTGGTGGCCTGATAGTGCTTTTGATCTAATAATTTTTTTTATGGAGATTAAGTGGGTGATTTTTATTAAGATGGTTTGGTGCTTAGAAAATGGTGGGACTATACTTGAAGATAATGGCAAAAAGTGGGCCAAAAAAGCAAAAAAGCAAAAAAATATCATTTAAGAAGAAACAAATTGCGTGAAAAAATATATGAAGTGCGTTAGCGGTCAACTACAACACACTACATACAAGAAAATATAAAATTGACAATAAAATTTTAACAACAATAAATATATTGTTTCTAAAAAAATTTAAATAGCAACAAAAATTTAATATGTTGTTGTTAAAAAACGTAAATGACAGCAAAAAAAATAACTTGTTGCGAAAACTTTTCGCATCAGAAATTATTGCAACGGTATGCAATAATTTTTGTTGTTATGAAAAGTACTTTTGGCAATAACATCCAACATATGACTACAAAAAATATTATTGACAAATACCTTTCTTTTGATAGTAACAATAACATATCCAGTACAATTCCGTCAAATGAAGTATACATAAAACTTATCTCTACCTTATCACTTATCCCAACTGAAATATGATCTTGCTCTCAATAACAATTTCACTTTGAACTCGGGCAAATTTAAGGTGTGTACGAGGGGAGTAATTATGTATTCTCTCTTCATTGTGGAAAAGTATAAGAGGTAATATGACTTCTGCAAAAGTGGGGCCGGGGGCGTGTAATTAAAAATTTGAACTTAATTAGGGGATACTCATACTTTTTTTCCATCAAAATTGAAGTTATTAGTACTAATTTACTTTGAAAATCTCATCAGTCAGTAGAGTCAAAATTTAAATATAATCAAATTGAGCTAATCTTTGACTATAACTTAGTTCAGCAGACTGTTTCTAAAACGGGCCATACCGAGCTATTTTTCGTATAATCATTTCGGTATCTAAATATTAGCCCAATTAATTAAAATTTATCCTTTGTAAGATCTATTAAAGGAGAAGCATTTCTTAGATTTGTTTTTTGTTTTTCTTTTTGTGAAAATTAGCTCTTAGACTACTTGTTAATATTTAGCCACAATTTAAGACACAATTGAGAAATGATCACTTTTTAAAGCGGAAATAATATTTGAATAAAAATATCCCTAACTAAACCACATAGCAAATTCAGCATAGGTGTTGGAGTTCGAAACTTTAAGAAGTGATCATGTTGGAGTACAAAAACTGGAGTACAAAAATTCTATGGAGTACAAAAATTACTACCTTTTTAAATGAGTAGTTCCATTCCAACTCCAGGAAAATATAATGCAATTTGAATTTTAATTAGTTCAAACTTCAGAAAAAATTCATAAAATTTTAAATTGATAAAGGTTTAAACCCCAAGAAATTATGTTGTATTATTATAGTGACATAATACTTTTACAAATACAATGAATCAAATAATGTTAAGAATTTTCTTGTTAGATGCCAAAGTGAAATAATGTTAAGGAGTTATTTGAATTGTGGTATTAAAAGAAATAATCCCCTTGATTATTTTCATTAATTGAATAAGTATATATACAAGTTACAAAATAGGAGAATCCTATTCCTAAAATCGTATTCTACCATAATTCTAACTCTACAATTATGGTAGTGTATAATCCTAATTTAGGTAACAAATACATTACAATATACTACACATATATTTTCCTAATATACAATATTCTTACATTGTCTATTTACCATAATATACCAAAACCGAGAGCCTCCATCTAGGACAGATTTCGAGATGCTAAAGAAGGCAATATACACATGTATATTGTGTGTGTATTGCCTTATTTAACACACACCCGCAGTCATAGCGGGCGGTCTTCGAACGCTGAGACTGTCCCTAAAATCTTCAAAGAGTACCGAGGGAAGACCCTTTGTAAAGATGTCTGCAACTTGATATCTTGACGGGACATGACATACGCGTACCTGCCCCCGAGCAACCTTTTCACGGACAAAGTGAATGTCCATTTCGATATGTTTAGTGGGTTGGTGTTGAACCGGATTACCTGAGAGGTAGATGGCACTAATATTATCACAATATACTAAGGTTGCCTTCTGAATGGGGCAATGAAGCTCTAAAAGCAAATTACGAAACCAACATGATTCTGAGGCCACATTAGCTACCCCTCGATATTCTGCCTCTGCACTTGAGCGGGATAGAGTCGCCTGACGCTTTGCAGACCATGAGACCAAATTGCTGCCAAGGAACATACAATATCCTGACGTAGACTGTCTGGTGTCCGGACAACCACCCCAATCCGCATCTGTGTATGAAACAAATGTGTATGTAGATGAAGGATACAAGTGCAACCCATAGTCCAGTGTCCCCTGAATATACCGTTCTCAACTCTGGGATCATGCATGAATAAACACACCTGCTGCACAGCATACGTAATATACGGTCTGGTAAAAGATAAGATACTGGAGGGCCCCTGCAAGACTGTGATAGCGGGTCGGGTCCTCGTATGGTGCACCTGCCGCGGCACTAAGCTTGGATTTTGCATCAACTGGAGTAGAAGTGGACTTACAGGATGACATCCCAGCCCTCTCTATGATCTCAGCAGCATACTTTCATTGAGACAAAAACAAACCACCTGAATGACGTTTGACAGCAATCCCCAAAAAGTAACTCAAGGGCACTAAGTCTTTCATAGCGAACTCAGAACTGAGCATGGCCATGATAGACTGGCGCAAGACATCGGAAGAGGCAGTCAAGATGATATCATCTACATACAACAGAATGTAGGCCAATGACGACCCACGGCGGTAGATGAACAAGGAATTATCTGACCTGATGTGAGTGAACCCAATAGTCGAAACAAAGTCAGCAAACCTCGTATACCAGGCCCGTGGAGACTGCTTAAGCTCATATAAGGACTTCTTCAACAAACAGACATGATGAGGACGGTTGGGATCCCTGAAACCCAACGGCTGATGCATATAGACTGTTTCCTTGAGATCACCATGTAGGAAAGCATTCTTGACATCCAACTGATGAATAGGCCAAGTCTTTGAAAGAGCCAAGCTAAGCACAGTGCGAATAGTAGCCGACTTGACTACCGGGCTAAATGTATCCCCACAATCTATCCCAACCCGCTGAGTCTTACCATCACCCACAAGCCGCGCCTTATGTCGAGCAAATGAACCATCTGAATTCTCCTTATGAGCAAAAATCCACATAGACCTGATAACATTAATACCATATGGATGGGGCACCAACTCCCACATCTTATTATTAATAAGAGCATTATATTCATCAGTCATAGCAATTTTCCAATTATGGTCATTTAAGGCGGACAAAAGATTACGGGATAAGGGGGATTTAGAGACATCAGAATATAAATTAAAATATCTTTTAGGTGTAAAAATACCCCGTTGACTACGAGTGACCGGTCTATGACTCGAGAAAGAATTGAGTGAATTTTGGGAATTTGCTGGGCTCGGGACGGACGGGCCACTGCCTGCTGGCCCAAATCGGGAATCAATGGCTGGAACTGGACTGGCCCAATTTTTGGAACTGTTCCAGTGGCTGGACTCGGGACAGTGGGGCCAGTGGGCAGTGGGCCCGCTGGAGAGTTTTGGGTGCGGGAGATGTCCGAAAAATGCAGAATAATATACGGGGATATTTGTTCATCCAAAAAATTATACGACCTAGGCTCGGGAGTATGAACTTTCGTAAAAAGGAATTGGGTTTCATAAAAAATGACATGACGATTAATTATAATTTTCTGGGAGGATAAATCAAAGCATTTATAACCACGATGGTTAGATGGATAACCCAAAAATTCACACGGGGCAGACCGAGCCTGAAGTTTGTTAATTGTGATGGATGGGAATAACGGATAACACAAGCACCCAAAAACCCGAAGAAGAGAATAAGAAGGGTTCTTATTATATAGGATTTGAAGGGGAGAAGAATATGTCAGACCTTTGGACAGAATTATGTTAAGAAGATATGTTGCCATTTGCAGAGCATGGTGCCAAAAATTTGGGGGTACGGAAGCATGAAGTAAGATAGTGCGGACAATATTATTTATGGAACGAATTTTGCGTTCGGCTTTCCCATTTTGAAACGATGTATGAGGGCACGAAAACCGAAAATTTATCTCATTATTATCACAGAACTCCCGAAACACCCTATTGTCATACTCTTTCCCATTATCACACTGAATATTTTTTATTTCTCTTTCGAATTGTGTTCTAATGAATGCTCTAAATTTTATGAAGATAGAAAACACTTGAGATTTATTGGCAATTGGAAACGTCCACAAAAATTTAGAATAATCATCCAAAAACATAACATAATAACGATGACCTAACGAACTTAGAACATGAGACGTCCATAGGTCGCTATGAATAATATCAAAAGGATGTGAAGTATGAGAATTTGAGTCCACAAATGACAATTTAACACTTTTTCCTAACGAACAAGATTGACAATATTGAGTACGACTCGTACCCTTACAAGAAATGAAGCTATTTTTATCTAAAACTGATAAAATAAAAGAGCCTGGATGACCAAGGCGAGCATGCCACATGGAAGGAGAAATGGCCGCAAAAGCTGACGGCCAGGCTTGACTCGATGGACTGAAACCATGTATGATAGGATAAAGGTCCCCCCTACTATCACACCTCATGAGATGACTCCCCGTCTTGAAATCCTTCACAGAGAAACCAAAAGGATCAAATTCAACAGAAACTAAATTGTCAGTGGTGAACTTTCGGACAGACACTAAATTTTTAATCAATTTGGGGGCATGTAAAGTATTTTTCAAGATAAGGGGTGGATTGGGAGGAGACAACGTTTTCTGACCATAACCTTGAATTGGAATAGAGTTGCTATTACCAATAATTATACCCCGAGGGGTGCTTAAATTGGAATATGATAAGAGAGTACCTGATTCGGAAGTCATGTGAGTAGTGGCACCGGTGTCCATATACCAATTTGGGTCCGGTTGAGTCAACCCCAACGTACGCATCGCGGCCTCGATATCGGTCTGAGTGGGGCCTGCTGCATGGTGGGCTTGTGGAGGTCGGGGCCCAAGTATTCCCGGATGAGACTGAGTTGGGCCGTAGCCGCTGGAACTGCTGCTGCTGGGCCACTGGCCAGTGGGCCACCATTGCTGGGTGTTGGGCCTGAAAGGCTGGCCAGCCACCGCCGCCGAATTGGCCGTGGGGCTGGCCGCCCACGCCCATCGCCCCATCCCCACTGCCATGGGCCCCACTACTGGGACCAAGGGCGGTGGGCCACTGTTCACTGGACTGGGCCCACTGCCTGCTTGCTGACCACCGGAACTGCCGCGTTTGCTCTCGCGATTTTTGTTATCATTCCTGCGATTATTCTTGCCGCCACCATGATTATGGTTTTGGCCTGAATTATTAACAAAACCCGAAGAACTTGGGGAGGACGCCACTATGACGACGGGGCTTGCTCCGGTAGCCGCCTTTTAGCCAAACCGGCTTCTTTCAAAGTAAGCATGGAGCGGGCTTGATAAAAGGCAGGAAGAGGGTTGCTTTGACGTAGAAGAGTTCCAACGCCATTATAGGCCTCCGAAAGGCCGGCAACCAATTGTAGAACCAGACGATTATTGGTGACAGGTGCGCCCACATTATGGAGTTGATCTGCCAACTCCTTAAGTTTCTTGCAATAGGCAGATACGTTAGGAAATTCTTCCATGCGAACGAGGGAGAATTCCTGCCCAAGTGTGACGGCACGTGAATGTTGGTTATCTTGGAATATGTCACGCAATATATTCCAAGTAGCCATAGTCGTGGTATCCGGCTCAATAATCGTTTGTAGAAGGTCACCCGAAATAGTGGAATAGATCCACTGGAGAACGGTAGCATCAAGTGTAATCCATAGCTGAGGATCCTCAGCAGGAAGAGGTGTAGCGGGAGGAATTATGTGATGGATAACTTGATGGGATACAACGTGAATTTTAAACAACTCCGCACACGTCGCATATTGGACGTTTTCCATCTCAAGCACAATAGGGATACTGTTCTTGATATTGGAAACCATGAGGGCAGGATGATAATTGTTCTTAGACATATTGAAAGAACAAAGAAGGAAGGGAAATTTAGAAAAAGTAAGAGAGATTTGAGAGCGGAAGACTACTTTCGGAAGAGAAATCCGAGAGTGGGGGGGGGGGTATTCGGCCGAGATTGGCAAAACTTTTGGGAGAGAAAATTTTTGTAAACCCTAGTATCTAGATACCATAAAAGAAATAATCCCCTTGATTATTTTCATTAATTGAATAGGTATATATATAAGTTACAAAATAGGAGAATCCTATTCCTAAAATCTTATTCTACCATAATTCTAGCTCTACAATTATGGTAGTGTATAATCTTAATTTAGGTAACAAATACATTACAATATACTACACATATATTTTCCTAATATACAATATTCTTACATTGTCTATTTACCATAATATACCAAAACCGAGAGCCTCCATCTTGGGCAGATTTCAAGATGCTAAAGAAAGGAAGATACACATGTATATTGTGTGTATATTACCTTATTTAACAGGTATTCGTGATAAAATATATTAGTTTAGAAATAGGTATCAAGATAAATAGTATTGAAAGCTTATTTCACTCATTGTATCTCATGATATAACTTTCTACCATGTGCGAACTAATGTTAAAGGATTATTTCACTCCTAATACCTCTTCGAATTTTGAATTTTAATTTTTACAAGTAAAATTTCGGAGTTGTGCTATGGATTTTAAACTTATATAATTAGAGCTCAAAGACAGTTTCGTGGAGTTTTCAGTAAAAATCCTAAAATTCAAATAAGCGTTGCTATAAAAGAAATCGTTCTTATAAATGTGAAACTCTAGGACTATATCTTAGAGTTTAAACTTATACAATTGAAACTGCAAGATATTGTTATGGAGTTTTGAGTAAAATTGGAGTTCAAACAAGTCTTTAGTTCGAAATAGTGCAAGTGAAACTCTAGAAAAATTTCATGGTATTGTTTCGGAGTTCAGAAGGAAACGATTCAAACTCCATAAGTTTTTTCTCGAGTTTGAACATCACATTTGAAACTCCATATATTTGTCGAACTCTAGCATATTGTGCCAGAGTTTCAAATTGCAGCCCAATATACTGATTTCTTTCATATTTTTAGCTATTTTTTTATCATTAAATTTTATTCTCTCATTGAAAAGTGTTTATATGCTAATTTTATCAGATTTTTTTCATGACAAAGCACAAATTCTGAGGGATCTTTTGTTGCTAGTTAAAGTTATGCATGTATTAATAATGAAGGTATTAGTCATGTAGATTTTAATTATGCTGGAACAAGTAATGTATATATTATTAGTAGTTAGCCGAGTGGTGTCACACTTTAGGTGGGAGAGGTAGGGGGATAATTAGTGGTATTATTTCGTAATTGTGGAGTTTTTATTCTTCGATGTGTACTATGTATTGTGCATTTGCTTTGCATCTTGTTACCTTGCTGTCATATTTTTTTGTATATGCATCGAATTTATTTTCTTTTATTTTCCTTTCCTTCCTTTTCTTTTTTATTTTGAGTCGAAGGTCTTTCAGAAATAATATTTCTGCCCCTACAAAGTTAGGAGTAAGGTCTACGTACATCCTACCCTTCTCAAACTTCACTTGTGAGACTACACTAGTTATTGTTATTAGTATTATTGTTGTTGTTTGTTTATAATTGTACCCTTGTAATTTTGAGATAAATATATTTTCGTTCACTAATTTTATCTCTAACATATTGAGTAGAGGAAGAGTCTGACAGTAATCAACATCTCTACTCTTGCTGTTCAAAGGATGAAGTAATTGTTTACCTGTAAAACGGTACAGTTGAATTTGTACACGTGGTCAAAGACACATGGATCTCAAGTGACTGATTTAGCAAAGATGTTAGCTAATATATGACGCAAATAAGTAATAATAAGACAAAGTTAAGAGAGAATTAGCCTGGGCATGTTAGAGACTTCTCGGAAAAGCTTCCGTCTAGTATTTTTGACTAGTATGAAAGCACAAGTATTGAGACAAAGAATAATATTGATAAGTGTATTGTAATAACTTGCATATGATCCTTTACAATGGGTTGTTATGTCATATTTATACTTGAGCTCATGGGTATGCACCCCACGATATATGCACTTATTAATACAAGAGAATGAATGTTGTAATAATTTGAACAATTAGTTTCTTCATAAATTTCATTAATGCTCCTTTGGAAGATGTGGAATCGGGCTGGTAACGGCCGCTCGTTGGAATTCAAACCGTTCATCTGACTCTCTCGATTAACTATGCCTTGCGTCCTTCCAATGCCCCCGATTTCGCTCACGTTTAACCGGTAGCGCCAAAAGCTGAGTTGTATCTGACTCATCGCTACTAGCTGTGTGTCATGATGTAATTCGCCCAGCTGTAATAGATGAATTTTACCCTATACAGATAGACCCCGCACTTTACGGACGTGTCTTTCGCGCACCCGGTAAGTGGATTTAATCACCGGATTAACCAAAACCTATACTTTAGCGGGAAAATTGAAATACAATGATTACAAAAACATGTTAAATGTCACATCCTTTTAATACTTTTGAAACAACGGTAACTGTCTAGTCACTCCGATCGACGTGAAGCAATGCAATGATGATATGTGTCTCTTCACTTTCTAAATGTTACTTTTTCATTCCATAAATAGGAGTCCAAAATCCTTCATAAAAGGCAACTATGATTTTCTACAAAACTTACAACCATTGAAAATTCTCCTTCATTCTCCTTACCTCTTTCTATAATGTCATCTTCCAAGTCTTCTCCTTCAAATTTCCTGACAATAAATACAGTTCTCCTTCGAACCGTCGACCAGGAAAAGAGCATGTCTCTCCCAAAAGTCAAGAAGTTGATCTGCAGTTTCTCGCCACAGAGATTCTTCCCTTTGGATTTGACTTTTCAGGAGATCTTCGCATAGAAAAGCACTTTGAATCCGTAAAAGAAATAGAGTTTTGATAACTGCGAAGGTCCTCCCTAAATTTATTAAAGATTACAACTTCAACTCTGATACGGATGTCAGAACAATATATCCAACTGATCGGATGAACCACCATGTTGAATGGTTTTCAATGATTCATACGTACCCATTCACTATTGGTTTTCGACTCCCAGTCCCAATGATTGTTGCGGACATCTGTCATCGATATCGAATTTTCTTAGGACAAGTTGCTCCTTAAATTTGGAGACTAGTGTACTGTATTCAAATGAAGGATGATTGTGCCAACACACCATTCACAATTGACCATTTTTCCTCCTTTACAACCTTAGGTTGTTTGGGGGTGGTATTATTTATTTTTATCCCCGTGGGATTCCTAGCCTCGTTAGAGCTAAAGATAACTTTAACTGGGGCTAGTTAACCAGGTTCGTAATGATTAGGACTGACCAAATTCATCAGCCTTCCTCCGATCCTTTCCTAGAAGAATGGAATACCACTCGTAACTATTTTTAATCAGAAACTTATTTTTTCTTTGTAAATAGGGGGATTCCCTACTTATTCATATATATTATATCTTTGCAGCCGTTTTAGTTGCCTCTCCTAATATCTTCCGGTCATGGAAAAACATTACCTTCAAATCATGAAAGGAAAAATACCACAGTAAGACTAACCCTAATACGTCCCATTATCTATGTTCATTTTCCTTTTTCCCCGGGATTCCTTTTCATTCTTTGCATTCCTCTTGCAGAGCTCCCAACGAGAAAAACTGTGGCCCAAAAAGTGCCTTCTCATGCAACCAATTTGACCAACATACTCAAATCTGCTTCCAGCAACCGAAAGCGCAAATCTCAAGAATGAACTCCGGAGATCCGGGCGGGGATTGGTTATAGGGTAAGAAATCGCCGCAGGCTTACAGAATTCCTGAGAGAAGTGCAAGCGAATGTCATTCAAATTAATGATGAAAGAGAAGGAAACTGATGAAGATAGGAATCTTTTGAATCCTCTATCCGATGTTTCGAAAAATGAGACAACATACCCTTCGGCCCATCCTTCCAAGAATAGCTCTAATCTTCCTTCCAATACTGAGGATAGACATCCGCCCATTCTCCCCGAAAATGACTGAGTGTAACTCTAGAAGCTTCCCTCGCATCTAGCAGACTTGGTTCTTTAGGTAAAATGTCACTTCCTCTTATCCATCTTTAAAAGCTCATTTCTTTACTGACACATCTTTTTCTATTCAGGGACACACCACCACTCTTTCCACGGCAGATTTAGCTAAAGTTATGGATCCTTTACATTAAGAAAAGAAGTTATCAGAGGAAGTTCAGCATTTTTTAACCGAGGTTGAAAGCCTTAGAGATGACATCAAAGACACTGACTCTCTTCATGCTTCCCTTAGATTACGCCTACCGGATGTCGTCGACTCGTTGAGGGATTGGGAGAATTCCATTCAAGTCTTGACCTCTTCATATATGACTCTTCAGGGAAAAATTGCTAGGCTGGAAGCGGATTTGGCCACTACCCCGGAACAATTTATCTTCTCCGAAAATACCATAATCGAGCTTCAAGCCAAATGTCAAAGGTGGAAGCTCCGCAGAGACCTAGACATTTTAAAGACTCGCAAAGACATCCTTGAGGAAGCTAGCATGCCAAGGATCGATATCCGATCTGAAATCCTGGATGCGGAGATCGACCTTCTTGAGGTGGAGTTATCCTTGGAAGAGTTGCGCGGAGATGGAGATGATTCTGATGAGGAATCTAATGATGCCCCCTACCTGATCCTTTAATCATGTTATTTTAATGATCTCACCGAAACACCCCCTGCAGACTATGGAGTGAACATTTCATAACGTTTCGTGCGAGTTTTTTATTTTTGTTTTGATTTTTATATAACTGAGTCACTTTTGGGCCCAGTAATGCCTTTTGTAACCAGGTCAATTTTTGCCCTGTAGTACATTAATGAATGAATTTCCTTTTCTCGCAATTTTTCTCAAGGTTCTCATTTCATATTTTTATTTATAGAAGCAAGTCTGTATTCCTCCTATAAATTTATCTGGTGTTTGCGACTTTACCATCCCTTAACAATTCAAGCAAAATTTGAAGCTTTCTTTTATATAAAAAAAAAAGTTCTAAGCCTTGAAGTTTTAATAACTTTTCATCAAACTTGAATTTATTTTGAAAGATTTAGTTTTCATCTTTCGTTCGGGCTTCACATGGCCTTTATAGTTTGTTCCAGACTTTTTTTGGTTCCGGACAACTCTTTACTTCGGTGCTTTGAGCAACCGGAGTCTTAAACTTTTATTTTTTGTTAAGATTTTTAATAAGAGATTGAACTTATTTTTAAATGGTGTTGTAGAAAGAGACGTCTTTCGTTCATTATTGCACTTAATTTTTAATATGTTTATAACAACACACGTTTTTATGCTTTCGATTGCAAATATTTATTTAATCATAAAAGGAAAATTTTATTGATTCTTTTAATATACAGTTGTAAAGACAAGTGTAAGAATAATTTATCTTCCATCTAGTATGCTCAGTCCGGTTACATTTATGTAATATTTGATGATCCGGAAAGTCCCCGGTGATAAGTCTTTTTTTCTTTATGCTTTGAATTTATCCTCTTGATATGGGTGTACATGACCCCCAGTGTTCGGCTATTCATACTGTGGAGACCAAGACATTGGATAACATTCTTCTTTAGCAAGACCCTTAACATGCTTTTATTGGTGATGTCTCATTAAAAACCTTGTCGTAAAACCCAATTGGGATAAAAACCGGACGAAGGAAAAAAGCGTGCAACACTCATTTTCCTTGCTAAACATAATATTTCTTCAAGTGACTTACATTCCAATTGCTAGGAAGTTTATTTCCTTCTTGATCTGGCAATCGGTAAGATCCTTTACCAGCATTCCCGGTGACTGTATATGGTCCTTTCTAGTTTAGGCCTAGTTTCCCTGCATCAGGTTCTTGCGTGATCTAAGTCACCCTCCGGAGCACTAAGTCCTCGAGTTTGAAATGTAGAAGATTTGTGCGCTGATTATAGTACCGCTCCATTTGTTATTTCTAGGCCACCATCCGGACGTACGCAAGATCTCGACGTTCTTTGAGTAAGTCTAAATGTTCAGACATTGATTCTGAGTTAGATTTCTCCTCTGCTCGGAGATACCTCAAGCTCGGAGTTCTAATTTCTACCAGATTAAGGCTTCTATAATACTCTGCAAATCCTGGTTAGGCGTGAATGTGTTAAATGAGTATTAGTGTGACATTTTAACCCTACGAAGTCACATCGGGATGATTTTGCGTGGAAATAGTTGGTTTGAAATCAAGACAATTAGTGAGATGCATAAGGTTCAATAGAAATCAACTAGATTCGATAGGTCTGCCTTCCAGCTCAGTTTTGTGAAAATCCATTGGGAATTTGAGGAAACATAAAACATGTAAGTTGTATACCTTTGAAATACATATCTAACGGTATGTTGCCCAGCCCAAACAAAGCTTTATTTTACCAGTTATGTCCATTTTCCTGAGATGTTATCAGTATAATCGAAAAACGTAAGATTTTAACTATGTGAAATGAGCAGGGGCACTCGCCAAGCGAGTGCCATAATGAGTTTCGGACAGGCCATAGCACTCGCCCAACGAGTTACAGGGCGAGACAGTGACTCACTATAGCACTAGCTCAGCGAGTCACATGGTCCAAAATGCACATTCTATAAATTCCACACTTAACTCGAAATTTCATTCCACATACATTCCAAACTCATAGAAAACCCTCTCAATAGTGTTTTTCTCTCCTCTCAACCTCCCACAATAAGGTAAGTTCATTCCTAATGATTCATTATCAATTCTAACATTAAATTAGTAACATGATTCTTCAACTAAAATATATGATTAACAAGTAATCCTTATCTGATGATTTAAGCGAGGGTTTGAAGCATTCTTCATCAGGAAACAACGTAGTTCGTTGCTAGGAGCGATTACAGGTATGTGAGGCTAACTCTCTATGTGTAGGAATATATTTAATCATCCCACGCCTCATTCATCAATATAACTACGAATTACTTCAGAATTTGATATTATGCCATAGTTCATAAAAAGAATAGAACGTCTATCTTTAAGATTATAACTTCGTAGTTGTTCATAATTATCGCTTTGTAAATTGTTTATATTGAACACCTATGTTGATCTTATAGGCCTGAGGCCATATGTTATGATCTTAGTTACATAGGTGATTCACTATTCAAAATATGAAGTATTTACGACTTTTACTTCTCTAGTTCAGTTAAGCTATTAGCATGTTCAGTTTCAGTATTATTATTTGTTTATTGATTTGAGTTGTCTTTTCATTAGCACCCCATTTATAGTTATTTCTTTCAGTTGCTTTACATGCTAGTACAATTCAAATGTATTGACGTCTCTATTGCCTGAGGCCTGCATTTCACGATGCAGTCGCAGATTTTCAGGATAACGGATCTGCTCGTTAGGACTTGATCGTATCAGCTTAGTGAGCCCCATTTACTTCAGGGCGTTGTCTTTACTTTTAGCAGTCATGTCATGTTAGACAGTCAGGTATGCTGGGGGCCTTGTCCCAGTAATAGTCAAGTATTTTTATATTCATGTTAGAGGTTTCATAGACTAGTCAGTATATCAGTTGTCAGTATTCAGATGTAGTTAGCCTTGTGGGCTACACTACTATATTTTCATACTATTTTCGCATTTATGATTAAATATTATTTTTAGTATTATTATTATTATCATGACTCGTGATTTACCCAAACTTTTCATGTTTTAATTTATATTCCACATCAGTACATGTCCCATGTTGATTCAGCAAGCCATATGGTTCGCTTAGTCATATGAAGTCAGGAACGGAGTGTCGTATTACGTCCAAGCCATGGTTCGGGGCATGATAAAGCTTGGTATCAGAGCCTAGGTTTAAGTGTCTTAGGGAGTCTATAAAATAATGTCCAGTGGAGTTTCCTTTATATGTGTGTGACGGCCACGCATATAAATGGTTACTACCAAGACATTCAGGATTGTCTCACTTCTTTCATACTCTAGATCGTGCAATTATAGCTATGCCTTCAGGAACTTTTCTAACTTGTTCCATGAAGCTTAGAGAAGTAAGTAACATTATTTTCCTATCGAATTTTGAATGTACCGAATGCGCATGCGGTGAGCAGAAAATCCAATGTCCAAGTTAGGATGATTACCCATCGGGTAGTGCATATTGGTAACATAGGAGACTTGAAAGGATATTGAAAGTGGGACAAACTTCATAGTTACTATAGACTAGAGCATAACCCTTATCAGAAAGTACAAAAGCAAATATCATGTTTTATGGTTATCTTACCTCAGTTATCAGTTATCAGTTATACAGTCTCTCAGTTATGAGGGTTATGGTTATTCAGTACAAAAGTATTCAGTTATTTAATTACTAGACCTCCACTTTTCAGTGTATCCAGATTCTTGTGACTTGTGAGTATACATTGATGCCTATGTGTGCTAAAATAAAGTGCAAGTAACGATGAGTAAAGTGAAAACTTCACAAGTTTTACATCCGGGTTAAGAACCAAGACTTTCCAAATGGCACATGAAGTAATTTATCAGGTGATAGTACCCTCTGAAGGGCAAGCTTTGGCATGGTAGTATACACATGTTCTCAACCTTACATAATAGGTTTATTTTGATTTTTGGTCATGGAATCACAAGTATAAGGGTGATAGCTCAGATTTAAGACCCTACGATGTAATATATTATAAAGTTAGGCGCAATGGTCAAAAACTGCTTATGATAGTTTTGGACAGAAAAACGCCTAAGGGCAAAATACATATAAGTCAAATACGTTTGATATTACATAGTATGTGTTTTCTTAAGACTCATGCACATGACCAATGATATATGATGTACGAAAGGAGGACCATGGAAACAAAAGACCAAAATATTTCTAAGTAGTTCGAGACAAAGGGAGCTCATCGAGCGTGCTCCAGGGCCTATAAGCCTTACGCGGCGAGGCAGTGTAAAAATATTGGCTAAGTCTGGGGAATAATTTTTAATTAGTTCAAGTATATTTAGATCAGAACTAGTGAGTACGATATTAGTAAGTTACTACGATAAGGAAATATTATTAGGAGATAAGAAAATGTGACAGTTCCCTCAAAGACTTAGCGCACAGTAATACTATGAGTATTTCAAGAAGTAACTCAGAAAGAAATCAAGTATGGAGAGTTTAGCTCATGTTAAAGCAGACATGAGAATCATCGCTAGATAAGTTCATCATTTAGCAAACTTAGGAGTTCAAATTTTGGACCACAAAGATAGTAGAGTTCATGATTCTCATAAGTTCATGATTCGCATAAAGCAAACATCAGAATCATCGCTAGAGCGGCTGTTTCTGAGAGACCATCGGCTCAGGACATACAAAGCAGGAAAAAGCAGAAAAAAATAGTCAGACTCGGTACAATATGGATGAAGCAGTAACTAACGCAGATAAATAAGATAAATCAAGTACATTAAAAATGCATAGCAGAAGAAATATAACTACAAAAGACTATAAAGAACATATACTACTAAACTTTATCTGTAGAATGGCATTGGGCCAGGCTGCATTGGGTCGGATCATGGCCGGGCACTTAACCGCTCAAGCGCCAGTAGTCGAGGAAAATAGGGGGTGTTGGGCCACTGCCCACTGGCCCAGGCCCATGGCTAGGGAGCCCAAGGCTGGGACCAGCTGGGTTGTGGCCCACTACCGTAGGGACGGGGCCCACTGCCACTGTTACCATTGCCGCGTTTCCCCCCGTGATTTTTTCCATTATTTTTTCGACCATTTTTGCCATCCCCGTGAGAACGGTTTTGGTTTGAATTATCAATGAACCCTTGAGAATTGGTGGAGGACGTCATCATGACCACGGGACTAGTACTTGTAACCACCTTTTTAGTCAAACCGGCTTCTTCCAAAAGCATGGAGCGGGCTTGATAGAACCTCGGGAGAGGATTACTTTGACGAATGAGAGTTCCAACGCCACTATAGGCCTCGGATAGGCCAGCAACCATCTGTAGGAAAAGAGGATCTTCACTAACGGGCGCACCAATGTTGCAGAGTTGGTCTACCAATTCTTTCAACCTTTTGCAATATGCTGAAACGTTCGGAAAATTTTTCATATTGACGTGGGAAAATTTATGCTCAAGGGTAATAGCACGAGAATTCCGATTATCTTGGAAAACATCACGTACTCTATTCCATGCTGCCATCGCCGTAGCGTCGGGTTAGATAATCGTTTGCAAAAGGTCGGTAGAAATAGTGGAGTAAATCCACTGAAGAACAATATCATCAAGTGTTGACCATAACTTACGATCATCCCCGGGTTTGGGCACCTCCGTATCCGTAGGAGCCGTGGGGATAATATGATGGAGGACTTGATGCGAACGTGCATGAACTTTGAACAATTTGGCCCACGTCACGTATTGGACGTTTTCAATTTCAAGAATGATGGGGATGTGATTCTTGAAATTAGAAATGGCAAGGGTAGGGTGAAACGTGTTCTTAGCCATAATAGCAACACAAGATGTAATTTAGGGATTGGGAAGAAAATTTTGGGAAGAGAGGAGAGACTGTCGGCACGAATTCCTAAGAGAATGGGCTCGGAAAACGAGGCAGGGTGACAGAAACTATGAAGGAATTTGAGAGAGGATTTTAAGACCTAGACTTCCGATACCATGAAAGAAATAATCTATTGATTATTTTCATTAATGAAAGAGTATATATACAATTTACAATTTTCATAATAGGAAAATATTATTCCTATTCTACTCCTAAAACCTTATTCTACTTGTACAATAATTATACAATTATGGTAAGTGTACAATTCTAATTTAATACAAAACCTAATATACCATATATACAAAACCGTGACTGTGATATACAAGTAGAGTATATCACGGACTACTCTATTATTTATCAATTTGGTATCATTTAGAGTCACCAAAAAGCTAAACTAATTGTGTAATAAATGTTGGAAATTTGCCTTTGGCGGGGAGGAGCGTCCACCCATATTTAATGAATTAAACACTAGTGTTCTGCATGTTGGAGGTTTTGTCTCTTCGCACATGCATGATCTACGAAGTGAGTAGATGACCGTAGGGCCAAGAATCATCAAATTTCATTGAGAAATGAAAGAGATATTGATTCACGAAGTAAGGTGTTTGAGGCGTGCAAATATGGTGTGGGACAAATCTACCACATCGGTGGGAATAGGAAGAATTGCTCTCTATATAAGTCTCTAATGTGGTAAAGAGTTTGGGACCCCAAAGGGTATCCCATGTGTTTAAAGGAGGAAGGACCTAGATGTGCTTGGGTTCAAGGCTAAGCCCACACGCGCGCCGCCGCCCGCCCGTCCCGTCCGGTCCGGGCTCGGGCTAGGGTCACGGACGTGGGCTGTGGGGACTTTCTGATATTATCTTTTTGGCCCCCAAATTGCTTAATATTTACAGTTTGGTCCCTAGAGTTTCTGAAAAGTTGATTTTGGGAAAGACGGAAGGCAGAAACTTTCTGCCTAACGTTTGGACTATTTTTTGGAGCATTAACCAGCCATTACTTGGTTGTTAACTAGTCCATAAACAGCCCTCCTTCATGACCATTAATCTGCCCCTCTTCATAGCCATGAACAGCCTTAAACCTGCCACACTAATGGCCATTAACAGCCCTCACTAATGGCTATTAACAGCCTTGTTCGTGGTTGTTGGGCAGCCTCCTCCATGCTATATATTGATGCCTCTTTTGGCTCAATTCGTGACTGGAAAACAGATGCATACGTGACTAAAATTCAGCACAAAACAGTTAGCAAAACAGCCAGAAAATAGCACAAAACACAGCTCAAAACAGTGAGCATAACTGTGACGAAAAACAGTGAGTTAAGACCCTCATATACACAAGATATGCACTACAGAGACACACTATATACACAGAGACAAAACAGAAGAGAAGATAGAATCTCTTCATTCCTTTTTTCATATCTTCAGCAAGTCGATTCATATTTGTTTTATTAGGCAGGCTCAACCTATTGGCTTTGTAGCGTTGAGATTAAAGTGTTGTTTTATCTTGGGAGACTATTGTCCGCTAACGTAAAAGCATATATACGGGGCAATCTTGTCTTAAGGACAGAGGGCAATTCCTCGACTCAACACACAACGTTGTAACTATCTAGATTTAGTTGTTTCTTGATTTCAGGATATCAAGATTCAAGACACAACAAGCTTGCGACAGTTCTCAACATTGGCCTTGCAAGATTATCAACATTCAAGACACAACAAGCTTGCGGCAGTTTTGAAGATTGACCATTTATTTATCATTTCGAACACTTGTAATAGTTATTTACTTTCCGTACTACTTTATAAAGTACAATAGAGTACAAACAACTTAAGACAAGATTGTATTGTATTACTATTAGTGTTCGAAAGATGTCGGTCAAAAGTTGTGTGACCAAATCTGGATATGGCAATGGTTTTCTGGGAGAAGAGAGTGATGATGATGAACGTGTTCATGGTGTCACCGCTATCAAGAGTGGTGGGAACAAGCTCTCACGAGAGACTGAGGATGTCAACTGGGACAAGAGGAGAAGGCTGAAGATGTGCTTATATCTTGTAGCAGAAGGCCTATATCTGTTCCAGACAAAGGATCCGAATAATGATAAGAAGGAAATGGTCACTTAGTCTGATGAAGTGACTGAAGTGGGCCAGAATCCGAAATTGGGATAAGTAGTTTTTCTTACTTGTCAAGAATAAAGATTAAATGATGTCTGATTAAAAATGAATTAAAGTAAGGAGGAATATGAAAATAATTTATATTCCTTACGCTTTAAAATCAGAAGTTTAATATCATCTTCTTTCCCGTTTAAAGATTGGATTTTGTAAACGACTTAAAAAGATATGTTCTTTTAAGTGTAATTATTAAAGTGTGTAAAGTATGTTCGCACATACGAGGGAGAAAGATCCACTGACTGTGCGAAAACTGTTACCACACTTAAGTAAGCGCCAATAATTGTCTGGGCACCAATCATAACGGAAGAAGTCTAAAATCTAAAGACATTGAGCCTGTCACACTATTTGGCAGAAGATCCTTCATATGATAATATTGGACACTTAGTCATACAAAGCCTCCGGGCGACTGGAGTGGGCCATAAATCCTTTGATATGATGATATTAGACACTCAGTCATACAAATCCTCCGGGCGACTGGAGTGGGGCCAGAATTCATTTCAAAGGAAAAGTAATGGACACCTAGTAATATGGGCCAGAGTTTCCAGGTCTTAAATGATCTGAAGGCCTAAAGAAAAGCATAATAGAATTTGGACACTCAGTCTACCAAAGCAACTGAAGTGGGCCAGAGTATCGAGATCACATATGATTCGGTTACGCCCTAACCACGGGCAAGAGGTTGTTCATGTGAAGCAACGCCACCTCTAAAGTAGAAGAGGTTGGAGAGGTTGTCCTCAAAACGACTTCAGGGAATGGGATCACTCCAAAAGGAGGTGACACATGTCCCAAAACTTGGTTAAAGAGACGTTGTTGGTCAAACTGGTTGAGAGTAGTCCAACAGGTCTATAATAACTAAGAATGGTATAGTATGTTCGTAGCCAAATGAATGATATATTTGTAATTTGTGCATCTATGCCATCATATATTAAGACACGTTAAATAGAAAGGCATTCAAAAGGTAACGATGTTGATATTGTTGCCTACTGTCGACATAAACCCTCAAAATGAATGTGAGGTAGGCGAAGAGGCAAAATCACCTTTCCAAATTCCATCAAGGGAATAGCGAAAGAAGCACCGCTCCTCTAGGACTTAGTCACACCTTTATGGGTGATTTAAAGTTTATACAAAATAGAGGGGGGAGACAAGTTCTTTGTGACCTTCATTGATGATGGTACAACGTATGTAATCCTTTGTTTGTTGAAAAGCAAATATGAAGTTGTTGAAGCGGAAAAGCGCTACAAAGCAGAAGTTGGAAATCAACTAAGCCTATGGATTGCGAAATTCATAGTGATAGAGGGGGAGAATGTGAAGCATCGTTCATTAAACGACTGTTCATTTCTCACCTCAGTCCAACGGTGTTAGCCAAGCGCAAAGTCATACGCCCAAATTATGTGGGGTGGCTTGGTAAAAGTTGAAATACCGAAACAGGTCAAGTTGTACCTAAGACTGTAGATTACATATCCACTAGATCTGCAAATAACAATAGTGCTTATCGCCTCTTGGTGTCAAAGAATGCTGAATTCTTTGAAGATAACTTTCCTTAAAAAAGAAAAATAAGTAATTGCTCAAGGTTAACAAGAACCCGCGAGGGCCTGACTGTCCGAAACTAGACGTTCCGTATCTACAGGACTCGAAAGTTGCTGGCTATCCGGAACTTAATATTCCAGATCTGCAGAACTCAGGGATTCTAGATGTTGAATCGAGACGGAGCAAAGAAGGAGACAAAGACTTGTTCCAGTCCTTCTAGCTTGTATGGTTGAGAACGAACCATGGACAATTAACAAATAATTGTTATCTCCAAAAGCGCTGCTTTGGAAAGAAGCTAAAGAGAGAAATAGATAGAACCATACTTGTGTAATAGTTGATCTTCCTCCTGGAAAAAAACCTTTGGGTTGTAAGATGTGCTCCCATGTGAGTAGCTTAACATCCAGGGCCATTGCAGTCTTGCGTGGCATGGATGTTGAAACAGCCTTCCCAACCGGAGAGTTGGAAGAAGAGGATCAAAGCTGATTTGCTGAATTATTGGGCTTCTTCCTGAACTTTCATTTTAGTCTCTGAAATGTTTACATTTTGGTCCTGAAAGTTTCAGATAAAACAGAAATAATGAATCTGACCACAGAAATATTGACTCTGAAGTTAGAAAGCTAACAGTTGGAGAATCAACAGTCTGAAAGTAAAAGTCATATTGAAACAAAGTCTCGATATGAAAGATATGGGTATCACATATGACATCTTAGGAATTGGATTTCTAAGACATCTAACGGACTGGTCGATAGTTGACAGTCTTGTTGAAGCCACCAATGGATATGAATCATAGAACTGATTGGAATCATGGTGCACCCATAGACAAGGAGCGATATGCACAGGTCGTGTGTAGTTCAATGTATTGTACACACTACAACCGATCTGGTATCGTCCTACAAACAGATCAGTTGAACTAAGGTTCACCGATGATCTTAATACATGATCAATAGAAGGCGTTAAGTCGGATATGACGATATCTGAATTATTCGCTTATATACGAATTATAGTATTCTGGATATCCAGCGGTTCTAGGAGAACACAGTGATGCAAACTGGACATCAGATCTGAAGAACACCAAAGCCACAAGTAAATGTGTATGGTGGGTCTTGGAAAATTCTCTAAGCAAACTTGCATCGACCGATTCATGATGGGATCGAAGTTTATCGCTTTATACAAAGCATGAAAGAAGTTGAGTAACTTCATGACTCCTTAGAGGACGTCCCTTACTGGGAGAAACCCGTGCCTTCAGCAGTTATACAGTGTGGCTAGCCGGTCGGCTTCAGAAAGGACACGGATGATGACGCCTGAACATATCTGTCAGAATCTGTCGGAGACATAAAACCGTATGGCAGTTGATCATCACGGGTGTCACTTCCTTATTTACTAACTAAGGGACTACCCGGAGATCAAGTGTTCTGCCTGTCTAGGGGAATGGGCTTAAAACCCAAACAATACGAACCTTTGCGGAAACCCAACCATACTGATTGAAGATCCCAATAATTTGGTTCAATGGGAAAACCAAGCGGCAAAAGGTTCAGTTGAGCGCTTCGGTGGAAGCAAGAAGCACTTCGGATGATGATTTCTGTACGGAAACATGAATCCAAAGTTGTTCCCGCGATAGACATTAAAGTTCTACCTGCATGGTGGGTAAAGGTTAAGCTTCCAAACCTTTAACGATCCTCAAATGGTTGAGGTTAAGGTTGGGAAAACTTTTAATGATTCCTAACACTTGTGAAGTGGGGTATAGCAGGATACCTTGTAGGAGATCACCTATTTAAGTGCGAGGATGGCCACCTCAAATGAACGCACTTAAGAATCCAAGTGTGTCCACGGCCACAACGGAGAAAAACGTAAGAATGAAAATGAATAAGAAGAGTTATTGTGTTGTTATCATTGTCTTGTCTTACACTAAACACTGATGGTTCAAGACATCACGTTCACCGCGCAGTAAGTAAGTCCGATGGTTTCAACTAGGGAAGGTTCAAAGCAGAAGCTACCTCTCCTGATGCAATATCTTTTCGCTGAAAGATTGCTGAAAGTAGGCACCTTGTGTGTGCGCCACAATCTCTCTTTCATAGAGGGGGTTGTTGGAAATTTGACTTTGGCGGGGAGATGCGTCCACCCATATTTAATGAATTAAACACTAGTGTTCTGCATGTTAGAGGCTTTGTCTCTTCTCACATGTATGATCTACGAAGTGAGTAGATGACCGTAGGGCCAAGAATCGTCAAATTTCGTTGAGAAATGAAAGAAATATTGGTCCACGAAGTAAGGTGTTTGAGGCATGGAAATATAGTGTGGGACAAATCTACCACATCCGTGGGAATAGGAAGAATTTCTCTCTATATAAGTCTCTAATGTGGTAAAGGGTTTGGGACCCCAAGGGGTATCCCATGTGTTTAAAGGATGGAGGACCTAGATGTGCTTGGGTTCAAGGCTAAGCCCACACGCGCGCCGCTGCCGCGCGCCCGTCCGGTCTCGGGCTCGAGTCACGGGTCGTGGGTCGTGGGCTGTGGGGACTTTCTGATATTATCTTTTTGGCCTCCAAATTGCTTAATATTTACAGTTTGATCCTAGAGTTTCTGAAAAGTTGATTTTGGGAAAGACGGAAGGCAGAAACTTTTTGCGTACCGTTTGGACTATTTTTTGGAGCATTAACCAGTCATTACTTGCATGTTAACTACTCCATAAACAGCCATCCTTCATGACCATTAATTTGCCCCTCTTCATAGCCATGAACAACCTTAAACCTGCCATATTAATGGTCATTAACAGCCCTCACTAATGGCTATTAACAGCCTTGTTCGTGGTTGTTGGGCAGTCTCCTCCATGTTATATATTGATGCCTCTTTTGGCTCAATTCGTGACTGGAAAACAGATGCATACGTGACTGAAATTCAGCACAAAACAGTGAGCAAAATAGCCAGAAAATAGCACAAAACACAGCTCAAAACAGTGAGCATAACTGTGACGAAAAACAGTGAGTTAAGACCCTCATATACACAAAATATGCACTACAGAGACACACTATATACACAGAGACAAAACAGAAGAGAAGATAGAATCTCTTCATTCCTTTTTTCATATCTTCAGCAAGTCGATTCATATTTGTTTTATTAGGCAGGCTCAACCTATTGGCTTTGTAGCGTTGAGATTAAAGTGTTGTTTTATCTTGGGAGACTATTGTCCGCTAACGTAAAAGCATATATACGGGGCAATCTTGTCTTAAGGATAGAGGGCAATTCCTCAACTCAACACACAACGTTGTAACTATCCAGATTTAGTTGTTTCTTGATTTCAGGATATCAAGATTCAAGACACAACAAGCTTGCGACAGTTCTCAACATTGGCCTTGCAAGATTATCAACATTCAAGACACAACAAGCTTGTGACAGTTTTGAAGATTGACCATTTATTTATCCTTTCGAACACTTGTAATAGTTATTTACTTTCCGTACTGCTTTATAAAGTACAATAGAGTACCAGCAATAGAATGATCTAGGACGAGGCATAAGCCCTTGTATAAGTAGCACAAATAACATGTTAACTAGTCAGTGTATTAATCCTTACAACTGGTAGCAACGTTTGGATCAAGAATATTGCGGATACGACTTTAGGTTAAGTTTGACCAGGAGGTAGCTTCTTATTTTGTTTGCTTTTTCATAAAAAAATATATATGTTGCTTGATGCATTTAAACTATCTAGTTCATGTACGGGCAAGTATGAGCAACATTAGTATTTTTCTAAGTATCCAATAGTGACCACGAGAGAACTTAGCATTGTATTGTGATAATTTTAGCAGTATTTGATCCCCAACATGCCTATTTAGTAGTTGATGATATTGAACATGTTTAATAGCAATTGTGATATTTTTCATTATTTGCATTGTATTACTTGTGGTTAAGACGTTGGAATAGCGATCTCGTGCACCTTGTTTTAGTTGTGCGTATATGTCACTTAGCAGGTAGCGACTCTATTATTGAACGCTTACCGAGTAAGATATTTTTTATGCACCACTTAAAACAGGTTAGACAGGTGGCCAATGCAGCAAAGAAGGGAAAGATATATGAATTAACGAACTCAATGTTCGGTGGCAGTGTTATGTATTTGTATCAAGTCGTGAAAACAATCTCTTGTAGAAATGTGAGGTAAGGCTGCATACAATAGACTCTTGTGGTCCGGTCCTTCCCCGGATCCCGCGCATAGCGGGAGCTTAGTGCATGGGCTACTCTTTTTTTAATACTGGTAATTATCTACATTCTTGTTAATATTTAAACTTGTTTATGCTCCTTTATGCATTATCCTTTTCCGTTTTGTAAATACTTAAATTTATTAATATTTAAAATACTGATATAATATTAAATGTCCTACCGAGCGAAAAATAATACTTCCCACCTCGACAACCCCAGTAAAAACCCATCCCTAAAGAAAGAAAAAACATGAGACAAGGCTTACTGTTATAAATATATATATTTTGTCTGGTTGACAACATAAATAATTCATTGTATCTTTGCACAATTTTTTTTTTGGAATTGAGGTGCATTTAGGTAATGTAAATGTCATAATTCTTGAATATTCCACGTTGCCATATGTACATAGTGATCCCCCCTGTCCCTATTATTCCACCAACGCACCCCGATAATGAGTTTTTCTAAATTTACCTTTATTTAAATTTTTGCATAGCTAAAAAAAGCATATTAATTGATACCATTTATTAAAGGTAATTTAGAGATAACACTTCTTACTTTCTGAGGCAATAATAATTACTTAAGGGGTATGCGCAAACTAAAAACAACATATAATACATACCGAAGGGGGTATATGTCAAGGTTGTTCTTCAACAAAATATTTTCCGAACTTAATAGTATGTTTGACTAGGTTTTTTGGAAGTCAAAAGTGTGATCTTATTTAGAGAATAGAAGTTTTGGCAAAATTTTTAGAAACAAAATAAGTGTTATTAAGTAGTAGCGGAAATTGTTCTTTCATAAATTAAAACTCAATAGTTTTTCCTTGAAAGCATTTTTGGAACCTTAACTAACCTCAAATTACTTTTCTAATATTGGTTAAAGTATCTTTAAAATTGATTAATCAAACTCAAATTGTTATTTCTCAAAAGATTTTAAAAAAAATTGATAGTTTTTTTCTTTAAAATAAGCAAATTCGAAAAACTTAGCCATATAACAGACAAATCAGAATTTTCGGATCCAAAAATTATTATCCGAAAACTAAAGCAAAACCAGAAAGGTGATGTGTTTGGCAAATGGCCTATTTGGGTTAAAATTGAACGGGTCAAGATGGGCTGAAACAATAAGGGGTAAAGAACACAAATACCCACTGTAGGTAAAATAATTACCCGAAATGACCCCCTTACTTTCATACCCCAAAACTATTTACCCAGGTGACCTCTAAACTATGACATCATCATGGTATCGCTCTATCTCTTATATACCATGATGGTATCATAGATAATTTCTTTCAATTCTTCAAAAAACTCATATGTCTTCTATGAAACTCAGATGGTATATATAATATATAGACATGGTATCACAGAGGATGATATTCATTTCTTAAAAGAAAACACTTTCCTAAAAAAGAAATATATATGATGTCATTATCTTATATACATATACCGAGATGGTAATATGGAGGATTATTTTTGTCCTTCAATGAGACGCTCCTCAGTCCTTCATGATATCATCATGGTATATACTATATAATAAGATGATATCATGGAGGATTGCTTCAGTCCTTAAGTGAGACACTCTCATAGTCCTTCAAGATACCATCATGTCATATAAATATACTAAGATAGTATCATGAAGGAAGGGTTTTAGGTGAGGGGGGTACTCAGGTAAATATTTTCAATCGGCTAGATAAAAGCAAAATTAGTTTGCGCAGGGGGTAGGGCCGGGTAGCTATTTTGCCTTTTATGGGTGTTTTGTGTTTCTTTCCCAACAATAAAAGAATTAACGCCCAACCATGCATAAAGTTTAGCTGGGCTAACATGGATTGGATCAAAATGGGCTAAGCAAAGGGTCATAACTGTCACGATCCAAACCGTAGGGCCGCGACAGGCATCCGGACTCCACCCACCGGGTACCGCTAATCGTACAACCAACTTCTAATCACAACTGAATAAGGACTAAGATGAAAAAGATTATAGAAAATCTTAACTAGAAATCCAATTTATATATATACATACCCATACCAAGGCCGACAAGGCCACACATGACAACTAATCACATGACACATGTCTACAAGCCTCTAAAGAATACATGACATCACAAGGACGGGACGGGACCCTGCCATACCCATATACGGAAGCAAAAATACTATATCACAACCAACTGCAACTTTGAAACAAATAGAGTGCTCCAACATGAGCTGAACCAGCAACCTACTAGCGTGAACCGTCACCATTTTTAACTGAATCTGCGGGCATGAAACGCAGCGTCCCCCGACAAAAGGGACGTCAGTACGACTGATGTACTGAGTATGTCAGGCATGAACAATAGTACAACAGGGATATAACAACAACTGAAACAGAAATAACTGACCAATAGTAAGTATCTCTGAGGGTCCTAATACATATGCTTAAATATCATGCACAATGCGGTATATATATACATCGGCCCCATTGGGCATCTTCCTTACCATAACAGCCTCTGTGGGCATCATTTCATGTCGGCCTATGTGGGCATAATATGTCTAAATGTCATGCATAATGCGGTAAATACATATATACTGGCCACACAAGGGCATCTTCCTCCCAATCATATATATATATATATATATATATATATATATATATATATATATATATATACCCTTAATCAGGCATCTTCCTTCATTAAGTCACACAAGATTTATCATTATCATATCCCAACTGATCAGGTGGTCTGCGTTTCCCGTTTCTCATCCCCAGTATACGGTCTTGGGTAAAACATGAATGCAATGCAAATGAAAATGCATAAATAACAATAGCACATCATGGGTGAAACAATATCCTTGTACCTTCAGCTAACATTGTAAATATCAACATCTTTTCTGTATGCCTCAATAAGGACTTAGGAACATATTTAGACATGCTTTTAACATAGGAATCAATAATATGAACATTCCTTAACTCACTAAGAGTAGAATAAATTATGTTAGCAATATCACAGTTACGTTTCGTACGTAGAACATGCCAAAAGAAAGAAATAATTTGTCTTAACATACCTTTAATGTCGAATCTTTACTAACGGTATCAGAATCAGATTCCACCACATCTTAATCTTGGGTTGTTGCTCAAATTTCTTTCTAAAATTAACCCTCAGTTTGTCACAGTTAAAAGTTGCTGGATCATAAGTTTCCAAATAACTACTCAAGGTGTAAGTATAATTTCTCAAAGTAAAAGAGAAAATTCTCCAAAAATGAAAGAGGTGCTACATATCTATGAAAATAAAGTTGTTGTCCAGATTTCTTTAAAAGGATATTTTATCTAATTAAGTGGACAAAATATGATTTTAGGTGCAAGCCCTTTCTTTTATTGAATTATGGAATCCACCTCATCATTGCACTCATTTCAAGTTGTAACCTTATCCTTGAGATGTCACTACAAGACCACATATGTATGTATTAGTCACCAACTTCTTTAATGTTATGAACCCATGTGACACTTGTCTTCATAACTAAGTATCCGCCCATTCCCCTAATTAACTCTCAAAATTAAAGAAGTAAATTCTCTAAGTGAAAAATGAACAAGCTGGACTATATTTCATCTACTTGAATGATGAAATAGACACGAGGACCTCTACCACTACATTAGCTACCCAATTGATTAATTAGTCATCACTATTAGTGAACAATGTCACTCCACGGTGACAGCCCCAAAACGAAACATTTATCTATACTCATAACTACATATAACAATGATTTTCCCCCTCATGGGACCCACTTCATATACTGGTTATAATAATTCTTTAATATAATACTAGTCCATAGCCTCTTTAGACACATATAAAATATTGCTTCCAATTCCCGTCGTTATACTTATTTAGTCCTAAATTATTTCCGGACCACATCTGTTTATATACTAAGCACTTCATTTGCATACGTGAATATGACATCAATCCTCCAACGCTCGGGTCTATTTACATAAGCATAGCGATTCAAACCATGACCCGAAGGTACGGGATGTTACAATAACTCAATTCGTCCAACTCTAAAAAAGTTTTAATTGCTTTCTTTGTGTTCTTATACGTTGTTTAATTACAAACTTAATTTTTTTTTTCTTATAATGGACTATATCTAATAATTATTCAAATTATATATTTTAAAAGATGTTTTTTATTAATTTTTTAAATGAATTAATTTGGGCTATATGTTCAGCTCAACTCTTAGACGGGTTGGTTTGGGTTGTGTCAAATTAATCCACCATAAAAATATGTCCAATCCAAATCAGTCTAAACTTGAATAAAATTGAGCATGTCAAATGAGTTTGGACTTATTTTTCCACCCTTATGTGTCATGGTTGCCTTTGATATAACGTTAGGCATCCTCGTGCTCCAAGTTTCACCTCAGCAGGCGCCTGTAATTATTCTGTTCTTTCAGTTACTATAGCCTCCCAAAAAAATGTCTTAGGAGTTCAATTAAAATTTTTAAAAGATTATTTTGGGATAATAAGTCTAGTATATTTTAAAAGATTATTTAGAAATGTAATGACTTAACAGATTTTAAAAGATAATCAAAAAAATTTATGTTTAAATTTTAATAGATTTATCATAAGATTTACAAATATTTGAAAGGACCACATTAATTTTTCATGTCAATTTCTCTAATAATTATTTCAGCGAACAACTTGCGTGCATATATTTTTGAGACTTATAACATTCCATCGTGCAAAACAGTAAGCATTGTTTGAAGACTCAATATACACATGTATATTGTGTGTACATTGTGTATACTTAACATTGTTGCTCTGTTTTTCGAGAGGATGAGAAGGAAAAGGGATGGTGGAGATGGGGTGTTCCGGCTGGTTTCACAGTGGTTTGATGCGGCTGTTTTGGGTGGTTTAACAGAAGAAAGCAAGGATCTCACAGCCATGAAAACTCTCTTTCACTGTGTTGCTCCTCTCCCCTGTTCCCTCTGGTGTAGTATAGGTGAGAGTGTGTAAATGATGAAAATTAAATTGACTGCTCCAGCCATGGAAGCCTCTGTTAATTCGTGTGGGTATTCTAATTTGGAGTGGGGGTCAACATTCTACTATCTCCATTTTCAACATTATATACAATACAATGGAATCATGTGCTCAGGGGTGAGATTGTTTATAGAATTTGATTTCATACCTCCACTAAAAAATTCCACAAATTACATTGGAAAAAAAAATCTTTTAAAATTAGTAAATTTTTGAATATCGAAGACTTTTTGTTACTTGTTTAAAATTTTGATTGAATACCACTTAATAGTCTTGATTAAATACTATATATTTAGATTATTTAAAAATTTAAATTAATTATCACAAAATTTATTTATTTTAAAATAGTCTTTTAAAATCTTAATTGAATACACCCCTCGATTGATTTTGGGGAAAAAATTACAATAGGTGAGGCACAAATATGACATGGTGCATGAGAGATTATTTAATTCAAATTATAAGATGGCAGCCACCACTTCATGCTCCTTTCTCTCCTCAATTTCTTTCTTCCACGCCTTTTTCTTCACATACAGTGTTCTCTCGCTCCTCTTTCCTCTTTTTTCTCATTTTTTGTTTCTCATCATTTTTAAGACCAAATCTATAATAGGCAGTTTAAAATATTGTATGATATTCTTCCCTTTTATTATCCATTTTTACAATATCTTTTTAAAAAATTCGTTAAACTCCGAAGAAGCTTAAAAGAAAATGATAATTGGCACTTGAAGAAAAGTTTTTAATGTAAAAATTGATAACTAAAAATTAATTTCGGATATTGTAAGAATATAAATTTTATTGGATTCAAATCTATAAAATAATTTAGATTATACTAAATTCAAGATATATTAATCTAAATAAATAAGTGGCTAATATAATAGAATTAATTATTTAAATTCAAAGTCCGATTTATTGGGCTAGTCCATTTAATTGGGCTACAAATGATGAGTCCATTATGCTAAACTCAAGATGTCATCTTATCCTAAAGGCCCAAATTGGTGTCACGTGTCAAATGATGTGGCACATCAAGTCAAATGAAGAAGCCAATAAGATTATGACATGTGTCAAAATGATGCAGCATGCCTAGTCAAATCAAAGGCCAATTAAGTCATGTATACAAGTGACATAATCCGACCAATCAAATATCGTCATGTCAACTTAAATTTAATTGGCCGAAAGGAGTTCATCCTTATCACAACTCCTCCATCCTACAACTATAAATAGAGGCCTCATAATTGAGAAAATAAGGAAGAATTCTAATAAGAAGCCAGAGAGAGCTCGTCGATCAAAAGCCGCACATTTCTCTACAAGCTACAATTTCAAGATTAAGCTCAAAAGCCCTTGAATTCAAGTATAAGTCAAGATCAAATTCACCAAGTTCAAGATTAATATCAAAGCTCTTGAATTTATTATTGAAAAGACGAATCAGATGATTCATAGAGATTGTAACACTTATATTTGAAATCAAATAATACGATTGTTGCGATATTTTTATGTCTTGATTATTATTTTCTCGACGCAAATTTTAATGTCTACAAATTCTGGCACACCCAGTGGGACAATCTCTAACTCTCATCTCAACCTTTCGATCATCAAAGTTCAAGAACATCGAAATGACCTCTAAGAAGATCAACTCCTCCAAGTCAATTTCCTCTAAGGCTGCTGACTCCAAGTTCTCTGCTGATGTGGAAAGCATCCTCGGTGTTACCTTTGGAAGCTTTGGACTAATTACGAGGAGCAAAGCAAGTATCCTGGGACAACAAGCACTCCAAGGATCGTCCGCATCAACTCTTGCTTTTGGATCTTTATCCTCAAAAGGAACGAGATCATTTACCAATGCATCACTAGGAGGAATGAGCATTGCTGAAAAGATTAAGAAGACTTTAGCTCTACTTGATCTCTCTGGACCCAAGAACACTTCCATGAAGAAAGATGATGATACTTCAATAGACAGATCCTCTTCACTCACACCACATGAAGTACGTCAATCAAAGATCAACTTATGCGACAATCCATACTATTCTCCATCATCTGTGGTGGCCACGTAAGCGATGGTAATTGAAGCTTCCACCGTAAAAGAACAACTTGCAAGTTTGACGAAGGAGGTTTAAGGCCTATCAAAGCATATGCAAGAAAAAGATGCTAAACTTTCCAAGTTGGCTTATAAGTTGGAGAGCATGGACCAAAGAGAATCAAGTCCAACACCTATGAAGCTTTCTGAAATTCAAGAGAAAGAAGAGTCCTCCAAAAAGAAAGCAACAGCAATCAAAGATATACAAGTCCCTGCTGAAGGTCCGATCCCTATTAATCAATTGAAGGACTTCATCATGGGAGCAATCGAAGATAAATTTGAGCTGACGTTCAAATCTTCTCTCACATATGCAAAGCCATACACACAAATGATTGATAATCTGAAGATACATGTTGGTTATCAACCTCCTAACTTGCAATAATTTGACGGTAAAGGAAACCCCAAACAACACATAGCACACTTTGTCGAGACTTGAAACGATGTTGGGACTTATGGTGATTATCTCGTCAAGCAATTCTTCCCATCTCTCAAATAAAATGCTTTTAATTGGTACAGGGATCTTGAACCTGGTTCTATAGATAGTTGGGAGCAGCTGGAACAAGAATTCCTCAATCATTTCTATAGCACAAGGCGTATTGTTAGAATGATTGAACTTACAGATATCTGTCAACATGACGATGAGCCTATTATTGACTTCATCAATCGCTGGAGGAGCTTGATCCTTAACTGCAAAGATCACCTTAGTGAAACTTCTAGTATTGAAATGTGCATTCAAGTCATGAATTGAGGTCTTTGCTACATCTTGCAAGGAATAAAGCCCAATACCTTTGAAAAGTTGGTCACTCGTGCGCATGATATGGAATTGAGCATGGCTACAAGTGGAGATCAATGATCTTCTGTATGTGAGCCTCGTGAAGAAGAATATATAAAAGAATTCCATAGTGGGGGCAAGTTTGAATATGAAGATGAAACCGAAGAGTCCATGTATGTTACAATGAACCTCGACGCATGAGCCAAAATTGAAAGTGACAATGCTCCTCGACTCACGAGCCTAAACTGCAAGTTAAATTCTCCTAATCGCATGAGCCTAAACTGCAAGTTAAATGCTCCTCATCGCACGAGCCTAAACCGCAAGTTGCAATGCTCCTCGACGCACGAGCCTAAATTGCAAATTATAACGATCCTTAAATAATGAGCTAAAACTACATGTCATAAAGCTCTTCAAATTTGAGCTAAATTTTCAAGTCACAAAGCTCATCAAATTACGAGCCAACTTTTTAAAAATCATGAAGCTCCTCAAAATTGAGCTAAATCTTCAAGTCGCGAAGCTCATCAAATTACGAGCCAAATTTTTAAATCGTAAAGCTCATCAAATTCGAGCTAAATTTTCAAATCACGAAGCTCATCAAATTACAAGCCAAATTCTCAATTTGCGAAGCTCCTCAAATTCAAGCTTAATCTTGAAATCGCAAAGTTTCTCAAAAATTGAGCTAAGTCTTAAAATAGCGAAGCTTCTCAAATTCAAGCTAAATCTTCAAATGGCAAAGCTCCTCAAGTTTGAGCTAAATCTCCACATTGCAAAGCTCCTCATATTTGAAACAAATCTTCAAGTTGCAAAGCTCTTTACATTAGAGTTAAATCTTCAAGTTAAAACGCTATTTGACGTACGAGCATAAACTACATGTTATTCATGACCCTGTGAGATTATAAACTGTGCACGACCCTAAAACAATATCTGCTAGGTTGAAAATCTCGCAAGAGGTAGCCTAGACAAAAGTTAAGACTAGTAAAAATTATGATAGGTCGAAAACCTCGCAAGGGGCGGCCTAGGCAAAAGTTAGGACACATAAAAATTCAATTTTCTGAACTACGAGACTTGATCCTCTTCACCGAGGTAAGTAGGCAGCTTAGAGTTTTATTCTAAGTTATGTGTTGTTTGATTGAACTATGACGAAATGAAATCCATCTGATCAGGCACATATAACAACAACATACCCAGTGCAATGTCTGGGAAGGGTAGAGTGTACGCAGACCTTACCTCTACCTTGGTAGGTGGAGCGGTTGTTTTTGAGAGACCCTCGGCTCAGGACAAGCAAAGCAGAAAAAATAGTCAGTCCTGGTCAAAAAATTAAAAAAAATTAAAATTTAAAAATTTAAAGCACAAGAAAATCATATATACAAACATCCTTTTATTGAAATTTGGACCTTCACTGAATACTGATTGTTCAATGGGGGCAAATCTCTGCGGCAAATGGGTTTCTCCGGTGGAATGACTATAATCTCTCAGCAAGTTGAAGTCTTTGAATCTGTCAGTTTTCGAGTTAAAGTCGTTAAATCTGCAACTCTTCAAGCTGAAGTCCAAAGTCACTGCATCTGTAAGTTGTAGTCTTTAAGTTGAAAATTTTAAATCTTTAATGTCTGCAAGTTGAAGTCTTAAAATATAGAAAGTCTTTGGAGGTCACCAAGTATAGTCGTCAAGCTCAGGATCTTTGAATTTACATACCTTAAGGTGGACTAGTTTAGTTCATTTTCACCTTAAGTTGTCATTTAACGGATTTATCCTTGAAAGTATCTCTAAATTTTCATGCCTTAAGGTGGACAATTTTTGTCCCTTTGCACCTTAAGTTGGCCTTTAGCGGATTTATCCTTAAAATGATAAAGGATTTCCAGTATTAAGGTGGACAAATTTGTCCATCTTTACCTTAAGATGCCCTTTGATGGATTTATCCTTAAAATGGAAACTTTTTTCTCCTCTTTCCACTTAATTCAGATAATTTTTGTCCCTTCGCACCTTCAGCTCGCCCTTTCGCGAATTCGTCAATAAAAGGAGCTCCACTTGTCAGTCTCAAGGTGACAGAGGCAATGTTAATCTCTCGCACCCCAAGCTGATGGTTTCATGAATTCGTCATTGAATGTGGCTCAACTAGTTAGTGTCAATGTGACGGAGGAAATGTTAATCTCTCACATCCTAAGCTAATGATTTCATGGATATATCGTTGAATGTGGCTCAACTTGTCATTCTCAAGGTAACGGATGCAATGTTAATCTCTCGCACCCTAAGTTGATGACTTCACGGATACGTCGTTGTGTGGCTCAACTTGTCAATCTCAATGTGACGGAGGCAATGTTAATCTTTTGCACCCTAAGCTGATAGTTTTATGGATACGTCGTTGAATGTTGCTCAACTTGTCAATCTTAAGATGTCAGAGGTAATATTATTCTCTCGTACTTTAAACAAATTCCCTACGAACTTCATTCATTTGGACCTACAAATAAAAGAGAAGAACGAAAATATATAAGGAAATCGAAGGGGAAAAAAGGAGTTACCTCGACTATATGCCCTCGCGGCGTGCAAGCTGCAATTAATGCTAACAACAAATAAAAGAGTAATGGGTTTCTATAGATTGTTAAAGTTGAAGGGGTGCCTTTGAGTAACTGATAAAATTGATGCCATGTGACCAGGAGGTCATGGGTTCAAGTCGTGGAAACAACCTCTTGCAGAAATGTGAGGTAAGGTTGCGTACAATAGACCCTTGTGGTCCGACTCTTCCTCGGACCCCGCGCATAGCGAGAGCTTAGTGCACCGGACTGCCCTTTTTTATTGATTGTTAAAGCGGCAATAAAAGATTATTTTCTCGATGTGGGATCCGGTGTTAAGGCGGCTTAACTCTTACGTGCTCAAGTAGAAGTCAGCATCGGCCATATGATTCCTAGATGGATAACTCAACATGGACGGTAACTTCAAAAGGAAATAAGAAGATAAGTTTTGATCCCTATATTTTCGGTAGGCAAGTACTGCACAAGTGTGCTCCTTCAAGGGATTAACCGATGAAGTGTACTGATACTACAATAATTGAACAATTGCTTGGAGGTTGCATAATTCATATTTTAATAATAAGGGTGGTAAATGGATCAACTTGGTTTGAGCTTTGAATTACAATTTCTATGGCAAAAAAAAAATGAGCCCACTAGAAGAATCTTACGTTGACCATGTTAAACAAGATATATATACCTGTGATATACACTTGATATACAGAGGTGTATATCACGGGAATACAAGCAGTGGCCCAGCTCGACAGTCACGGTAGCCCATCTCGGAAGCCCATCACGGGCAGATTACAAGATTGCAATCTTGTATATATGGTATATATATTTGGTGTATATTGTAGTGTATTTGTTACCTTAATTAGTCTTATACACTTATCATAATTGTATAGTTAGAATTATGCTAGAATAAGATTTTAGGAGTAGAATAGGAATATGATTCTCCTATTTTGTAACCTGTATAAATACCTTTCAATTAATGAAAATAATCAAGGGGATTATTTCTTTCATGGTATCAAAAGTCTAGGTCACACAAAAATTTTCTCTCAAACTTTTTGTGCCTCCCTCTTGGCCGAGACCCCACCCCCCCTCGGGTTTTACCAAATTTTATCTTCCGCTCTCAAAATCTCTCTTACTAATCCCTCTTTCACCTCTTGTTCTTTCGGTATGTCTACGTCAAAGAACTCGTTTCACCCTGCCCTTGTTGTTTCTAACATCAAGAATCATATCCCGTTAATTCTTGAAATAGAAAACGTCCAATATGCGACGTGGGCCGAGTTGTTCAAAATTCACGCTCGTTCGCATCAAGTCATCCATCACACCATCCCCGCGGCTCTTGATGATACAGATGTACCTAAACGCGAGGATGATCATAAATTATGGACAACGCTTGATGTCACTGTCCTTCAGTGGATATATTCTACTATCTCCACCGACCTATTGCAGACGATTATCGAGCCAGACGCTACGGCGATGGCCGCATGGGATAGACTGCGTGACATATTCCAGGATAATCAAAATTCCAGAGTTGTTACCCTTGAACAAGATTTTTCCCACGTCAACATGCAAAATTTCCCGAACGTTTCAGCATATTGCAAAAGGTTGAAGGAATTGGCGGACCAACTCCAAAACGTTGGTGCGCCTGTTAGTGAAGATCGTCTTGTTTTACAGATGGTCGTTGGCCTATCCGAGGCCTATAGTGGCGTTGGGACTCTCCTTCGTCAAAGTAATCCTCTTCCAAGGTTCTATCAAGCCCGACCCATGCTTACCTTGGAAGAAGCCGATTTGGCTAAAAAGGCGACTACTAATGATAGTCCTGTGGTCATGATGACTTCCTCCCCTAGTCCTCAAAATTTTGGCAACAATTTGAACCAAAACCAATCCCGCGGGGGCAACCAGAATGGCCAGAAAAATAAAAATCGCGGGGGCAAACGCAACTGTTCAGGCGGCAGTCACGGTAGCTAAAGTAGTGGCAGTGGGCCCCCTCCAGTTTCCAGTGGGCCACCGAACCCCTGGTCTCAGCCTTGGGCCTCTGGGCCGTGGGCTTGGACCAGTGGATAGTGGCCCTACGGCCCACCTCCACCACAGTTTGCAACCACTGGCCAGTGGGCTTTCCAGCAGCCTAGACGACCCACTGCCCAATGGCCCAGTAACGGCAGCAATTCCAGCAGTTTTAGCCCCCGGCATCAGCCCAGTTCTGGAATACTTGGGCCCCGGCCTCCGCAAGCTCACCACGCAGAAGGCCCCACTCAGACCGATATCGAGGTCGCAATGCACACACTAGGGTTGACACAACCAGACCCGAATTGGTATATGGATATCGGTGCCACCACCCACATGACATCCGATTCAGGTACTCTCTCATCTTATTCCAATTTGAGCAACCCTCGCGGTATAATTGTCGGTAATGACAACTCTATTCCAATTCAGGATTATGGTCAGAAAATGTTGTCTCCCCCCAAACCATCCCTTATCTTGAAAAATACTTTACATGCTCCCAAATTGATTAAAAACTTAGTGTCTGTCCGAAAGTTCACCACGGACAATTCTGTTTCTGTTGAATTTGATCCTTTTGGTTTCTCTGTGAAGGATTTCAAGACGGAGAGTTCTCTCATAAGGTGTGATAGTAGGGGAGATTTTTATCCTATCAGGCCCGATTTCGGTCCATCGAGTCAAGCCTTGCCATCAGCCTTTGCATCCATTTCTCCTTCCTTGTGGCATGCTCGCCTTGGTCATCCGGGATCCTCTATTTTATCAGTTTTAGATAAAAATAGTTTTCTTTCTTTAAAGGGTACGAGTCGTACTCCACTTTGTCAATTTTGTTCTTTAGGAAAAGTTGTTAAGTTGCCATTTATAGACTCAAATTCTCATACTTCAATGTTATTTGATATTATTCATAGCGACCTATGGACATCTCATGTTCTAAGTTCGTTGGGTCATCGATATTATGTTCTTTTTTTTGGATGATTATTCTAAATTTTTGTGGACGTTTCCAATTGCCAATAAATCTCAAGTGTTTTCTGCCTTCATAAAATTTAGAGCATTCATTATAACACAATTCGAATGAGAAATAAAAAATATTCATTGTGATAATGGAAAAGAGTATGACAATAGGGTGTTTCGAGAGTTCTGTGCAAATAATGGGATCAATTTTCATTTTTCGTGCCCTCATACATCTTCACAAAATGGGAAAGCCGAACGCAAAATTCATTTCATAAATAACATTGTCCGTACTCTCTTACTTCATGCTTCCGTACCCCCATATTTTTGGCATCATGCTCTTCAAATGACGACGTATCTCCTTAACATAATTCCTTCCAAAGGTCTGACATATTCTTCCCCCCTCCAAATCCTATATAATAAGAACCATTCTTATTCTCATCTTCGGGTTTTTGGGTGCTTGTGTTATCCGTTATTCCCATCCACTACAATTAACAAACTTCAGGCTCGGTCTACTCCGTGTGTGTTTTTGGGTTATCCATCTAATCATCGTGGTTACAAATGCTTTGATTTATCCTCCAAGAAAATCATAATTAATCGCCATGTCATTTTTGATGAAACCCAATTTCCATTTACGAAAGTTCATACTCCCGAACCTAGTTCGTATAATTTTTTGGATGACCAAATCTCCCCATATATTATTCAGCATTTTTCGGACATCTCCCGCACCCAAAATTCTCCAGCGGGCCCACTGGCCCATCTCGGTCAGCTCTGCCCCGTCTTCTCATTGGGCCAGTTTCAGTGATTGGGCCAGTCCAGCCCAACATTGGAACTGGTCCAGTTCCAGTTACTGTTTCCGTCGCTGGGTTTGCTTCCAGAATTGTCTAGCAGGCCCACTGCCTGCTGGCCAGTCCATCCCGAGCCCAGAAAATTCCCAAAATTCGCTCACCTCTTCCTCGAGTCTTAGACCAGTCACTCGTAGTCAACGGGGTATTGTTACACCAAAAAGATATTTTAATCTACATTCGAATGTCTCTAAATCCCCATTGCCCCATAATCATGTGTCTGCCTTAAATGACCCGAATTGAAAAATTGCTATGACTGATGAATATAATGCTCTTATTGATAATAAGACGTGGGAGTTGGTACCCCGTCCCTCTGGTATTAATGTTATTAGGTCTATGTGGATTTTTGCTCATAAGGAAAATTCGGATGGTTCATTCGCTCGACATAAGACACGGCTTGTGGGTGATGGTAAGACTCAGCAGGTTGGGATAGATTGTGGTGAGACGTTTAGTCCGGTGGTAAAGTCGGCTACCATTCACACTGTGCTTAGCTTGGCTCTTTCAAAGGCATGGTCTATTCATCAGTTGGATGTCAAGAATAATTTCCTACATGATGATCTCAAGGAAACAGTCTATATGCATCAGCCGTTGGGATTCAGGGATCCTAACCGTCCTTATCATGTATGTTTATTGAAGAAGTCCTTATATGGGCTTAAGCAGTCTCCACGGGCCTGGTATACGAGGTTTGCTGACTATTTTTCGACTATTGGGTTTACTCACAGCAGGTCAGATAATTCCTTGTTCATCTACCATCGTGGTTCGTCCTTGGCCTACATTCTGTTGTATGTGGATGATATCATTTTGACTGCCTCTTCCGGTGCCTTACGCCAGTCTATCATGGTCATGCTCAGCTCTGAGTTTGCTATGAAAGACTTAGGACCCTTGAGTTACTTTTTGGGGATTGTCGTCAAGCGTCATTCAGATGGGTTATTTTTGTCTCAAAGAAAGTATGCGACTGAGATCATCGAGAGAGATGGGATGTCATCCTGTAAGTCCACTTCCACTCCAATTGATACAAAGCCCAAGCTTAGTGCCGCGGCCGGTGCACCATACGAGGACCCGACCCGCTATCGCAGTCTTGTAGGGGCCCTTCAGTATCTTACTTTTACAAGACCAGATATTACGTATGCCGTCCAACAAGTGTGTTTATTCATGCATGATCCCCGAATTGAGCACATGAATGCAATCAAACGCATCATTAGGTATATTCAGGGTACACCGGACTATGGTTTGCATTTATATCCTTCCTCTCCATCCACACTTGTATCATACACAGATGCTGATTGGGGTAGTTGTCCAGACACCAGACGGTCGACGTCTGGCTACTGTATGTTCCTTGGCAACAACTTGGTCTCCTGGTCAGCGAAGCGTCAGGCAACTTTATCCTGCTCAAGTGCAGAGGCCGTATATCGAGGGGTAAGCTAATGTGGTCTCAGAATCATATTGGCTGCGTAATCTGCTTTTGGAGCTTCATTGTCCCATTCAGAAGGCAACATTGGTTTATTGTGATAACATTAGTGCCATCTACCTTTCAGGTAACCCGGTTCAGCACCAACGCACTAAGCATATTCAAATGGACATTCACTTTGTCCGTGAAAAGGTTGCTCGGGGTCACGTTCGCGTATGCCATGTCCCGTCTCGATATCAAGTTGCAGACATCTTTACAAAGGGTCTACCTGTAGCGCCCGTTTTTCGACCTTGCTCGGGTCAAAGCGGAGCGCGGACGTGTTCGGTGATTCCTAGGTAAAAGGGTTGAGGAGTCGCCACCTAATTATTTTTTACGGTGAATTAGGACACCTAAATATTAAACTAAATGCTGCAATGTAAACTCCATTTTTAAGGTCTGCGAAACTAGCGAGATTCTAGGTAAGGGTTCTTTATTATCCTAAAGGGAAGGGATTAGACATCCTTTAAGATCCGCTAACTTGCGGTTATCCGGTCAAACTCAGGTTAATTATTACTAGAAAAATGCATGTTTGAAGCATGAAGTTAAAAGATGTTTGCAAATAATTAATGAAAAGAGATGCATTTTAAAAGATAGATAAATGTAGAGATTTTTTCAAAATATGCATTTGTATGATATTTAAAGAGAAATACATGTAGAGTTGGAAAAATATGTATTTGACAGTTGATAGTAAAACAATTTATTTATAATGCCAAAGAAGTAAATTTTTGGGAATCAATGAATTATAAATTGACAAAAGATAAATTTATTCGGTATGATTAATAAAGCAAATAAAAGATGACAAAAGTTGTTTTGAAAATCTTGAATACGCGTGACGAGCCTAAAAATAAATAAACTAGCGAAGGATTTCTAAGTTTGATTTTAACCGAGCCTACAAATAAATAAGCTAGCGACGGGTTTCAAATCTTAAACTACCCTATGAATTAATCCTAAGTTTGCCTATTCTAAGCATTTCAATAGTTACATAAGTGCGATAAATAATATTACAATACAAAGCGGGATAAAAGCTGAATTAAAAAAAGAAATAAAAATAAATAAACTCCGAGGAATAATTCGTCGTTATTTACTTTAATCCCTGCAAGCTGTCAAAAACAAACGGTTAAAAATAATTAAATACAAATAACTCCATATCCGCATTCAAAACAGTGAATGTTTTGATCACGGAGGGCTCAGACTTAAATTTTGAAAAGAACATTCCAATCACGTCGTGGCTGCAAACATATGACTAATGTGGTTATTTTGATTGTCTCGCCTACTAAACGTGTTGGTCTCTCGGGTGAAATAGAAAAGATCACTATAATCACGTCGTGGCTGCGAATATATAACTTGTTGGTTATTTTAGTCACCTCGCCTACTAAACATGTTGATCTTGGAAAAAGGTTTAAGCCTCATCATTGCCCAGAAGTTATATTCTCCGTCTTTACGACTGTGGAGGCCTCAAAATCGACGGATATTTTTCATCGGGCAGTGTAGTATCGTGTTCAAATCAGTAAAATTAAAATGAAACAAGAAATGTGAGGGCAAGAAGCAGGAAAACAGAGGCAGAGAGAAAAAAAAGTTTCCGAAAATGACGCGGTGTTTAGTTTAAAACCGTAAAAAACAGTAAAAATATATGTTGCCCGGATACTTAAAACAGTGCTGAAAAATAGAGAAATGAAACGAAAGAAAAGCACGGCCTCGAATTCAATTTCGTCGGCCTAAATGCGGTATTAATAAAACAAAGAAAGCATTAAGAATAAGAAGATATCTCATTGCGAATGTTTAAATCAGCGAACAGAAAAATAGAGAAACGAAAGAAATAAATAAAGGCAGATGAAATAGTGAGTTAATTCTGAAAAACAGACCCGGAAAAGTGAACAGTGAATTAATTACGAAAAAAACAGACCAGGAATGAAATCGAAATTGATTTTTAGATAACCAAAGAATGATATGAAAAATGCCATAATCTGAAATATACCAAGATCGTCGACTGACCAGGTCGATGACCCGACCGAATCAGATTTTTTCATTTTTAAGATAACCAATATACAAGATATGAAATGCAAGAAATTTGGGAATCCAAACCGTCGACTGACCGTCAGCGACTCCGACCGAATCATGTGTTCAACCCGAATCAACTGATTTCATCAATTTGATTAACTAATAATAACAAAGAATAATGCAAGAAATTTGGAAATTCAAACCGTCGACTGACCGGTCAAGAATCTGACCGAATCGGAGATTCAACCCGACATCAAATAATTCCATCAATTCCGGATAACCAACATACGTAAAATATGAAATGCAAGAATTTAAAATGTTACCCAAACTGGTCGACTAATTTCAAGGATCTGACCGTCGATGACCCGACCGACCTAAACTCAACCCAAATCAAATATTCACCAAATTCAGATAACCAACATACGTAAAATATGAAATGCAAGAATTTAAAAATGTTACCCAAATCGTCGACCGACCGTCGATGACTGACCGAATCGAAAACTCAACCCGAAATCAAATATTCACCAAATGCGAGATAACCCCAACATACATAAATATGAAAATGCAAGAATTCGGAAATAATACCCAAACCGGTCGATTGACAGTCAGATCGACAGACCGAATCATGTGTCGAAATCGAGAGAATCAAAAGTGGAGAACAAACCTTTTCTGACTTGATTCTTGAATAACAAGGAAGGCAAATGTTTGAAATCAAGAACGCAACAAATATTTATATATTGAATCGCTTTCCAAAAATCCTCCAAAATTCCTTTGAAAATCCTCTCAAAAATCATCCAATTTCCCAAAATGAAGAACAACATGGGGTATTTATAGGTGAATTCCCCTTAAAAACGAGTTTGAAATTCAAAATAAAGGAGCCAAAATCGCGGATTTGAGGGCATGGGTTGCGGATTTTCGGGTGTCGGCGTAACAGAGGAGTTGGTGGTGGCGGGGGTTGGTGATGGCGAGCGAGGTGGCCGTGACGCGTGGGGTCGCCAGGTATGGGGAGTGGGGTCATGGCGATTTGTGAGGGGTTAGGGTTTTTAGATTTTTTGTTTTGGGGTTTGTTTGGTTTGTGGGAATTAAAGGGGATGGGTTATGGGCCGACGGATTGGGCTTGTGGGTCGGCCAGGTTGGGCACAGTGGGTGGCCAGGTTGGGCACAGTGGGATTTTATTTTGTGGGTTATGTTTTGGTTAGGGGATGAAAGGGGAATTTTGGGTGAGGCGATGGGGAATAAGAAAAGGAGAGTTGGGCCACCGGCTTGGGGAAATAAGGGTGATGGGTTTTGATGAATTTCTGGGAGAATGGGTTCGGGTGTTGGGCTAATTGAAATAAAGGGAATGGGCTTGGGAGTTTTTGGTTTTGGGCTTGTTTTGGTGAAATTGTTTTGGGTAGAATTTGTATTGAGTTGGAAAAATGAAATGGGTTAGAAATTGTTTTGGGTTTAAAAAATATAAAAGGAGTTTAACATTAAAAGTATTATTTTGTAAAAGATGTGTATTATTTAAAATAACATAACGACGTGATAATAATAAAATATTATAATATTTGCGAAATGTTTAATGCTTAATAAAAAAAATGGGAACGCGATGCAATTTTGCGAAAATAAAATAACATAGAATTTTCGGATAAAACTTATGATTATGATAAAAATGCAAATGATATAAAAAATGCGAATAATAATAATAATAAGAGGATATACACACATATGCCTATATTTTAAAATTATTTTAAAAAGTGTCAAAATATTAAAAATTACGAATAAAATCATAAAAGATGGGACAAAATTGGGTGTCAACACTACCCGCGGTCCTTTTTGAAGATTTTAGGGACAATCTCAGCGTTCGAAGATCGCCCGCTATGACTGCGGGGGAGTGTTAAACAAGGTATATATACCTGTGATATACATTTGATCTACAAAGGTGTATATCACGGGAATACAAGCAGTGGCCCAGCTCGGCAGTCACGGTAGCCCATCACGGGCAGATTACAAGATTGCAATCTTGTATATATGGTATATATATTTGGTGTATATTGTAGTGTATTTATTACCTAAATTAGGATTATACACTTACCATAATTGTATAGTTAGAATTATGGTAGAATAAGGTTTTAAGAGTAGAATAGGAATATGATTCTCCTATTTTGTAACATGTATAAATACCTTTCAATTAATGAAAATAATCAAATGGATTATTTCTTTCAGACCACAGTGTGAAAAAGGGTCTCATTTTGTTTAAGATAGTTTATTCATGATTCAAATTCATGATATTTCAAAAGCACTATCTAATAAATTGATTTGTCCAGCATGTATGAAATGAGGCGATACACTCGTTTGAGGGTCAATCTTCCTTAAGCTACCATGCAGAGGAAGTATGTAAGTAAATTCGTACTTCAAGTTTAGTTTTTAAATTCGACCAGCTTTGAAGTAGGGGCATTTATAAGAATATAAATTTATTGAATTTAAATTCATAAAATAATTTGGATTATATTAAATTCATGATATATTGGTCTAAATAAAAGTGGTTAATATAATTAAATTAATTATTTAAGTCCAAAGTTCGATTTATTGGGCTAGTCCATTTAATTGGGCTACAAATGATGAGCCCATTATGCTAAGCTCAAGATGTCATCTTATTCTAAAGGCCCAAATTGGTGTCACGTGTCAAATGATGTGGCACGCCAAGTGAAATAAAGAAGTCAATAGGACCATAACATGTGTCAAAATGATGCAACATGCCTAGTCAAATCAAAGATCAATGAAAATGTGTCATGTGTACAAGTGACATGTTCTGACTAATCAAATATCGTCATGTCAACTTAAATCTGATCGGCCGAAAGGAGTTCGTCCTTATCACAACTCCATCCCACAACTATAAATAGGGGCCTAATAATTCAGAAAAGGAGGAAGAATTCTAACAAGAAGCCATAGAGAGCTCGTGGATCAAAAGCCGCAGATTTCTCTACAAGCTACAAGCATTCAAGCACTCAAGGATTTCTCTACAAGTTCTAGAGATCAAGACGAAGATTCGAGATCAAGCTTCAAGCCCTTGAATCCAAGTACAAGTCAAGATCAAGACCACTAAATTCAAGATTAAGCTCAAAAGCCCTTGAATTCAAGTACAAATCAAGATCAAATTCACCAAGTTCAAGATCAAGCTCAAAAGCCATTGAATTTATTATTGAAAAGACGAATTAGATGATACATAGAAATTGTAACACTAATATTTGAAATCATATAATACGATTGTTGCGATATTTTTTCTGACTTAATTATTATTTCTCGACGCAAATTTTATTGTCTACAGATACGTCAGAAAGTAAAAACACTAAGAGGAATTTATTGGACTTCCTTTTTTCTTTTTCTTTTGATATAAATATATGTATTCAATTCAAAGTTGCTACATTCTGCGTCCGAGAAATCCAAAATTTCAAGTGTCATCAAAGTAGACCCTGAATTTAGGGGTGTGCAAAAATTAATTTAACCGATAAATTAAATAAAAAATAAATATGATTGATTCACCGGTATCGAGTATTGGGTTAATGATACCTTTTTTGGAATTTTTTAATTGAGCTATCAATCCTATTTTTTATTTTTTTTTAAGTTTTATTAACTGTTAAATTGTGGGATTAGATTGGAGTTGTTGTTGGTTTGTATTGACTGTTAAATCTATAACCCGATGAAGACATAAAGTCTTATTAAAATTACCCTTTTAAGTATATTTCAGTGATATTTCTTTGTGAAAGGTGTGGGGGGGTCAAACCGGTTATATTTGAAGACTGTGTTGGGTTTTGCACACCCCTAGATCGGTTTAAAAATAGGTTAAACCTATTAAAATAAAAAAATTGTTTAAAAATACCGATAAATTAATATTTTTTCTTGGTTCAATTTATCTGTTAAACTAATTTTTACACACTCCTAGATTCAGGGTCTACTTTGATGACACTTAAAATTTTAAATCTCTCGGGTGCGGAATATAAACTTTGAATTGAATATATATATTTATACCAAAAGATAAAGAAAAAAAGGAAGTCCAGCAAATTCCTCAAGGTGTTTTTACTTTCTGAAGTATTCTAAATTAATTTTTATATTAAAAACTTTTTTTCTAGTGCCAATTACTATTTTCTTTTAAGCTAGTTCGGAATTTAACAAATAATTTAAAAAGAAATTGAAAGATTGGATATTGAAATGGAAGAATATCACAAAATAATTTGAACAGCGTATAATAGAATTGGTCTTAAAATAAGAAACAAAAAATGAGAAAAAAGAGGAAAGGGGAGTTTTCTTCCAAAATTACCCATATTAATTGTTGTTTAGACTTATGTCTTGACAAATGATTTAGAATAAATAATTAATGCTATAAGTAAAATATTAAAAAAGAATCTATTGATCTACTAATAATAAAAAATAAAAGTGAAAATATTTTTTTAGTATGAAAAGTAAAAGTAAACAAGGAAGTACTAAAATAAAAGAAATGGTCAACCAAAGGTCAAGATTGAAAAGAAAGAAAAATAAAAAGTCAAAGTATAGTTCCTTATAATGTGTTTCAGTATTTTGTATCTAACTATATCTAATCCGCGTCGGGGTCAATGGGTGCTTGCGCACCCGGAATCTACAACGTAGGTCCACCCCAGTAGACAATAAACAGTTGCTGATAATTGAAAGGTTTATTTTATTTAGTAGGAGAAACTGAAACACACAACATTACTCGTACTTTATGTTGGCATGAAAGATAGACTATGGCACTCATCGTCAATTTTCTTCTTCCATTCTCTCCAGCAATTCTCATTCCTCTGCAAAATTACAAAATACATTAGCTCCTTCTATAATTTCTACAAACACAAAAAAAAAAAAAAATAGAAAAAAAATACTGGAGTGAGATCAAACATGCACATCAATAAAAATTTAAAAAACTTGAATCATACCCGAAGAGAAGTAAGAAAAATGCTCAATTCAATAAAAAACATAAATACATAATTAAGATAACTAAAGAGCAAGAATTACATATAGAGCTCTTAAGAATGGCAAAAAAATAGTAAACGGTAAAACAAGAAAAGAGAAAAAGGTGAACAAGTTTAAAAAGAATTCATTGTTCATTGTGTCAAACGTGCATCTTGTACGCCGCACGTGCATTTCGTGTTTTGCACGTGCATCTCGTAATTGAAGCAACCACTCTCTAAAATCTTTTAGTTTCTCTCAGCATCTGTTGGTTTGTCGACAGAAGCGATTAGGTGTTCGACAACCGTCCGAAGTAGAAGTAGCGAGGTCATAGTTCGAGTAGCATAGTCAAATTCAGCGACTAGAGGAATCGCAGTTCACTGCGTATAAATATGAACGACAAAATCTAGGGGATGTTATGCCCTTGAAGAGGTAACCCAAGGAGGACCGAGAAGGAAAAATAACCAAACGATGGTTGTGACAAAGGTTGGAGTAGAGGAGTTCTGAAAGAAAATGCCGACTAAGAAGTATTTGTTGTAGAACAACTGAAGAAAACACATGCCCAAATTTCCTTATTATCATTGTTGATGATTTCTGCAACTCACAGGCCTGCTTTGGTGAAGGTGCTAAGTGAAGCTTATGTGTCAGTCGAGACTACTAGTGAGGATTTTTTTGCCATGGTCGAACAAATTTTAAAAGATGATAAAATCTTTTTTTATAATGATGAGCTGACACCTGAAGACTTGGGACACAACAAAGAATTGAATATTATTGCAAGTGCATGAATAAGTTCAATTATAGAGTTTTGATTGATACAGGGTCGGGTGTTAACATTTGTCCTATCACTACCCTTCGAGATTTGGGAATTTACATTGGAAAATTTTGTAAAAGTTGTGTGAAGGTTAGAGGTTTTGATGGAGCCATAAGGGGTGTTTTTAGAAAAACTGACTAGGCGCTAGAAATTGGACCCCTAGTGTTCATAATGGAATTTCAAGTGCTGGATATTTATGTTAGTTACAACTTGTTGAAGGCCATAGATCTATATGGTAGGTGCGGTCCCTTCTACTCAGCACCGGACTCTGAAATTCATCTAGAATCATCACAAAGTTGTGATTCATGGTGAAGATAACGATTCAATCTACCCCAAAAATTCAGTTCATGTCAATGAGAGTGTGGAAAAGCTAGATGGAACACTTTTTCATACTAAAGAGTTCAATAAAATTTAATCATGCCAAATTGCGTTGATGTGGATTACTCCCGTCTTAGTATGTAATGACATGTTTAGTCTATACGTGCGTTTTGACTATTTTACCCATGTTGATCCGATTTCCAAAGTTATCGGACGATCCTAGTAAAAGTTGAGAAATTAGAATCTTTTAGTGTGATAGTTTGACCCATAGTTGACTTTTAGGTAAACGTACCTTTTTTGAAATTTCATCTATTTCATGAGGTCTGGAAGGTCATTTAGAACTTGGTGGGATAGTTGGTTCGGTTCCCGAGGCCCTCGGAAGTGTTTTTGTCGATAAGTTAAAAAGTTGGTTTTAGGCCGTTAGGGGTTGACCCGAAGAAATAGGCCTCCAATGGAAATTTCGAGACCGCGAGTGAGTCTGTAGTTTGTTTTTGCATATGTGTGCATATTTGGTTTGTGTCTAGGAGACCTCGGGTGATTGTCAGATTTCGGGTTGAAATTGTGAAAGGATGACTTCTAATGGTTTCTGGTGTATTCGCTAAGGTGAGCCTCAGTGTGCACCAGCAGATTGGGACCGCCGCAGCGGATAGCATTCCAGTGCAACAAAGGGTTTGGCTTTTGGCTTAGGACCGCAGGTGCGGGTCCACTGCAGCGGACGACAAAAATTCCAGTATCCTTTTTAAAGTGTAAATTAAGCCATTCATCTCCTATTTTAAAAATACTCCTCCAAAGCACTCTTAGGGTGATTTCAAGCATTCTTAGGTAGATTCTTCTTGGGGTAAGCTTCTTAAGCCTTGTATTAACTTCATTTATCTTTCTTAAGTTGATTTAATGGTGGGAACAACCTATAAATTAGTTGGAGAAGATGAGTTCTACCTAATTAGGGTTTATTTGATTATTAAGCCTAAAAGTGAGATTAATTATTAGGTTTTGCTAATCTAAGCTTTGATTTCATTGATTAGTAAGTATTAAGCTTGAATCTTCCATTATTGTTGATGGATTTGAATGTTCAAAAATTAGGGTTCATAGCCAAATTAGGATTTTTATATTAATTGATGAAATTGGCTTAGTCTTGAGTTATTTTAGCAATTGGTTAGTAGGATTGGACTCCTAGAACGTTGATTTTTTTTATATTTCACTTTTAAAATGATCATTTTACCCTCGTGGGCCTGTTTCTCCTTTCTTCTCTATTTGGTTTGGGTTCAAAAGAATAGTCTAGTATCATGGGTGTTGTTATTTCATTCTCTAACTTAGATTTTGATGATATTTAGATTTTGAGTACTATCGTGATCCTCGAAAAGGCAAGGCGCAAATGTGATAGTTGCGGCTCCCGCTCGGTATCCAGGTAGGTTGCGACTTACCTTCTGGTTAGACTTCAGTTAGCGAAACGTATATATAGATAGTTACTATCGGAGAAAACATGTACGCCTTCGGGTATGAAGTTGGGATGGATTACTAGGTTTGGTACTATTGACTGATTTGTGGTTGTTGCCTCTTGTGATTTATTAGTTTGTTGCCTAGTATTGATTAGTGGATTGCACTTAGTTCTCATATCATCCTGTGATATAGTTGTATCTCACTTATATTGATAATATCATGTATAGAGGAAGAAGTTTAACTTGATACTGATATTGTGATATGTGTCCATGTGTGGTACGATTGGAAATTTATATGATACACTTGATATTGTCATTGCATTGCATTCATCCTATTTCCATGATATATTGATATTATATGTGATTGGCGTGATGGTGATAAGTGAGAAGGGAATAACAATGATTATTATGACATATTGATTGCGTAGCCATCTCTTAGCTGTGTACGGAATGGCTAGTGGTTTGGTCAGTGGTAGAGTCATCTCAAGGCTGTGTGATACGGAGTGGCTGGTACATAGACTTCGCGGGTCCTCTATGGGTCATGGTTGTCGGAACGTAGAGATATTTCACCCGGACTATGTGTGTATGGAGATTACATTTGGGCATTGCATTACATTGCATCACATATTTACTCATCCTTACATTCACATATTTCTTGGATTTTGTACTTGACTCTCTGCTGATATGTGTTCTTTAGGGTACTTTATTTTTCTTATTTACATGAATTAGTTACTGCTTCATTTTCAGGATGCGCTATCATGGCGTATTGGCTTTTGATACCAGCATTTTCATACTGCTTTAAATTTATTGACCGGATCTGACTGTTACTCCTACTTTGTTTATGCTTATGCCTTGTCGTGTCTTGAGTCGAGGGTCTCTCGAACACAGTTGCTCTACCTACCAAGGTAGATGTAAGGTCTGCGTACACTTTACCCTCCCTAGACCCCACGTTGTGGGATTTCACTGGGTATGTTGTTGTTGTTGTTGTACTTGACTCTCTATGCTTGGGTTGTTATTCTTGGATTGTAATATTACTTGTACTTGATTGCGAGCATGTCTATTCTTCAGTTCCTTTCTTATATATATGTTAGCTAACTGTTGTCGGTCTATAATACCTATCAGTACATAGTATTTGTACTGATACTACCTTGTTGCATTCTTTTGAGTGCAAAGTACGTGACCGGTTCCACTTCAACACCTCGAGACTGATTCCGGGGTTGTTGTCGAGTCTTTTAGGGTGAGTACAACTTGATGGATCTGCCGCCCGGGGACTCATCCATTATCACTTGACTTTTTTTATTCTGAGAAGATATCGTATTGTGAGACTTGTATTATTCAGACTCGTGTTGATGATTAGTGGTTTTTGTATTATTTTAGTCCATTACTTGGGGTTGTACTAGTAGTATACTTCCGCACCTATGATATTTATGATTTGGACTTTCGCTTATCTTGTTCTATTTATTTAAATGTTGTTAAATTACTGATTAAAGGACAATTTTGTCTATCAAGGTGGGAAATGGTAGGTGTCCACACGACTTAGTGATATAGGGTCGTGACAAGTTGATATTAGAGTCTTAGGTTACTCGGTATATAAGTACAAGAGCATGTCTAGTATAGTCTTGCGGATGGGTACGAAGAGCTATGTTCTTATTTGCGAAAGGCTATGGAACATTTAGAAAACTTCAAATTTCTTCATTCTTTCGTGCTACTTTATTCAAATTAGTATCTGGAACATTTAAAAATGCATCTGATCCATTTCTATTCTCTCAAATATAGTAAGCACACGAGCTGATATTGCGAGGGACGGCACGCCCGATCCCGCTGTTAGGGCTGGCGCTAGAGGACAAGGACATGAGAGATGTTGTGGCCGAGCTAGAGGTCGTGGTGCTGCATCGGCCAGGGGCAGGGGTCTCGCGGCTGGACATATATGGGCATGCTCAGCTTCTCCAAAACGTGATCTCTAGATAGAGTAGGCAGTTTGTGGAAGGTTTGGGACCAGCTCAAACTCATCCCGAGGCTATGTCCGACCTAGCACTACAGGACACATTAGCCCGTATACTTCTACATCTTGATTCCCAGTAGGCCACAGATGGTGTCACTCCTAGTAGTTCTCAGACTAGAGCAATGTTACATACCCCCGAGTAGGGATAGACACATGAGATACAACCTATTGCTGTTATGGCCCCGCGTATTGATCGTTTACAAGCCCTTGAGGGCGTTCCTAGGCCAGTAATAGCTTAGGCTTTGAGACTTAGAGATTAAGAGCTTATTGGTAGGTTCGTGAAAATAGAGCCGCCCAGGTTTCATGGTACCCGCGGTGAGGATGTGTGTAAGTTCATCGTAGATATGCATAAGAGGTTATACAAGGTGGGGATTATTGAGTCTAATGGCATGGAATATGTGTCTTTCCAGTTTCATGATAATGCGAAGATGTGGTGGAGGTATTATATTAAGGGCAGACCAACTGTTAACCTCCACTCACTTGGGTACAGTTCCATCAGGTCTTCCTAGATAAGTATGCGCCCCGTACTTTGAGAGATCAGTGTAGGGATGCGTATACCTATTTATGGCAGAGGGGTATGTCGGTGGCAGAGTATGAGGCCAGATTCTTGTTTTTGGATCGGTATGTGATGCACTTGATTCCGATAGAGGTAGAGAAGGTCCGTAGGTTTGTTAATGGACTTGTGCTTTCACTCTATGTTCACTGTCTTCTGCTTGTGGATGTCAAGTCTTCCTTCCAGGTTGTAGTAGATCATGCTATGAGTGTTGAGACTGCCACGGTTCTATCTTTTGAAGGGTCTAATGAAAAGAGATCTCGTCAACATGGTGGATTCAGTGGTTCTTCTAGTCACAGAAGTGGGGATCAATCTTCCAGGACCTATTATTCATCCCTAGTCATCCCGTTCAGTCCGCCTTGCATGTATCTTCTGGTGGCCCTTCTAGATAAAGTGGTTATGGGACTGAGCAGTCACATGAAGGTTCTTTCTCTCGGCTAGCCGATCGAGGTGGTCCATCCGGTTCTTAAGCCTCCGTGTATCAACCTCCATCGCCCAAAGTTTGTTATGGTTGTAGTGAGATGAGTCACTTCAAGAGAGATTGTCCCTGATCTAGATAAAGCGGGACTCAACAGGATTCTAGGTTCCAGACCCTAGTACTCCGACATCTTCTGGTAGCCGGGGTGGTTCTTCAGCGAGGGGCGATGCTCAGTCAGTGGTTCTCAGTCTTTTAGGGGTGGACATCAGCCCGGAAGATGTGTTTCTCAGGTCTTCAGAGGAGGAGTATAGTCTGGTCAGAGCGGTAATAGTGGTGTGTAATGTTATGCATTTTCGGGTAGGCCTGAGACAAAGGCTTCTGATATTGTCATCTCAGGTAATATTTTTGTTCGTCATTAGTCGTCTATGCTCTTATTTGATCCAGTGTCTACTTACTCATATGTATCTGTTTATCATTCGATTGGTTGGGATTTGACTTGTGACCGTCTTGACTTACCTATTTATGTATCCAATCTGGTTGGGGATTTCGTATTGGTGGATAGAGTCTATCGGTCTTGCTTAGTTACTTTTATGGGGTATGACACATTGGTAGACTGGATAATCCTGGATATGTTAGATTTTGATATTTATATTGGGTATGACTTAGTTGTCTTCGTATCACACGATCTTGGACTGTCATTCCAAGACCGTTACTTTAGCCATGCTTGGGATTCCTAGACTTGAGTGGAGGAGTACTCCTAGTTCGCTCCAAGCAAGATTATTTCTTATATCTGTGCAAGGAAACTTTTTACAAGGGATGTTTGGCCTACTAGGCCCATATTCGTGATACTAGTGTTGATTCTCCATCCCTTGAGTCCGTGTCTGTTGTATGTGAGTTTGCAGAGGTGTTCTCTACCAATTTGTTGGGTATGCCACTCGATCGTGATATTGATTTTTGCATTGACTTATAGCCGGGCACGTGCCCTATTTCTATTGCACCTTATAGGATGGCACCTGCTGAGTTGAGGGAGTTCAAAGAGCAGTTGCAGGATCTTTTGAGTAAGGGGTTCATTAGACTGAGTGCCTCCTCTTGGGGTGCTCCTATGTTATTTGTGAAGAATAAAATGGTATGATGAGGATGTGCCAAGATTACCGTCAGTTCAATAAGGTCACTATTCGTAATATGTACCATATTCCTTAAATTGATGACTTGTTCGGTCAACTTCAAGGTGATTAGTATTTTCAAAGATTGATTTGAGGTTAGGCTAACACCAATTGAAGATTCGGGAGGATATTCCGAAGACGACTTTTAGGACTCGTTATGGTAATTATGAGTTTCTTATGATGTCTTTTGGGCTTACAAATGACTCGACAACTTTTAAAGACTTGATAAATGACATTTTTAAGCCATACTTGGATTTCTTTATTATTGTCTTTATCGATGATATCTTAGTGTATTCAAAGAGTAAAGACAAACATGAGCAGGATTTGAGGATTGTCATTGGATTGTTGATAGAGAATGAGTTGTGTGCCAAGTTTTTAAAGTGTGAGTTCTGGCTTTATTCCGTGGAATTCTTGGGCCACAAGGTGTCGAATGAGGGGATTATGATTGATCCCAAAAAGATTGAAGTTGTTAGAGATTGGGCGAGGCCTACTACTATGAATAAGATTCGTAGTTTTGTAGGGTTGGCCAGTTACTACCACCAGTTTGTGAAGGGATTTATTTCTATTGCATCGCACCTAACTAGATTAACTAGAAGGATGTTCAAATACACTTTTTACTGCTGCATATGAATCTGGTCTATAATTCTCTCTCTACCAAGAAGCTTACTATTATGCAGTGACAGCCTTTGATAGAGAAAATTATAGCTATAATAACAACTTGGACTGCTAGAAACCTTTCTCATGTTGGAAGGGTGCAATTGGTTCAAAGTGTATTGTTGGTATTCTGGTTTATTGGGCTCAACTGTTCATTATTCCTACGAAAGTCATTAAGATCATAGAAGGGTTATGTAGAAGTTATGTATGGTCAGGGGAAAATACTATTACAAAAAAAAATATTCTTGGCTTGGGATAAAGTCTGTCTACCAAAAGCTGGGGGTGGCTTGAATTTAACCAACCTATAGGTATGGAATAAGGTTGCTATTGCCAAGATTTGATGGGACCTAGAGCACAAATAAGATAAAATGTGAATCAAGTGGATTCATACTTACTACATCAAAGGCCAAGATCTCAGCACCAATCCTATCCCACAACAAGCATGTTGGATGATTAGGAAGATAATGAGTTCCAGAGTACTAACTGCACAAATACAGTATGATCATACCAGCTCCAAAAGCTTGACAATGTAGGGGTATTTGCAAATGTTACATCTGTATCTTCGAATGATATGGAAAGGGCGCATGTTCAAGAATGATGCAAAACTAAAGGCAAAATTGATAATGTGGTTGCACCTACATAAAGGAATTAGAACAATTGATAAACTGATACAATGGGGAATTGAAGTAGATCCTAAATGTGCTCCCTGTCAAATGCACAGTGAAAATAGAGAACATTTGTTTGTACTGTGTGATTACACCAAGGAACTATGGACAAGAATACTGCAATGGTTAGACATGCCAAATTTTGGTATTTGGAGTTGGGGGACAATGATATATATATTCACCATATATTCTGTAATTAATATGTTAGTGTAATTATGTAAAGTGGAGATCCTTACAATATAATGATATATATAGTGTATACAATTGTAGTCCTAATGGAATAAAAATCTCTACTTTATATAATTACACCAACATATTAATTACATAATATTACAGAATATACGGTGAATATATCTATCACAGTATGTACGATGGTATGTCGAGAATGCAAAAGGAAAATCCCAAGATGCTGTAATATTCAGAATGGTATTTGCGGAAGTTGGTAATGCAGTATGGCTTGAAAGGAATGCCAGAATATTTGACAAAAGAAGAAGGTGTTGGTTGCTATTGTAAAGTAGTACGGAGAGTAAATAAATATTACAAGTGTTCGAAAGGATAAATAAATAGACAATGTTCAGAACTGTCGCACGCTTGTTGAGTCTTGAATCTTGATAACCTGAAATCAAGAAATAACTAAATCTGGATGGTTACAACTGTTGTGTTGAGTCGAGTGATTGCACTCTATCCTTAAGACAAGATTGCCCCGTATATATGTTTTTACGTAGCGGGCAATAGTCTCCCAAGATAAAATAATACTTTAATCTCAACACTACAAAGCAAATAGGTTGAGTCTGACGAAGAAAACAAATACGAATCGACTTGCTGAAGAAATGGAAAAGGAAGGAAGAGTTTCTGTTTTCGTCCAACGTTATTGGACTAAATTTCTCTTCTGTTTTGTCTCTATATATATATTGTGTCTCTGTTGTGTATATCTTGTGTATATGTGCTTCTTTCCTCACTATTTTCGTCACTGTTAGTGCACTATTTTTCGTTACTGAAAGTGCATTGTTTTTCGTGTTGTATATGTTGCATAATTGAGACAAAAGGCATCAATATATAGCATGGAGGAGGGACTCATCAACTGTCACAAACAAGACTGTTAATGGCATTAGTGAGGGTTGCTAATGACATTAGAGAGGACTGTTAATTGTCATTAGAGAGGTTGATGATGGTCATTGAAGGAGGGCTGTTTATGGAGTAGTTAACCGCCAGCAGAAAGTTTTTGCCTTCCGTCACTTCCAAAATCAACATTCCAGAAACTCTAGGGACCAAACTGTAAATATTAAGCAATTTGGGGTCCAAAAAGATAATATCATAAAGTTCCCACAGCCCATGACCCGTGACCCGAGCCCGGACGGGACGGGCGGGCGGTGGCGGCGCGCGTGTGAGCTTAGCCTCGAACCCAAGCACATCTAGGTCATCCCTCCTTTAAACACATGGGATACCTCTTGGGGTCCCAAACCCTTTACCACTTTAGAGACTTATAAAGAGAGCAATTCTTCTTTTTCCCACCGATGTGGTAGATTTGTCCCACATTATATTTCCATGCCTTAAACACCTTACTTCGTGGACCAATATCTCTTTCATTTCTCAACGAAATTTGACGATTCTTGGCCCTACTGTCATCTACTCACTTAGTAGATTATGCATGTGAGAAGAGACAAAGCCTCCAACATGTGGAACACTAGTGTTTAATTCATTAAATATGGGTGGACGCACCTCCCCACCAAAGGCAAATTTCCAACAATCCCCTCTATGAAAGAGAGATTTTGGCGCACACACAAGGTGCCTACTTTCAGCAATCTTTCAGCGAAAAGATATTGCATCAGGAGAGGTAGCTTCCGCTTTGAACCTTCCCTAGTTGAATACCACCGGACTTACTTACTGCGCGGTGAACGTGATGTCTTGAACCGTCTGTGTTTAGTGTAAGCCAAGACAATGATACCAACACAATAACTCTCCTTATTCATTTTCATTCTTATGGGTTTGTTCGTTGTGGCCGTGGACACACTTGGATTCTTAAGTGCGTTCATTTGAGGCGGCCTTCCTCGCACTGAAATAGGTGATCTCCTACAAGGTATCCTGATATACCCACTTCACAAGTGTTAGGAATCATTAAAAGTTTCCCCAACTTTAACCTCAACCGTTTGAGGATCGTTTAAATGTTTGGAAGCTTAACCTTTACCCACCATGCAGGTAGCACTTTAATGTCTATCGCGGGAATAACATTGGATTTATGTTTTCGTACAGAAATCATCATCTGAAGTGTTTTTTGCTTCCACCGAAGTGCTCAACTGAACCTTTTGCAGCTTAGTTTTCCCATTGAAACAAATTCTTGGGATCGCCAATCAGTATGGTTGGGTTACCACCGCAATGGTTCGTATTGTTTGGGTTTTAAGCTCATTCTCCTAGACAGGCAGAACACTTGATCTCCGGGTAGTCCATTAGTTAGTAAGGTAGTGACACCCGTGATGATCAACTGCCATACGGTCTTATATCTCCGACAGATTCTCACAGATATGTCCAGACGCCGTCATCCGTGTCCTTCCTGAAGCCGACCGGCTAGCCACAATGTATAACTGCTGAAGGCACGGGTTTCTCCCAATAAGGGACGTCCTCTAAGGAGTCATGAAGTTACTCAACTTCTTTCATGCCTTGTATAAAGCGATAAACTCCGATTCCAACATGAATCGGTCGATGCAAGTTTGATTAAAGGATTTTCCAAGACCCACCACACACATTTACTTGTGGCATTGGTGTTCTTCATATCTGATGTCCAGTTTGCATCACTTTGTTCTCCCAGAACCGCTAGACATCCAGAATACCATAATCCGTATATAAGAGAATAATTCAGCTATCGTCATATCCGACTTAACTCTTTCTATTGATTATTTATTAAGATCATCAGTGAACCTTAGTTCAACTGATCTGTTTGTAGGCCGATACCAGGTTGGTTGTAGTGTGTACAATACATTGAACTATACGTGACCTGTGTATATCGCTCTTTGTCTATGGGTGCACCATGATTCCAATCAGTTCTATGATTCATATCCATTGGTGGCTTCAACGAGACTGTTAATTATCTCACAACTGAGTTTGGAGTTAGACCAGTCCGTTAGATGTCTTAGAAATCCAATTCCTAAGATGTCATCTGAGATGCCCATATCTTTTGTTTCAATATAATTTCCACTCTCAGACTGTTGATTTTCCAACTGTTGGCTTTCTAACTTCAGAGTCAATGTTTCTGTGGTCAGATTCATTGTTTCTATTTTATCTGAAACTTTCAAGACCAAAATGTAAACATTCAGGGACCAAAAATAAAGTTCAGGAAGAAGCCCAACAGTCCAGCAAACCAACTCTGATCCTCTCCTTCCAACTCTCCGGTTGGGAATGCTATTTCAACATCCATGCCACGAAAGACAGCAATGGCCCAAGATGTTAAGCTACTCACAGGGGAGCACATGTACAAGTAGCCGAGGCCTTATACTCGTCACTAGATCCATCTACTTTGTACTCACATTTGAGTATCCATTTTCACAACCCAAAGGTTTTTTTCCCGGAGGAAGATCAACCATTACGCAAGTATGGTTCTATATGATGGAATCTATTTCTCTCTTTGTAGCTTCTTTCCAAAGCAGCACTTTTGGAGATGACAATTATTTGTTAATTGTCCATGGTTTATTCTCAACCATACAAGCTAGAAGGACTGAAACAAGTCTTTGTCCCCTTCTTTCCTCCTTCTCGGTTCAACATCTAGAATCCCTGAGTTCTGTAGATCTGGAATATTAAGTTCCGGATAGCTAGCAACTTTCGAGTCCTGTAGATACAGAACATCTAGTTCCAGACAGTCAGGCCCTCGCGGGTTCTTGCTAACTTCGAGCAATTACTTCTTTTTCCTTTTCAAGGAAAGTTATCTTCAAAGAATTCAGCATTCTTTGACACCAAGAGGCGATAAGCACTACTGTTATTTGCAGATCCAGTGGATATGCAATTTACAGTCTTAGATCCAACTTGACCTGTTTTGGTATTTCAACTTTTACCAAGCCACCCCACATCACAACATTTATATGTGAGATCTTTTCCATGTTTCACACGGAGAGTTATCCTTATCCTTATGCGTATTTCTGTTGAGAATCGCATTAGCGGTAAGGATCGCCTTGCCCCACATAATTTGGGCGTACGACTTTGCACTTAGCTAACACCATTGGACTGAGGGGAGTAATGAACAGTCGTTTAATGAACGATGCTTCACATTCTCCCTCTCTATCACTATGAATTCCTCAATCCGTAGGCTTAGTTGATTTTCAACTTCTTCTTTGTAGCGCTTATCCGATTCAACAACTTCATCTTTGCTTTTCAACAAACAAGGGATACAATACGTTATACCATCATTAATGAAGGTCACAAAGTACTTGTCTCCCTCCTCTATTTTGTATAAACTTTAAATCACCCATAAAGGTGTGACTAAGTTCTAGAGGAGCGGTGCTTTTTTCGTTATTCCTTTGACGGAATTTGGAAAGGTGATTTTGCCTCTTCGCCTACCTCATATTTATTTTGAGGTTTTATGTCGACAGAAGGCAACAATCTGAACTTCGTTAGCTTTTGAATGACTTTCTATTTAACGTGTCTTACTCTATAATGGCATAGATGCATGAATTACAAATATATCATTCATTTGGCTACATACATACTGTACCATTCTTAGTTATTATAGACATGTTGGACTAGTCTCAAACCAGCTTGACCAACAGCGTCCCTTAAACCAAGTTTGGGACATGTATCACCTCATCTGAGAGTGATCCCATTCCCTGAAGTCCTATTAATGACAACCTCTCCAACCCCTTCTACTTTAGAGGTGGCGTTGCTTCATATGAACAACCTTTTGCCCGTGGTTAGGGCGTAACCGGATAATATGTGATCTGGATACTCTGTCCCACTCCAGTTGCTTTGGCAGACTGAGTGTCTAATTTCTTTTCTGCCTTTATTTAGGCCTTCAAATCATTTAAGAGTTGGAAACTCTGGCCCACCTTACTAGGTGTCCATTACTTTTCCTATGAAATGAATTCTGGCCCCACTCCAGTCGCCCGTAGGCTTTGTATGACTGAGTGTCCAATATCATCATATCAAAGGAATTTTGGCCCACTCCATTCGCCCGGAGGCTTTGTATGACCGAGTGTCCAATATCATCCTATGAAGGATCTTCTGCCAAATAGTGTGACAGACTCAACGTCTTTAGCTTTTAGTCTTCTTCCGTTATGATTGGTGCCCAGATAATTCTTGGCGCTTACTTAAGAGTGGTAACAGTTTTCTCACAGTTAGTGGATCTTTCTCCCTCGTATGTGCGAACAAACTTTACACACTTTTAATAATTACACTTAAAAGAACGGATCTTTTTAAGTCGTTTACAAAATCCAATCTTTAAACGGGAAAGAAGAAGAGATTAAACTTCTGATTTTAAAGCATAAGGAATATAAATTATTTCGTGAAAACATTTTTATATTCCTCCTTACTTTAAGCCATTTTTAATCAGACATCATTTAATCTTTATGCTTGACAAGGAAGAAAATAACTTATCCCAATTTCGGATTCTGGCCCACTTCAGTCACTTCATCGGACTAAGTTTCCATTTCCTACTTACCATAATTCGGATCCTTTGTCTGGGACAGATATAGGCCTTCTGCTGCAAGATAGAACCACATCTTCAGCCTTCTCCTCTTGTCCCAGTTGACATTCTCAGCCTCTCGTGAGCGCTTGTTCCCATCACTCTTGGGAGCGGTGACACCACGAATACGTTGACCTTCAACAACATCATCATCAGTCTCTTCTACCAGAAAACCACATTCATATCCAGATTTGGTCACACAACTTTTGACCGACATCTTTCGAACACTAATACAATACAATCTTGTCTTAAATTGTTGGTTGCTATTGTAAAGCAGTACGAGAAGTAAATAAATATTATAAGTGTTCGAAAGGATAAACAAATAGGCAATGTTCAGAACTGCCTCAAGCTTGTTGAGTCTTGAATATTGATAACCTGAAATCAAGAAACAACTAAATCTGGATGGGTACAACTGTTGTGTTGAGTCGAGTGATTGCACTCTATCCTTAAGACAAGATTGCCCCGTATATATGCTTTTACGTAGCGGGCAATAGTCTCTCAAGATAAAACAACGCTTTAATCTCAACACTACAAAGCAAATAGGTTGAGTCTGACGAAGAAAATAAATACGAATCGACTTGCTAAAGAAATGGAAAAGGAAGGAAGAGTTTCTGTTTTCGTCCAACGTTATTAGACTTACTTTTTCTTCTGTTTTGTCTCTGTATATATAATGTGTCTCTGTTGTGTATATCTTGTGTATATGTGCTTCTTTCCTCACTATTTTCATCACTGTTAGTGCACTGTTTTTCGTTACTGAAAGTGCATTATTTTTCGTGTTGTATATGTTGCATAATTGAGCCAAAAGACATCAATATATAGCATGAAGGAGGGACTCCTCAACTGCCACAAACAAGGCTGTTAATTGCATTATTGAGGGTTGTTAATGGCATTAGAGAGGGTTGTTAATGGCCATTAGAGAGGTTGATGATGGTCATTGAAGGAGGGTTGTTTATGGAGTAGTTAACAACCAAGTAATGGCTGGTTAATGCTCCAAAAAATAATCCAAACGGTAGGGGTGAGCGGGTCCGGGTACCCTAACTTTTTTAAATTACCCGGACCCTACCCAGTAAACGATCGGTTCCTAAATCTGTTACCCGGAACCTACCCATAGCAATCATTACCCGGAACCTACCCGGACCCTGCAGTTCCGGGTAGGTTCCTGGGTACCCTGTAAAACATTTGCCATAAATACTACTGCATAATCAGTGACTGAATTTGAAATTGAGGAAATAGTGACAGACGAAAAATCTGAACCCTGTAAGCAAGTGCAAACAAAGGCATTTAAATTAACTCTCAAAATGAACCGGTAACTAACTCAATCTCATAAGGCACTCAAACATTTGTAATTTTACATACGGGTAACTTAGAGCTCATTCACAGTGAGCTCACCAATCATTTTCTAAATGTTCAATTCTCAAATTACAACATCAACATCATTTGTCGAGCAAAATAGCAATTACTTCACATCATCATCTCTTCTTTCAGTTCACGCTAAGAAAGTCGAAAGAGCGTTCTTCTGCATCAAATACTTTTAGTTGTGCTTTGTGATAACACCAGTGATCTCGTGTCCCGTCAAAATCTTGGCTAATTGATAGAAGTGGGTACCTCCAGTTCTGTAATTGATCTGCAATTAATCAAAAATGCAAGGTTAAATGTACCAACAGACATAAAAATCTTGATGACCAGGGATGGTGGTGTATGCAACATATATGTACCTTGACACTAAGATAATAACAAATCAGGTTGTACATACATTTTAGCTACAAACTGATGAAGTGTTGATGAAACATATCTCAACTCTGGCATAAGGATTTACCTTTAATGAATGAGCTTTTATGTGACATCTAGATGACTTTCTATAACTCAGATTTTCAGTGTTGCCTGGGATATATTGCGACAAATAAAATATTTCTTGGGACATTAATTATAGCATGTTAGCCATGAAAATCAGGTCATATAAAGAGCATGTGGATGTAACAGTTACAATTTTACCTTTGCAGTTTGAAAGGCAACTTTAGCAAACAAACACCTCAGTAGCGTAATTCAACAGAATGCATTTATTTGCCTTTGATATTCCACAGTTCTTCAGCATATTGAGCCATTATAGTTTTTGGATGTACATGGTTTTCACCTTTTTCATTAATTCCGTTTTATTGTCATATTTGTCTATGTAATAAGAACAAGAGCTTATCCTTAACTAAACTGAGTTCCACTAAGTAGTTTTCCCAGGCATTCTCCTTTATTTTCTTGAATTCCCTACAACATAGCAATAAGAGATCTTTGTGGCTTTGCAGTAAAAATATTAAAGAGTTAATTTTGATTCAATGGAGTGTACAGTGGAGAATCAAGAATTTATGATATGCTTGATACCTCCCTTACCAAGTGTGAGTTGCTTGAGTGAACCCTAAGAAAAACCACAAACTATAGAGTTGCACCACACCGAAACAAGTAATAAGAAAAAGTATTCTCCTGGGCGTCATCTTTCCTTTCATTCACTAGTTGAGTACTTCCTCCTGTCAGATAGAACCTTAGAATGCCACTAAAATCAAGTCATCGGGCTTGATGGTAAAATTTTATCATTAGATGCATATATAAGCAGTTTTAAAGCTTGGAATACATTGCTATTCGATTTTATCATCGTTTACTCATATATCAAATAATAGTCCACCATTTTATCCTTCTATAACTCACCTTTTGTGGCTAACTTGAAGTTGTTATATAAATCACTCCAATGGTTCTTCACAAGTTTACCAGCTTTTAATAAAAATCAAACCAAGCTTTGTCCTCTTTTTGTTCTTTCCCTGACTTTGTTGTGACAATGAAACCAATAAGATTAAGAACAAGAGATAAAACTTAACATTGTCTAAAGATTTAGAAACATAACAATCTAAGCGCAAGTATGTCCTGCAGGTTCATTCCTGAACTTTTAAGTGCAAATCGAAAGCTAAAAAAGAGATGCACACAAACCTGTGAGGCAGAAAGTCACATAGTTGCAGACAATCTGTCGTTTTAGATTTTCAGTTCTCCTGCAGTAAAGGCATGAAATACATCAGAAATTTGAGTTTGGACCGAGCACTATCAAGAAGCTCCATAATTCTAAAGCAAAGATTGAATATCAAAGTGATTCTCACCAGTTATACTTATGACCCTGGCTACATTGCTGCAGCTCTGCTTCTTATGATGCTTGATACATTGACTATGACTATGGCGATGGCGAGGCTACTGCGAGGCGCGAGCTATGTAATGGCGACTGGCGATGGCGATGGCGATGGCGATGGCGAGCTGCGTAGTAGTGCGAACCTGTGAGCTGCGCCTCTAGAAAATGAAAAATTTGGAAAGTAAGAGAAAGTAAATTAGGGCGACCTTGCGTAGTGCGTACTGCGTAGTGTATACTATATCCGTATATGACCTTTTAATCGGACTGGGCCAAATAACCGTACTGGGCCAAAAAATTAAACGCCCCAAAGCCCAGAACTAAATAATTTAAATGGGGGTAGGTTCATAGGGTCCGGGTATCGGTTCCGGGTCCGGGTACCCTATTTCTATTTACCGGAACCGGAACCGGACCCGATATTGATCGATTCCTAATTTTAATACCCGGAACCTACCCGTTATTATAATATATTTACCTGGAACCTACCCGATAGTATCGATTCCGATCGGGTATCTGGGTACCATGTACCCGTGCTCACCCCTACCAAACGGTAGACAGAAACTTTCTGCCTTCCGTCACTCCCAAAATCAACTTTCCAGAAACTCTAGGGACCACAACCCACAACCCACAGCCCGAGCCCGGACGGGACGGGCCGGCGGCGGCGCGCGTGTGGGCTTAGCCTCGAACCCAAGCACATCTAGGTCCTCCCTCCTTTAAATACATGGGATACTCCTTGGGGTCCAAAACCCTTTACCACTTTAGAGACTTATAAAGAGAGCAATTCTTCCTTTTCCCACCGATGTGGTAGATTTGTCCCACACCATATTTCCATGCCTCAAACACCTTACTTCGTGGACCAATATCTCTTTCATTTCTCAATGAAATTTGACGATTCTTGGCCCTACGGTCATCTACTCACTTAGTAGATTATGCATGTGAGAAGAGAGAAAGCCTCCAACATGTGAAACACTAGTATTTAATTTATTAAATATAGATGGACGCACCTCCCCGCCAAAGGTAAATTTCCTGCCGAAGGCACCCGGGGAATTAGTAAAGGAGATTGCTTTTGTATCATGTGTCAGGGATAAGTTCTAAATTGCAGCAGCTTCAATTCTAAAGGGGCTAGGAGTTTTACCTTTCTGTTATTGTATTAGATAACCGACTGTGATAGTATGGTTATGGTTTGTAATGACTCAATTGGTGATTAATATAACAAAAGTTAGTTATCAGAAAAAAAGAAATAGAATTTGTGAAATAAAATAGTACTCCTAGTAACTTGTTTGCAAACCAAATAACCCCTAAATAGTTGTAAGGGCTTGTTTGGTTTGAAAATAAATTATGATGAGAGAAGTTATATTAAGATTAGTTAGGGTGGAATTAGTTATTCCGTACTTATTTCTTATTGACTGTTTGATATGTTGCATTAAAAGTAATATACATTGGATAATTTTTTTTTTAAAAAAGTATGACAGGTACGTTATGCCAATACTATTTTTATTTCTGAAATAATTTATCGCAGAATTAGTAACCAAATAAGAAATAAAGGATTGCTAAAATTCTTATCCTCGGATTATTTTTGTTTATCCTTCTTGCCAAACAACCACGGCTTGTTTGGTACGAGTGATAAGAGATATTTAATTTCGGGATTAAATTTAAAATTAATTTATTCTATATTTGATTGGAATAAAATCGCGTTATAATTAATTTCAGAATAATTTATTTTAAAATTATAATATTATTTTTATTTCTGTAAAATGATGAAATAACTAGTTGTATTTTTCCGATTTGTACTCTATTGATTCTAAGCTCCATCCCTGAAAAAAAGTAAAAATTGGTACTCAGCGCCGTTATTTCATCAAATAATCATCGGCTTCTCTCAGTAGAGAGAGAGAGAGTGTCTGTTTTAGAGAGAGAAAGTGTATGTATTGGTTAGAGAGAGAAAACAGATTTCAATACGTACTTCACAGCAGAGAAGAAAAACCTCTCCTTTGTTTTTCTCTTATTTTCATATACAATTGTTGTTTAATTTCTCGGAGAATTTCCAGGGGTTCAATTGTAATTTCCTGCATTTGAATCGGTGAGGATCTGAAAAAACTAGGGTTCCTAATTGCAATTGTATTGGAAAATGTTGATTCAAATTGGCAAATTGTTAACAATTTAGGGTTCGAAGGTTTTAGATTTCCACAAGATATTATGGACTTAGATTCATCAATGCCATCCATCAAATCCGAATCGGATCCAACGGTTCATAATAATAACAACGGTCCATCATTGGACACGTCATCGTCGTCGGCCGGAGATGAGCAGCAGCCTGAGAGTAGTACAAGTGTTACTACTACTACTACTACTCCGGTGGCTGCTGGTGGGCCGAGGTGTGCACCGACTTATACGGTGGTGCAGTGTGTTATGGAGAAGAAGGAAGATGGTCCGGGACCGAGGTGTGGGCATACATTAACAGCTGTACCAGCTGTTGGAGAGGAAGGTAGTGCGAGTTATATTGGTCCTAGACTTATCCTTTTTGGTGGCGCCACTGCTCTCGAAGGGAATTCTGCTGCTTCAGCTGCAGCACCAGCTCCTTCTTCGCCTGGAAGTGCTGGAATTCGTACGTTTCCGTCCTCATTGAATAATACTGGATTCTGTTGATACATTATGTGTGCTTTATATGCTGGTTTCATTTTGAGTTGATTGGGACTTTTAGATGAGGTGGTCACAACATTGAACATTCTCTTTGTGTTAGGGGGGTTAAGTAGGACATAAGTAGTGGAGTAGTTCTTTTGTTTTATATTGAGTTGCATATCCAGTTTGATCAGAGATTGTTTTATGGTATTCTATTAAACATTGCTGCCATGTGACCAGGAGGTCATTGGTTCAAGCCGTGGAAACAGCCTCTTGCAGAATTGTGAGGTAAGACTGCGTACAATAGACCCTTGTGGTCCGGCCCTTCCCCGGACCCGCGCATAGCGGGAGCTTAGTGCACCGGGCTGCCCTTTTTTATGGTATTCTATTAAAGCCTTAATTATTAATCAAGGCTTGCTTTTATCACGTGGCATGTGTATTGTTTCTTTGGGATCCAAATTTCGGAATTTGCGCTAGCTCATTTATCACGTGCATGTGTATTGTTTCTTAGGGATCCAAATTTCTGAATTTGCGCTAGCTCATTTATCATGTGACATGTGAATACTATACTTTGGTAGCTGGTTAAGAGCTAAGTTATTCATGTATTAAATCCTGCATAAGTAATAGTACGATGTTTGGTAGCATTTTGTTGCTATGTATAGAATTCAACACACCTAATAGTCTTTGGTTTGCAATTTAGAAACCCGCATAACTAATATATGTATAAGTTATTAGAGAATATTTGTATCATTTTATGCAAGAAAAAGGATGGAATAGCTAATACATGAATAACTAAACCCTGCATAAAATAATACATAGATTCCTCCCTAACTAATCCCTATATTAGTACCAAAAGACTTGAATTTGAGAGCGCTTTAAATGCTGGGGTTTTTTAGTTGATTGGGACTTTTAGATTAGGTGGTCACACCATTCAACATTTTCTTTTTCTTAGGGGGTTAAGTAGGACGTAAAGACAGATTGTCTCTATTTGCTTAGTGACTCTCCAGTATTCCTCTTTGATTGAATTGCTTACTAACTCTTTTGTTTTGTATTGAGCTGCATACTTCAGCTTGATTAGACAATCCCTACACAAAAATATAGATGTTTTAGGTGGCTCAGTTTTTTTCCGCAAGGGTGGCTCAGTTGGTTGAGCCCAGGGCTTCCATAATGGAGGTCTCATGTTCAAAACCCCTGCCTACGACAACAGGGATTTGGTTTCTGGGCCGAGCTCATCGCACGGGCTTGCCTAGTGCGGGCTATCTCTCCCGTGTGGTTTGCGGGCTATTACACATGAGTGGGGTTTACCCTGTGCTCACGGGTTCCCTTGTCATTAAAGAAATATAGATGTTTTATGGTATTGTATTAAAAAGTTAAATATTAATCAACGCTTCCTTTTATCACATGGCATATGTATTGTTGCTGTGAGAGCCAAATTCCAGAATTTGCGCAAGCTCATTTATAGTTGTTATCACAACTTACTGTGTTTCCTATTTGAGGCTGTAGATGCATTATGTATGTGCATGTTTGTACATATCAATAGCATACATAAGTGAATTTTCCATGGACAATGTTTTTACCTTAGGAAATCGGAAATCCTTTTGGATCATTTTCAGTTTTTGGCTCGGAATAATTGTACATGAACCAGTATAAGGTTTAGTGTTTTGGTGCTATCTTATCATTGAAGGTTGATACTATGTAACTATAGTGTTTCGATAATATCTTTGATTATTAGGTTTATGACGATGTCTAAGTGTTGACTGAAACAAGTGATATGGGTAAGAGTTGGGATATTTGTAAAAAAATTGACTTCTGTTCATAAGCGACCGAAGATTGTTGGAGAAATCATTTTTACGGTTCAAATTAACCAAAGAATAGAAACTGAATTCATCAAAGAACATTTTCCCTACTTTCCCTGAAGAGCATTTCGGCCATACCAAACACTACACCCTCATTGGCTGTTATCTCGAAGAACCTTCATGGAACACAAGAAGAGAAGGCTTCTCTGGAGCTAGTTCTGTTTACCATGATAAAGAGTGAAATCTGGTTCCTCTAGAATAATCAGTTGATAGAGGGGGTCTGTCGCTCCTCTTAAGTAGAGAAACATGCCTTGATTGATAGTAAAACTGAAATAGGCACATTTTGAAGTTATAATAACAATTTAGCTTTCCATCTGATTTCAGGCTTAGCAGGGGCTACTGCTGATGTGCACTCTTATGATGTTTTGACAAATAAATGGTCTAGGTAAGCCTTGATTGTGAGTCTGTGATTGGCTACATTCACTTTTGTGCTTTCCATAGAAAGGTTGAAATGTGGTTCCGTTTCTTGATGAAATTATAGGATCACTCCAATTGGAGAGCCACCGACGCCGAGGGCTGCTCATGTTGCTACAGCTGTTGGAACTATGGTTGTCATTCAGGTTTGTAGTAACTGATAGGATGTTGTTTTGATTGTGCTTGATTGTCTGCCTCATCAAGTTTAAGATGCCTATTCTGATCCATCTCAGGGTGGAATTGGTCCAGCTGGTTTGTCAGCTGAGGATCTTCACGTTCTGGACCTTACACAACAACAACGACCACGATGGCACAGGTTAGCACTTGAAATAACTGTAGTTGTCATTGAACTTGTATGCTGTTGACTTGTTTTTTTTGAGAAGGTAACATCTTGTATGCTGTTGACTTGTACAAACGTATTTAAAGTGCTGACAAACTTGTATTACAGCTATTGAAATATCTTTTTATCATTTTAGGGTTGTGGTCCAAGGACCTGGTCCAGGGCCTCGTTATGGACATGTCATGGCTTTGGTAGGGCAAAGATATCTCATGGCAATTGGTGGAAATGACGGTTAGTCTAATGAGGAGGGTTCCCCATTTGTAAGCTATGATATCGGTTAGAAAATCATAACATGGTCAATTGTTTTCAGGAAAACGACCTCTAGCAGATGTTTGGGCTTTGGACACTGCTGCAAAGCCATACGAGTGGCGAAAATTGGAACCAGAGGGTGAAGGTCCTCCTCCTTGCATGTAAATTTCATGCGATCTCTCTCTCTCTCTTTACGAGTGCACTTTATTTCACTAATCACTTGCGTCATTGCAAGCATTTGATGATTTCTATTCTTTTGTGCTTTAGATGGTGGAAAATCTCAAGAATAATGTGCATGTCTATTTGAAACTATAACTTATCCCGACTAATAATAAAGTAAAATGAACATGTAATATAAGCAAATGTCATTGACGGTTTGATTAACTTACAAAGTGCATCTATATGATTTTTAAGAATGTATTACTGTATTTCCTTTTTGGGTATCCTCTTGTCAAATCTACGAACTATCTACACTTTGAGTGCAGTGCCATTAGTAGTTAGTGTACTATTAATGAACTGAATGGACTTCTCATTCTGGTCAATATTGTTGCATAACGTTAGAACAGTAAGGAGTCCAGTTCTGAAGGCTGGGCTTCCAAAATTGCAAGAAAATTTGGTGTGGTGTGATGTAGTTTAACAATTGCACCTACTATGGGCTGATTGTTTTCTAATTGATCTGGTTGTTTCAAGCGTTCTCCTTTTTCTGTTTTGTTCTTTTCTATTGCGCTCAGTGTACTTGCTGACTTATTATAGTTATGATGGATTAGTCAAATTGACTCTCGAAAAGCGAAAAGTATCACATAAATTGGGACGGAGGGAGTATATTAATTTTTTTCAAGTTATGATGTCGGGAAACTAAAACTTCACATTCCATAAGGTTCATTTTAAATTCTCAGACATCCATGTCCTATCACTATTTGATTGATGCAGTCCTATACTCCCTCCTTTTACCTATTAAACACCTCTTTGTGAAAAAAAGCACCAATTCTAGGGAGATGACAAATCATTATTAACAACAGCTGAAACTGGTGTGTTATTTTCTGTCTCTCACTCTCTAGAATGTGTTTGTTGATATCTCCAAACCTGATGTGTAGAGGTTCTTTATTCTTCCCCTTACTTCGGGAGAGGTGTGGGGATTTGGTGCTGGTGAAGCTTATTATAAAATTTGCTTGACCTAGGCCAAAAAAAGACTTGTATGAGAGAACCAAGGGGTCTATCGTTTCCCTTATTTCTGCAGTATAGATTAAACATAAGTAGGAAAACCTAAATTAACTACATGTACTGTGGATATGAAAAAACATTAGGGATACACTTCAAACTTTTTTTTTCTTGATATATCGTAGACGGAGTTAACAAGAATGATATTAGAGTTTCTTCTGCTTTATTGAATCATGCTTGCTTAAGTGCCAACGAAATGTTCGCAAAAGAAATGGGCAAAACATTCTTTCCTTATTTGGACGATGGGCTTTGATGAACAGTAGGGTCTGGTGACATACTACCAGATATGTTGGCCATTCCGTCAGGAAATCCCTTTAAGTGTTTGGTTCAACAAGTTTGGCACTTCCGTTTGAATTTTCTTTGTGGATTATGATGAGTTTCCTTCCATAAGATCGATGCTGAAATGAATTATTGCAATCCTGATCTGCACCAACCAATGAAAAATGTAAGGAAATGCTTATCAGCTTGTGTTACTTGGCTAGGTACGCAACTGCAAGTGCACGCTCTGATGGTCTTCTTCTGCTTTGTGGAGGGAGGGATGCCAATAGTGTGGTGAGTATGTCATGTTTTCTTGCAAACAAAGAAAATGTTTCTTATTTTGATAATTGTTCGTTAATGTCTTATAAATACCGTTCACTTTGGACTTAGAAGGCTATGTTACCATGAAGTTTACCTTTTTACTTGAAGAGGAATAAAGTTCCTCTTTGTTTCAATTCCACCACCTCCACTGACCACTGCCTCTTCTATATTCGTGATTGCTCACAGAATTTTGATTTTTACCTTTGTGCACACATTTAGCCCGTATCCTTGATGGTACATGATTCCCATCTATGTTACTAAGAGTTAGTAAGCTGTTGTCGGTCACCTTCATGGATAAAGACTTAAGTGGAGTTGTTCACACTCCCCATTTCAATTATTCTCCTTTTTCATTTATATGGACAAAAACAATGTATTGCATGTGTTAACTTTTCCCTGACACGACTCACGTGCAGGTCTGGTTTTTTTCCTTGGGTCAAGTACGTGAAAAATATTTCTGTTAATGATTGGAACTAGACCTGAAAGCAGGACTTCTGGCATGCTCTAGTAACATGTCAAATGTGTAAAGTACTCAGTCCAAAGTTTAAGCTGTTAGAGAGGGAGGAGGAGGGTGGGGGGGCTTTTATTTATTTGTTGTAGGTTAGCAGCAATTACGAATGACCTCACTTCCTCATGTTTTAGTTTCCTGTCTGATCTCAGTTGATCCCTTGTGCTCCGTCGTCTTTCCATCTCGTTCTCCCAGTGTCCCTCTCCTGATAACCACCGAGTCTGGCTTACCAATTTGCAGCATCAGGTCATAAATGATCTGATGTCTAACTTTGAGTTTTATTAAACAAACGTAAACATTGAGAAGCTTTTTGAGGGGGTTGGTTCTGATTTGCAGTTAATTTGTACCATGGATGTCTGGGACTTGGATTTAAGTATATGTGTTCTAGTGTGATGGTTGTGTTTATCATTTTCTTTTGCCTTGGTGATTCACAGCCGCTAGCAAGTGCATATGGACTGGCCAAACATAGAGATGGGCGTTGGGAATGGGCCATTGCTCCTGGTGTGTCACCATCTCCTAGATATCAGCATGCCGCAGTAAGTGGTTCTGATGACTCAATTAATTCTCACAAATTGTAAGGTATTTATCAGTTGTATTCTGGTATTTTAGGTTTTTGTTAATGCTCGGCTCCATGTTTCTGGAGGGGCTCTTGGTGGTGGACGCATGGTAGAGGACTCTTCCAGTATAGCTGGTATTTTTGATGCTGTTCTGGTCAATTGCTTATGGACAACTGATTTTGCTTGAACTTTTAATATATTGTTATCATGATTTTTTTAATGTTAATCCCTAATAACCATGCATTTTTTCCTTCTTTCTTTCCTTTAACTTTTGTCTGGTGGCAGTTCTTGATACTGCTGCAGGAGTGTGGTGTGACACAAAATCTGTTGTCACCAGTCCTAGGACAGGCAGATACAGTGCAGATGCAGCTGGGGGAGATGCTGCAGTTGAATTGACCAGGCGTTGTAGGCATGCGGCTGCTGCTGTTGGTGACTTGATATTCATCTATGGTGGTTTGCGTGGAGGTAATGCTAGAAGATAGACATCTTGATCGCTTTCTAATGTGATGGATGACAACTATTTTCACTTTTTGGAGTATGATCTGAAGACATTATGTACTAAAAAAAAGATAACTGAAGACATATTAGATTCTATATTCTTTCTTCATCCCTGGGACTGTTGAGGATGTGCTGTTTGGTATATGTGCTTATAGTAGCCCAGCTAAATCCTGATCTTAGTTAGACTTGAAAAATATAAGATAGAAGAAAAAAGGGATGTACGCAGACCTTACCCCTCTACCTTTTGCTTGGTAGAGAGGCTGTTTCTGATAGACCCTCGACTCAATAGAAATGTAATTAATGCAGGATTGCATGAAAAATAAGACAACAAAATGTCAAGATACAAAACAAATGGCGCAACACAGTAATACACACATAAAGATAATGATCTACGCGATACCAAAATAATACAACTAAGAAAAGGAGAAGAGGAGATGGAAAAGCTAGCCCCCCACCTCTCTCACATACAGCGCGACAAAACTCAAATAACTACTACCCTTCTATCCTAATCCTCGACCTCCAAATGGTCATGCCTCTAAAATGCTGAGACCACATGCTTTGTTTTACACTTTGCTAGTTATTTTCCATGCAAATAGAATGATACCAAGGTGTGTTTATAACTGTGCTGCTGGAAATGGTTCGAAAAGGTGGGCCTGTGCAGTAGATTGAGCTGCAATTAAGAGCACCTCCTTTTGGCCACATCATAATACCACTTCAAATCAGAATCAGGTTATATTGATAACTTATTGCTCGATATGCAAGCTATTGAAGGCTTCTCGTTTAAAGATAGCAAAATCTATTATCATCTGCCTTGGTGGCAGAGTTACCCGTACCTGTGTTGCTGGGAGGTATGAGGAATAGTCAAGGTGTGCGCAAGTATGCCCGGACACCCCGTCATAAAATAAAATAAGAATCTTTTACCAATAACACCCACTTCGATGATGAGAATGAGTCAAACTCTTCTCTTGTTCTTTGGTGGAACATGTGCCTTTGAATATTTGATTGAACTTACTCCAAATAAAGGTGTAGGAGATGTAATAGAAACTCTAATCAATTATTAAAATAGTAATTAGCTGATCTCAGATTAAAGCTTTGTTAGGGTTGTTGCAATTCTCTGTCCAAATCATGAACCTGTTGTCTTTCCAAACTATACAACAACATACTTAGTGGAATCCCACAACGTGGGGTCTGGGAGGGTAGAGTGTACGCAGACCTTACATCTACCTTGGTAGGTAGAGCGGCTGTTTTCGAAAGACCCTCGGCTCAAGACAAAACATAAGCACAAGCAAAGCAAGAGAAACAATCAGATCCGGACAAGAAATTTAAAGCATTCTGGAAAAAGTAGAAACTAACGCATGTAAATAAGATAAACAAAGTACACTAAAGAACACATAGCATCAAAAATCAGACGACATGGGACTATAAAGCAATACTGTGCCTACTAGTATGATAGGCTAAGCAGACCTACAATAATGACCCTACAACTGCCAGTTTGTAAACGTAAGTAGAACTATGCTCGACTACCTACTACCCTTCTATCCTAATGTGTGTCCTCCACAACCCACTATCTAAGGTCATGTCCTTAGTAAGTTGCATCTGCGCCATATCCCGTTCAATCACCTCTCCCCAATACTTCTTTGGCCTATTTCTACCCTCCTGAACCTGTCCATATCCAATCTCTCACACCTCCGCACTGAGGTATTTGTGTCTCTCCTCAGCACATGCCCGAACCATCTCAACCTCGCTTTCTGCATCTTATCCTCCACCGAGGTCATTCCCACTCTATTCCGGATATCATCATTTCAAGTTCTATCCCTCCTAGTATGCCCACACATCTATCTCAGCATCTTCATCTCCACAATTTGTTTTGGATGTGTGAAGTCTTGACTGGCCAACACTCCGCCATACAACATAGTCGGTCTAACCACCACCCTATAAAACTTGTCTTTAAGTTTTGGTGACATCTTATTATCGCACAAGACTTCAGATGTGAGCCTCCATTCCATCCACTCTGCCCTAATACGATGTGTGACATCGTCATCAATCTATCAATTCCCTTGAATAATAGACTCGAGGTACTTGAAGCTTCCTATCTTTGGAATGACCTGAGTACTTAGCCTCACCTCCACGCCTGTCTCATGGTCGCTCCCGTTACTGAACTTGCACTCCAAGTATTCTGTCTTGGTCCTACTCAGCCTGAACCCTTTAGACTCCAGAGTCTGTCTCCAAACCTCCAGCTTAGCGTTCACTCCGCTGTGAGTTTCATCAATCAGGACTATGTCGTCTGCGAATAACATACACCATGACACCTCCCCTTAAATTTGTCGCGTCAGTCCATCCATCACCAAGACAAATAAGAATGGGCTAAGAGCTGATCCCTGGTGCAGCCCCATCATCACTGGGAAGTGCTCCGAATCTCCTCTTACTGCCCGTACCCTGACCTTGGCTCCATCATACATATCCTTGATCGCCCTAGTGTACGCCATAGGTACACCTCTAACCTCCAAACATCTCCATAGCTCCCTAGGGACCAAACTATAGGTACCAAAATACTTTCAAAATACTACGTATATGAAAGTATTATTATGGAATATACTTGCTTAAAAAGTACTGTAGTGAAATATGTGCCTAGGAGCAATTATTATGAACTCATGCCCTCAAAACTTTCATTGAACTTATTTCAATGAAGTGTTGGAATCTTGGATATTTAATTGTTGAAGCTGTAGCAATAAATTAGCCGATCTTAGATTAAGATTGTTAGTTTTTTCAGTCCAAATTATGTAATTATTGACATCCCAAACTATAAGCACCAAAATACAGATGCGTAAGTCTTAGCAAATATCCTAATGGCATCTGCTTATATTTTTCGAATAGGATTGATCTACTTGTATAAAACTTATTATTATGAAATATACTTTCTTAACAAAATACTCTAATGAATTATGTCTCTAGGAGCAGTTATTCAGATAATTTCCTGGTTTATACTGCAATCTTGCTTCTGGTGTTAAGAAATGGCTGATGTTTTGGTATCTCTATATGTAGGTAGGTGATAGTTTTGTAATACTAAGACAGTATCTGAATTGGTGTTTTTTGTCGCAGGGGTATTGCTAGATGACTTGCTTGTCGCCGAAGATTTGGCTGCTGCTGAAACAACTAGTGCAGCTTCGCATGCAGCCGCTGTAGCAGCAGCATCTAATATACAGGACAGAAGGATAACTGGAAGGTATGGATTTGGTGATGAAAGAACAAGGCAAACTGTTCCAGAGGAAGTTAATGATGGTTCAGTTATATTGGGAAGTCCTGTTGCGCCCCCTGTAAATGGTGATATGTTTACTGATATAAGCACTGAAAATGCTGTGCTTCAAGGAAGTCGGTGAGTTTGGAACTGCATAAGAATGACAATATCTGCTGTTTTTCATATATTGCTTCTTTAATTTTGAATTCCATCTCTCATGGTTTTGTTTGCAGGAAACTTGGCAAAGGTGTTGAATACCTTGTGGAGGCCTCTGCAGCAGAAGCAGAGGCCATTACTGCTGCACTAGCAGCTGCCAAAGCTCGACAACAAGGTAACGGAGAAGTTGAACTTCCAGATAGGGATCGGGGAGCGGAGGCAACACCGAGTGGTGAAGAGGAATCTGCTTTGATCAAACCTGATTCAAATATTTCCACCCCAACTGGAGTTAGGCTGCATCACCGTGCTGTTAGTCCTATGCCTAATAAAATGTTTTCGTATCAGATTAAATTTGTACATAACTGATTAAATGTATTTAATGCATCTCTAGGTGGTTGTAGCTGCAGAGACTGGGGGCGCCCTAGGTGGCATGGTGCGGCAACTTTCAATTGATCAATTTGAAAATGAAGGCAGGCGAGTAGGTTATGGAACCCCAGAAAATGCGACAGCAGCAAGAAGACTTTTGGATAGACAAATGTCTGTCAACAGTGTTCCCAAAAAGGTATGATGACTTCGCTTATGTGCTTCAACTGATATTGGTAGCAATGAGAATTATGGAATTAGCTTGATACTTCTACTGGGCCGGACCGATAAATTTGTACACTTTCCAGCTTCCATCACCCTAGTTACTTGCCACAATGTGATTTGGCTAGTTTTAAGCATTGTTGTCAAAGGTCCATTTAATGCGTGCTTATGCCCTGAAGCTCAGAAAAGCTCATGTAGGGCGCTTCACCTCGCTTAAGCAGCCCTTTAATGCAGACAAGTCATTAAGGCGTATGCCTCATTGCGCATGAGTTCTATCTTGAATCGAGCGGTACTAAACAATAAATATAATCGGCAAAGAGATATATCAATTGTTACGGAAAACATTATGCATAAATTTGTTACTTTTTTCTTGCATTATAGACATTTTTATTTTTTCCTTCATCATGCCCTTTTTTACTAAAGCCACACTTTAGTTGAAGCTTTGTGCTTAAAGCCCCAATAGACCTGGGAGAGCTTTTTAAAGCTTTTCGCCTTCACCAACACTGGTTTTATGCGGCCTTATTATTAGTCCGGGCTTCGGAATGGCAACGTGAGCAAGCTGGCACAGGCGGAGTTAACTATTCTCAATACACATGGAAGAATTAAATACTCCACTTATTTATACTGTTACCTTCCTCAAAAAAGAAAACACTCCACTTGTTAGAATGAGTATCTGTTGTTCACTTTCTTTGTTTTTGTGCCACCAAATCATCCAACAATCATTGCCAACATTGGTTTTATGCGGACTTTTTTTACTAAGGCCACACTTTAGATGAAGCTATGCGCTTAAAGTCTCCCAATAGACCTGGAGAGCTTTTTAAAGCTTTTTGCCTTGCCAACACTGGTTTTATGCGGCCTTATTATTTGTCCGGGCTTCGGAATGACAACGTGAGCAAGCTGGCATAGGCGGAGTTAACTATTCTCAATACACGTGGAGGAATTAAATACTCCACTTATTTATACTGTTACCTTCCTCAGAAAAGAAAACACTCCACTTGTTAGAATGAGTATCTGTTGTTCACTTTCTTTGTTTTTGTGCCACCAAATCATCCAACAATCATTGCCAACATTGGTTTTATGCGGCCTTTTTTACTAAAGCCACACTTTAGCTGAAGCTTTGCGCTTAAAGCCCCAATAGACCTGGAGAGCTTTTTAAATCTTTTTGCCTTTGCCAACACTGGTTTTATGCGGCCTTATTATTTGTCTGGGCTTCGGAATGACAACGTGTGCAAGCTGGCACAGGCGGAGTTAACTATTCGCAATACACGTGGAAGAATTAAATACTCCACTTATTTATACTGTTACCTTCCTCAGAAAAGAAAACACTCCACTTGTTAGAATGAGTATCTATTGTTAGCTTTGGCTGATAGATCTTGTATTAAAAAAGACACCTGCTTTTGGTTTTATTATCTCTTTTTTCCCTTGCTGTTTCAGGTGATTGCCCATCTTCTGAAACCTCGAGGTTGGAAGCCGCCTGTCAGACGGCAGTTTTTCTTGGATTGCAATGAGTTAGCTGATCTTTGTGATAGTGCAGAAAGAATATTTTCCAGTGAACCTAGTGTGTTACAGCTAAGGGCTCCCATTAAGATATTTGGTGACTTGCATGGGCAATTTGGGGATCTCATGCGTCTTTTTGACGAGTATGGTTCCCCATCAACTGCTGGGGACATAGCGTAAGTGCCTTGACTCACTCTTGCTTCATGTTTCTTGTTCTAACCAACAGTGCCCTTTCAGCACCTGGGTTGCCTCAGTTCCTTACCTGTGAATAGGGATGGCAAAACTGACCCGACCCATGGGCCCCGACCCGGTCAAGCAACCCGATCCAATATATGTTAGTGTTGCGGTGCGAGTGAATTACCCGCTTTGACCGACCCATGGGTCGGGTAGGGTATTAACCCGACTGTCTGAGGGTGGGTAAAGATATGGCTGTACCCTACCCGTACCCGACCCGTTACCCGAGAATATATATATATATATATATATATATATATATATATATGTTTTTTTTAAATAACTCCACCTAAACTACATAGTTTAGAACAAAACTACGTAGTTTTAGTGTGTTAAGAAAATAAGAACCCTAAATACATCACTTCTTCATTTTGCAAATCATCTCCTCATCCCTCACCCTCCTTGCCGACCACCACTACCTATCCCCTCATCCCTCGCCGGTAGTCGACCGACCCCCTCCTCCCCGCCACCGAATCGTCTCCTCGCTGGTAGTCGCCGGTAGCTTCTGCTCGCCTCGCTGCTAGTCCTCTCCTCTGGTGACGAATTAAGGGTTTCTTCGACCCTCCCTCTCTGTGCAATCAGATCCGAAAGGTGAGCTTTTCTTTCGTTTTCATATCTGATAATGCTTTTGTGTTTCAATTCGACTCAGATTAGGTCCTTATTTCATTTCGATTGTCAATATTCAGCTTAAGAATGGCTGAGGCTGAAGAAAGCAGTGGTGGTTGTGGGGGGTTAGATAGACTAGACAAAGATGAAAGATTGTATCTCAGTGTTAAGTGCGGTCTTCTTTGGAGTTTTTGGATTGTATGTGTTGACTCTTGACAAATATTAGCTCTAATCTTTCCTAACACATTCAAGAAAGTATCCGACCAACTTCCACGCCCCTGCTTCTATCTACAACATAATCATCATACATTCATGTTACTGTTCCTAAGGTTGTCTCTTTAATGTTGGTCTTTCAAAAGCAAATAATTGAGATTATGATGATGGTATTCCAGTCTGGAGGAGAAAGAATTGGGTTCTTTTTTGGTAGAAAAGAAGGCTGGGAAAGAAAAGAAAGTTTCTCTGCACTAGGTAAGGATACTCTCCATTTATTTGTTTAGTTTCTGGTGCTATGGATAATAACAATTTTTTTCCAGAATTTAAAATATCAATTTATTAGAGGAAGTGTATAACCCACGGGTACCCAATACCCGAAAGGGGCAAATAAGGTATGGAAATTATATACCCAGTAGGTAATGGGTAGGGTATGGGTGGCACATTTGGAAGGGTGGGTAGGGTACGGGAATCCCAAAATCCGACCCACTGCCATCCCTACCTGTGAATTTTCCGTACTTTTTTTTTCATAAAGTACTTGGGGACGAGAGTCTCATTATACCTTGACTCAATATTTAAAATGAATGAGAATCACCTTTTTTTCATCATCTAAAATTAGTTCTTGCTAGTAATTAGGATTTAGGGAACACACGCATTGGTTGCTCTTTGTAGAGAATCATATTTTTGTATGAGAATCTGAGATCATCTACTTTGTATACTAATGTTGAAGGAAAAGCTTCATATAATGATATAAGAGTTTCTAGCCCCAAACTATTAGCAATTATCATCAGATGTATGTTTTGCTGAATTGGTTTTCGCAAGAATCCCACGTGCAGATTATTAAGGATGATTGGACTTGGTAACTGTTTTCTTATGTAGTAGCAAAGATGAGGGTGTCATACATGTAATGCATATAAGACTTGGAGTCCTTTTTTTGTAATGTTTCAACGATTAATAAAATACTTTACCTGCTCCAAAACTTGGTTATAGGTGATTTTGTTTAAGAAAATAAAAATAATAACAAAAATTGTAAAACATTCTTTACTTATTTTTAAGCCCGTCTCTCTTTTATTTTATGTTTTTAGTGTTATATGGTATAAATTTATTTATCTTCTTATTAACCAAAAATTACTTGAATAAGTTGAATGAATGTGATATGATTAAATTCATATCCAATGAAATACAAGAATGTGATATGATTAAATTCATATCCAATGAAATACAAGAATATAGTTGTTATATAAGGTAAGAAAATTGAAGTATAAGTAAAGAAGTTTTCCATATGTAAGTTAAATGATCAAATTGTTTACCCAAAATTTGAAATGAGGTTTTTATATTGATATGTTTTAAAGAAGTTGCGGAGATGATGATGTTGTGATGGATGTGTGGGCATACAAGGAGGAATATGATTAGAAATGATGATATCCGGGACAGAGTGGGAGTGGCCTCGGTGGAGGATAAGATCCGGGAAGCGAGGTTGAGATGGTTCGGGCATGTGCAGAGAGGAGAGACACAAATGCCCCAGTGCGGAGGTGTGAGAGGTTGGTTATGGACGGGTTCAGGAGGGGTAGAGGTAGGCCGAAAAAGTATTGGGGAGAGGTGATTAGACGGGATATGGCACAAGTGCAACTTACTGAGGACATGACCTTAGATAGAAGGTTGTGGAGGACACAAATTAGGGTAGAAGGGTAGTAGGTAGTCGAGTGTAGCCCTACTTATGCTTACAAACGGGTAGTTGTAGTATTATTATTGTAGGCCCGCTTAGCCTATCATACTAGTAGGTGCAGTATTGCTTTATAGTAGCGTTTGATTTTTACTGCTATGTGTTCTTTAGTGTACTTTGTTTATCTTATGTACCTGCATTAGTTACTGCCTCTTTTTCAGAATGCGCTAGCATGACTTACTCGCATTTGATACCAACATTTTCTTATTGTTTTAAATTTCTTGTCCGGGTCTGACCGTTTATTTTGCTTTTCTTGTGCTTATGCTCTGTCTTGAGCCGAGGGTCTCCCGGAAACAGCCGCTCTACCTACCAAGGTAGATGTAAGGTCTGCGTACACTCTACCCTCATAGACCCCACGTTGTGGAACTTCACTGGTTATGTTGTTGTGTCATTAATGTATTCATCCGACTATGAAATTTCAAATAAAATAAGTTAAATTTCTGGTACTATGATGGACCAGTTAAAAAAATAAAAATATAAGTTAAATGTTTTTCATAAAATTGCAAAATAAGGGGCAAACTTGTCGTTTTCGAGTTCGAAAATAGTTTTTGACACTAAACATGAGAGAAGGGAGGTTTGTGTAATATTTGAAACCGCAGGGGGAAGTATGTTTTACAAGCCAAAACCTTAGGAGAGGTTTGTGAATTTATCCCTTATTATTTACCATCTTAAATTGAAGCTTCAAATTCTTGCTTTCACTTGTGGGAGGAACTTATGCCATGCTGGGGTGTGGGTGTTGAAATTTGCTTTATCTAATCTTCTGGAGGTATCAAATTTATTGGGTATTCAATCATATAGTAACTTAAGTCTTGGATACAAATACAATATCTGTTATCAGAATGATACGGTTGGAAAATCAGAGCAGAAAGGAGGACGTCTTTTTTGAGTGAAAGGAAGACTCTTGAGCTGATTTGGAGGATCAACAGTGACTTGGTATGAAATGACATAAAGAAGAGTGAAGTTATGAGCAGGAGTTCCTAGATGTACCTAGTAGAAGGAAAGAGCCTACTGTGTGAGGTTATTTGATGAGCACAAAATTGTAGGATACAAGGCTGAGCTTAAGCCTTTGGAAGTGAAATGTACAGCCGTATGAATATAGGCCTGTCAAAAGGCATTACCGGTGTGGAAAATACATAAAAATTGAAGAACGCCAATACATGGATTTTCGTTAGTTAGTATGGACCAATATTTTCTGGAATGTTAGGAGAGAAAGAGTGATAGCTTGTCTGCCTAATCTTTGTATGAATCCTGTTTCCTTTTGTACCAGCTTCGTACCTTATTAATAAAATCTTACCTTACAACAACATACCTAGTGAAATCCCACAATGTGGGGTCTTGGGGAGGGTAGAGTGTACGCAGACCTTACCTCTACCTTGGTAAGTAGGGAGACTGTTTCCGAAAGACCCTCTATCTTGGTAAGATAATAAAATCTTACCTTATATAAAAAAAGAACGCCAAGGAAATAGGAGTACCGTAGTTATGCAAATAAACTACAATATAGATGGGAATAATCGAACATTTTGTTAGAGTTGTAGCCTAAAATACTATAGTTGGGTCATGTAACCAAACGTACCCTTAGCTTACGATTTAAAGCAAAGTGATGGTCATATAAATTAGGAGGAAAATTGAAAAAAGTATTTAATGTGTACGAAATTACTTTGTAAGAGAAATATCATTACAAAATACAAAATCTAAATTTAAACTATTGTGAATTTTGTTGAATAATTATACATTGATGTGTCGAATATTTTGGGTACCTTATCAATATGGTAAGTTGTTAATTAAAAATTTAATACTTTACCTTTAATGCAAGACATTCTTTAATTTGAATATATAGTAGTCACCAATTTGGTAAGTTGTTAATTTTGTCAAATATAACTTTTTAGTTGGTATATAATTAAAAGGTGTTTATACAAGTAGAAAGAGAACCAGACTCTTCATCCTAATAAATGCATTCCCTATCTATATTCCCCTCCCAAAAAATAAAGATATCCTTACTCTGCATGTGACTATGCTAAACAATGGAAGTATTTTGCTAGGCCAACATATATCAACTAAGTATGATCGTTTGTCTCCCTTTTCCTTCTTAGGTTGAACCCTACAATTATTTTGGATAGGAAAACTGCTTATATTAATAATTATGCATAATAAAGAAAAAAGCATAGATCACGACATAACATATGGCCAGTAGTAGCATATTCGACACATGGATAACTATTACATTCGAGAAAAGAATTTTTTATTTACGAGAGTAATTTTGATTTGTCTTTCATAACAACATCCATGGCGCTGAAGAAACTTCCTCATAGACAACATGATAAAAGAACTTCCGTCTTGCTTCTTCCTTTGCATGCAAATAAGTCTGTCTTCCATTTTTTCCCATATAGCTATGTTTGAGTCATGGATTCCCTAGTCTCTTCATCAAACCTGCATTCATCTAAACTATAACTATAAGTGTACTATTGAGCAAATTGTTTACTCGTTTAGAGTCCACACACATTTCTAACGGTCTAAAATTTTGTTTCACTGTCACGATCCAAAAATCAAGATAGTCGTGATGGCACATACCTTAATCCATTAGGTGAACCTGAATTTAATTTTAAGCCCTCTTCATCAATTATCAAGCGGAAAGTAAAGTGAGAACAAAATATAAGTAAATAACAGCATTTCATAACCAAAAGTATGGGGAAAACAAAACAGTACACCTCCCAAGACCTGGGAGCCGTTTGGACATGATCTGAAATCATGAGATGAGATCATAATGATTTGAAGTTGAAGTTTCGTTTGGACATGCAATTTAGATTTCTTAAGTTGTATTTTTTCTTATAGATATAAAAACCCTACAAGTTGTGAAAACCATCAAAATTTTCCCCATTCTTATACAATCTTACCAAATTGGCAAGTCACAGTTCATAACAAAATTAATATGCTACTAGAAGACCTTTCTAAAAATTACAACATCAATTGATCAAACTTTAGTTCAATAAAATGAAAAATTGAAAATGAGTTGTAGTGTAACTACTCATATAATCCTCCCACATGATTGGTAAGTGTAAATTTGTTAAAAATATACTACAAACTTGTAGATCTTTTAATATTTGATATAAATGGTTGGTAAACATGATTGGTAAATATATCTACCAACTTATGGATCTATTTTTACAAAATATAAATGTATGCGTCAACTTTTACATTTAAAAAATTTGAAATCATGATTTGGAATCGATTCCAAATCATGCCTTTTTGGATGATTTGGGATTTCATCTCATGAGATAACATCATGAGATGAAATCGCATGTCCAAACGCCTACCCAGTATCATAATTACAAGAGCTACAAAGTCTAAAATTACAATACAAGAGTCGAAAAATAAAAGATAGAGATAATAAAAAGAAATTGAGTGATTTTAGTTGCTAAAATTAATTTCTATTCATGTGGAGAGGTGGCGTAGTAGTGGAAGTTTATTGGTGGTTAATGGTCAAGAAAGATTTTGCCGCAAGTGAATTTCTGATGAAGTTTTCAGGCAATTCCATGGTTGTGGCCTGGGTGAAATAGGAAAAATAGTTTGAATAGAATGAGCTATGCACAAGTTATAGCTACGGCACCCCAGTTTTGTGAATTAGATGGTGGCACCTATTTATGTTAGGGAAGAGTTTTTGGGGAGTTGGGTGCCAAAGGTAAAGTATATTTTATTAATGATATGGCACTAAGATGGTGTATTCTTTCTATCAGAAATAGATTACAAAATAGTCCTTTAACTAGGAGCCTAGTATGAAAAGCTGTAGGATTTGTAGATGAACATAGTAGCAGGAATCTTTGGATGAACAGAGTCTACTATTTGATGTAATTTGCTGAGCATAACATTTTAGGATACAGAGCAGAGCCAAAGTCACCAAAGTCCTTGGAAGAGAAAGGTACATCCATACAAAATTGAGCTCATGAAAGGCATTATGAGTTTGATCGGATAACCGCAAGTTAGCGGATCTTAAAGGATGCCTAACCCCTTCCCTTTAGGATAATAAAGAACCCTTACCTAGAATCTCATTAGTTTCGTAGATCATAAAATTGGAGTTATTTTACAGCTTTTAGTTAGTATTTAGGTGCCCTTTCTATCAGAAATAGATTACAAAATAGTCCTTTAACTAGGAGCCTAGTATGAAAAGCTGTAGGATTTGTAGATGAACATAGTAGCAGGAATCTTTGGATGAACAGAGTCTACTATTTGATGTAATTTGCTGAGCATAACATTTTAGGATACAGAGCAGAGCCAAAGTCACCAAAGTCCTTGGAAGAGAAAGGTACATCCATACAAAATTGAGCTCATGAAAGGCATTATTGGTAAAATACATTAAAGTTGAAGAAACTCGAGGAAATAGGAGGGAGTATTGAGGTTATCCTTCAAATAATCAACAATATGGAAGCAAACTAATTGAGAATTTTGATGACGAAGTAGCCAAAAATACAAGTATTGGAAAAAATAGGAATAACAGAATGAAAAGAATGAGGTATGCACAAACTGCAGACTAATAGTCGGAATAAAAACATGATTTGGACAGATAAATGACAACTTAATACACTTTTTTTTAGTGATGATGGTGTTCAGACCAATTTGCACGCATCTTTACTAATTGGCCGTGCAAGCTGTTACATCCTACAAGTATAGTCTAAGGTACTCCTGGCCACCAAAGTAGTCAAAGGCCAAAAGTGCAAAGAAAAACTAAGTTGCTCGGACTCGGGTAGGGTGTCCGATATGGGTGCGAATCTAGAGGTCGGATCCTTCTTGATCTAAATTTAAGATTCGGGGGTACAGATCCAATTACAGATACGAGTGCGGGGATTCGGCTAAAAATAATTCAAATATCTGAAAATAGATTTATAAAAATATGTTTAAATTATGAGACGTCATGTGGAAAACTTACAAGGTATTCCACAAAGAAAATATTGAATAAGTGGAGAACCCCAGAAGGAGATAAAAGGAAAAGGACTTGCATAGAAATTTCTATATACAAGGTATTTCATTTCCTTCAATTTCACTTTTGTTTTAATAACATAAATCATTGTATCTGTCCCGAATATCTCCGTCGATTTTGGTCAAAGTATCGGAAATTGATTGAAAATCTGGTACGGATCCCACACCCAAACCCACGTTGTGTCGACATAGGTGCCCAAGCAACTTAGAAGAAAAGTACCAAAGTCTCTTTGGGCGCAAAGTGCAATTAAAGCGTGTGTTTTAGCAAAGAAAAGAACCAATGAAGAAAATAAAAGAATAGAAATGTAATGCTAGAAAATGTAACTATAAACACTAAAAATAATTATTTGGACCCCCCCCCCCCTTTGGTCTAGTGGTAAGAGTGCAGCGCGTGATATGTGGGTTACACACGTAATGCATTCGAAACCTTGCTAAACAAAAACTTTATTTCAGTGAAGAAGGGTAGAGGGGCGGTCCATTATCCACCGTGTTTTGAATCGTGTGCCATTAGCCCTCGGGATTTCTCCATTGTAAAAAAATAGAAACTATTTATTCAGACAAAAGAATGGAAAATATATAATTAAGTTCTCTCTCTCTCTCTCTATATATAGTTAAAATCATGTCATCGAGTTCAAAGATCATTTTAAATTTCTGATTTAGATGAGATGATGTAGTTTTATCTTTTAGGTGGGTAGTTTTCTTATATTAAAATTCTAAGTTCTCATAGGTAGTCACTAAAAGGTTCAGTTATGATGTCTTCTGAACAACTAATGTATCAATCTATCAACTATGCTTATTGTCAAGCGTGGTGCTCTTAGAGACAGAACCAATTACTGATAATGTGTGGTGCCTTTGACTTTTACCTTATATAAAAAAAGATAATGTGTGGTGTCTTTGCGCCTTGATGCCTACACTAGAGCACCAATTAAGCTATAGGGGAAGCACACAACCCAGGCTTCACTAAGCTTTTGGGCTTAAGCTCGCTTTAAGCGATCCTTTTACTGCCAATCAGAGATTGTGTCAATGATTCTTACAGAACTTTTTCTTTGTGCATGATCATCAGGTACATCGATTATCTCTTCTTAGGAGATTATGTTGATAGGGGCCAGCACAGCTTGGAGACCATGACTCTTCTTCTTGCTTTAAAGGTACCTGTTTTATCTGGATGTTCATTCTGCTTTTACTTTTTGAATTAATCAATAATTTTTAATGACAATAAATGGTTGATTTAGGTTGAGTATCCCCACAACGTTCATTTAATTCGAGGGAACCATGAAGCTGCGGATATTAATGCGCTCTTCGGCTTTCGAATTGAATGCATTGAACGCATGGTATGGTATCATTTACTGGAAAAATACTCCAGTTTCTGAGTAGCTACTGATGTTCATATCTGGAACAGGGTGAGAGAGATGGAATATGGGCTTGGCATCGGATTAATAGGTTGTTCAATTGGCTTCCTCTTGCAGCACTAATTGAGAAAAAAATTATCTGTATGCACGGTGGCATTGGAAGGTCAATTAATCATGTCGAACAGATAGAGAATATCCAGCGTCCTATCACCATGGAAGCAGGGTCGATCATTCTGATGGATTTATTGTGGTTAATCTCTGTCTTTCTTTTTCTTATGTCATTGCTTTTGATGATTACCTACTTACTCACATTACTGTGTGCATCTAGGTCTGACCCAACGGAAAATGATAGCGTTGAAGGACTTAGACCAAATGCAAGAGGTCCAGGGTTGGTTACCTTTGGGGTGAGTAATTCTTCCAGTCTCTTCTTTCAGGTTAATGAAATTGATTTTCACTTGAGCGCTTTTAGACATTAATTTTTTGGAAGCTGCCACATTCTTTTTCAGCTGTATCAACTGTATTTACGTACAAAGGACCCAGTACAGAACAAACTTGCGTTTGAACCAAAAAAGTCAGCCTCCACATGCCCTCTATTACCCGTATTTTTTTGTTGATAGGACTTAGACCAAATGCAAGAGGTCCAGGGTTGGTTACCATTTGCATCAATTGTACGTTTTAACTACAAGGATTTGAGCAAATTTAATTTTTTTGTGCAATTTATTTCTCTTTCAAGAAAATTGCACTGAGAGTCCTTAAATGGTATTTGGTTCAGTCAGTTGGGTGTCCTTAAAGGTTCGTATAGGTATCAAATACATCATTTTGCTGTCTGCTCAATTCTGGTTTTGGTCTGTGGAAACCGTAGGTTATTCTTCTATCTTGTTTCTAAGGTTTTTGGTTGAGTGCACTTTCTCTAGCATTTCCTGTGTCCTCATATAAGCCTTTTTGCAGCCTGATCGTGTTATGGAATTTTGCAACAACAATGATCTTCAACTGATAGTGCGAGCGCACGAATGCGTGATGGATGGATTTGAACGATTTGCTCAGGGACATTTAATTACACTATTTTCAGCCACCAACTACTGTGGTATGTTCTAATTTTAGATGTTTGAAAATTGGGAAGTTTTCTACTCTAAATAGCTATTTTATCTTTTATGCAAACATTTGTCTGTTTTTTCTTATATATCTAGTAAATATTTTTGCTGCAGGTACCGCTAATAATGCTGGTGCAATCTTGGTATTGGGTAGAGATCTTGTAGTGGTTCCAAAACTTATTCACCCATTGCCACCAGCACTTTCATCACCTGAAAATTCACCTGAGCGTATGGAAGACACATGGATGCAGGTTCATTATTTCCAGATCTTTTGCTTTGACTATTTACTTTGATCTATGTTAATCTTGCTTACATTGATTTGTTCGAGTAGGAGTTAAATGCTAACAGACCACCTACGCCAACTAGAGGTCGTCCTCAAACTGCCAATGATCGAGGTTCTCTTGCTTGGATATAGATAGTAGTGGAGATTGTTTCCTACACTTCAGGTTCATGCTAACCTGGGGGAATTCCAGTTGTATGTACAGCATGATGCCATTTGGAAAATGGCGGAGTTTTAGATATGAAGAGATGAGGGCTTCAAGGCCCTAGGATCTTCAACAAAATGGACAGGCTTCAGACAGGAAAATTGGACTTCGCAGGTTGCAGACGCACCTGTTCATCGTGATAGAAGCAGTTGGGATCTGGAGTTGCCCTTTGTAAATTAAGCGACAGACAGGTAGAAGAAATTAGAGTCCTCGCTATCAAGGGTTTGTAGTGTTGGGTTTTGTTTTGTTTCTTGTACTTTTTCGTTGTTGGTGATATATATATATATATATTTCCTCGTTTAGGTGTATTCTTTTTGTCTATGGTAAAAGAGGACTTGAGGTTATTATTGGTGAAATATATAATCCTGAAATCTCTGGTGGGAGTTCTTGTATCATAGAGGGTGTTAATTTGTGTAATTTGTGATGATACCTTGTACAATGCAACTATTTTGAAGAAGAAAAGAAGCTTTCTCTGACAAGAAAATGAGGAAAGGGAGGAATGACTGATTATTCTCTTTTATCTTCCATGTTTAATAATCCATTGAAGAAACTTAGAAATTTACACCTTGAAGTTTACTTTTGATTGCATCCAGTTCCTTTAGACAAGAATTACTTGGTGCTATTACTGATGTTAATTAGCCTTAGAATGGAGAGTACTTTGGCTTGTTACAATTGGTGTTGACTCAAGCTGTAATATTGTGTTTAACAATAATGTGGGGAGGTGGTTTTGGTTAGTTGAATATAAGTTGTAGTTTGAGTTAGGGCTAAATACTGAAAACCGACCGGATCGAACCAAATCAATTCAGTTTTTCGGTTTCGGTTTTTTCGGTTTGTTGGTTTTTCGGTGCGGTTAAGGTTTTTATTTTCTAAAGTTTCGATGTTCGGTTATGGGATTCCGGTTCTTCGGTTTAACCGAACATTTACTATATGAGTACAAAAAAATTATACTACGTAGGACCACTTACTCTTTTTACCACTTACAATGCAAAATATGTTTAATTTGCTGTCAATATTTTTGCCCAAGTTCTCTGTTATTCTTGTTAAGCCTCTAAAAAAATACTCAATGATGGTACAATAGTGTGTCCTAAAATCTATCAACAGAAGAACTTAACCATTCTCATACAACATATCAATTAAAACTCAATCCCAATTCTCTAGCCCGGTTCATTTCAGTACAAAGTTTTCCGTGTAGGTGCAACAACATTAGTTAAAAAATCAAGTAGATTTTCAGACATGGACTTGATGCTCCTCAATTTTTAAACTAATTGTGCTGAATTGGTGCAATTCTACTAACGAATCAAAAACAATACCGAAAAGGGCAACTACAACTACATATCAGCAAAAATGAGAAGCAAATTAAACGCTTGTTAGATTCATGTACTGGATAACAAAGTGAAGAACGATTCATCATTTTATCTATCCGCAGCACTAAGTTAAGATGTATTCCTACTGTGGCATTGGTGTAAACTTTTTTTACTTTTTACTTAATTTTTCATCATCTAGTCACTTAAATATCATATTTTTAATTAAAAAGGTAGTCCATTTTACAAGCAGAAAAATAGCCCATTTCAGGCCCATACCAAAAAAACTGAATTAGAAAAATAGAAACCGAACCAAATTTCAAAAAACCGAATCGAACAAACTAATTCGGTTCGGTATCCAGTTTTTTGTGAAATTCGAAGAACCGAACCGAAAGTTTAAAAAAACCGAACTGAATGCCATCCCTAGTTTGAGTCCTCTCGAGGATGAGGTGTGGGCCATAGGCCTCACATAAGCTGTCAAGGGGGCTTGGCGTACTAGATTCTAAAAGAGTTTTCTTCGAGCTAGCAGTTCCAAAGTGTATCTCCCAAGGCATAAAAAGTATTCGTTCATACTATCTCTGCTGCTTCAAATGACTTATTGAGCAGTGAAAAGTTGTAGGGGCCATCGCCATAAATGCTCAGTGGTAACATGCATTTTGTGAAGATCATTGCAAAGGTGCAATATATTTTCTTTCACGTTGCTATCATTGTTTGGTAGGAAGAATAATGGGAAAATTTCGTCCTCCGGGGCATAGTCCAGTGGCAAAGCCTGGGCGCTATAAGGCGCTCTGGCATGGGACAGCGTGAGTTCGATTCCCCGCAAGCACGAAGAAATTCTGCATATTGGGGAATTTGACCTTGTCTCATTGATCAGTTGTACACTCCCAGAAAACTGGCCACCGGAGCACATCCCGCGATTTACCTGGTGATAGTTGTTGAAGGACCGGTGCTATTACCTCCAGGACGTCTGGGTAATACCTAACGGCAATATTAATGATGCTTATTGCTAATTATAGTCAGATTATTTACTTAATCAAATATAGCAACACTAATTGTGCGTAACGTATAAAATTCATCTATTCTACGTATATAACCTTCTAACACATCCCATAAAATTAGAGAGATTTTAAATATTTTTTCTTTCTTCTTATATTCTCACAAATCTTAACCTTCGCTATTCTTATCCAACCCCTTCCTATCTTACCGCCGTTCTATCGCAAAATCGTCAAAGTTATGACAAAATATCAAATAACTCTTTGTCAAAGTTTATCTTGCTCTTAAAAGATTCCTTCTCTAACCTTTGTGTTTTCTTCTCATTCCATTTTAGTTATATGTGAACATTTTATTATACATCAGGAAATAAGAAAAACCGCGACTGCAAATGAATTTGCACTAGCTTCAAAAGTGGTCAACAATTTTAGCATTCTTATACATCGACATACACGAGATACCATATAACATATATCACGTATATGTTGTATATATGTCACTATAAGTACACTGACACATGTGAAATACAATGACATACACACGAAATACATGTGACATACATGAGATAGTTGCAAGGTTAATTTAAAATATGGTGAAGTTGTATATATTCAAATCGTAATTGTGTTGTTTTTTTAAAATTCCTTAGTACATATTCTCATTCTGCCATTACTTTACCACTGCAAATAAAGAGGAAGCCCCTAATTCAAGCCAAGGTTGCCCATAATGTTCATAACGTGTCCTATTATCAGTTTGCAACGTAGCCCAGAACCTAATTCGCTAATCTGCATGTCTCTCATGCATTCTCGTAATAACTATTTGTAGTCACAAATTAAAGCAAATAAAAGGAGAAAAGTAGGAATATTTCTTCAAATATTCTGTCATTTTCTCTTCACTTTCTTTGTTATTATGCCACCAAATCATCCAACAATCATTGCAATAATTGCCTAAAGAAGTTGTTCTCCTTATCTATGCATGAGGATAATAAATTAAAGGTAGATATTTTGGTAAAAGCGAATTCGGAATTTCTAAATTAGTTGGAGCATACTATTATATATGTATAAATTACTCAATTATATATCATAATGATATTAAATCAGAACTCAATATAGATTATCGTGGTATGAACATTATCAATAGATCCCTAGCTTCCTATTGATCTTGATTAATTCTAGCTTCGTTTTTTTTTGTTGAGAGTTATCTTTTTGAACCGGATCCACTTTTGTACTGTCTCCCGAAACACATGCTTATCCTACATGTGCTTTTGAGGCCCCCAAAATTTGTATTGCAAGATGAGCTTATAGCTAAGAGTGTTAATCAACTGAGTGGTTTGGGAATAAGGTGGGATTCCTACTTCTAGTAGCCGATGAATCACTGATCAAAGAACGAGCAACCGTAAGCTGGTTTAATAATTTGATGGGATCTAAAGATGTAATGGCCGGTGAAACTTCTTTTTCTTCCACGAAGATCCAATCTTTTATTATATATATACATTTCAAGTGGAAAATATTAAATACAGTTACATACATTCGCAAAAATGTATACGTCGTCATTTGTTTGAGGAAGTTAGATGCATTTAAAAGCTTAATAAAAGCTAAGTGTTGTTGGAGAGGAATATGTTCACTTTTCTACGATTCACAAACACACATTTGATTTTGCATTACACAACTCCAAAAGGTGAAATGTTACTTAATGAACAATCTAGTGTTCCTTTGGTGACGTCCTTCGATTCAACAACTCACCATACATTCATGAGGATGAATATGATTTTTTCCTACAAATAAAACTTAAAAATATGTTAAAAAAACATTATTTAATCGTACAATTAGAGGGCCACTTGTAACATGCCATGCATGGCCTCAAAGGCTAAGGGTATCACCACACAAAAAGGTATATATGTGACCATTTTTAGTTAGTGGACTATTAAAAAAGGAGATTGAACGCAATTTAAATATCAACTTACTCTTAATTTTATTTAACTCCCTCCTTTCGCGAGACCTTTCCTAGCTAGGGCCTAGGAGAACGAATTTAGATGGATACATTTGTTTTTTTTTTTTTTAAAAATTGAACAATATGATATTCAAAATTTACTTATTCGGTTAATTTAGATTCGTCCCCGATAAGTTCAATAATTAAGAAAAGTGAAACAATCCTAACCACAAAGTTCTTTATTTATAGGGCTAAAGTTCAAAATTTCAATTAAGAGAGAGATTTCTATCATCCCATCACATCCTTATTCGTCATGAATTGAATTAAAAAGATGCATTAAGATATTTTGGTTGCCAAAGGTTGTATAGAATATGAATTGTGTCAGTCAGAGCTAGGTTTATGATTGGATGCCATTCCAACTAGCAACCATGCAGTAGTACATACTGTCTGCATGTTTCCTTTTTAATACAGTCTGGTGTCATGTATATGACATTATTTACTTGTAATATCTTATATAATATAATTGTGGTTCTAGAATGTTCTTTATATACATTATAAAGGAAATATATATAAAAATATATTCCTTAATTATATTTATCAATAATGTACAATATATGTAATAGTATAAAAATATTTAAATTAGATAACTAATCAACTTAATTACAATAGGAAATATAATTCTACCTAAAATAGCAGACTTAATTACAATAGGAATACAATTTCACCTAAAATAAGAGATATACAATTAATGAAAAAATATTCGGAAAATATTCTATTACACCCCCGCAGTTGAAGCGCAAGGTTCACGAACACTGAGACTGGCTAAAAAATCATCAAATAGTATGCGCGGAAGCCCTTTGGTGAAGATGTCGGCAAACTGATATCTGAAAGGAACATTAAGGACACGAACTTGACCACGAGCCACTTTTTTCGCGAATGAAATGAATGTCCATCTCAATGTGTTTAGTGCGCTGATGTTGGACGGGATTGCCGGAAAGATATATCACACTAATATTATCGCAGTAGACCAGTGTTGCCTTTTGAATCGGGCAGTGAAGCTTAAGTAGAAGGTTATAGATTCAACAAGACTCAGAGACGACGTTGTCGACACCTCTGTATTCTGCTTCGGCACTGGATCGGGATAGTGTAGTTTGTCTTTTGAAAGACAAAGACAATAGGTTATCTCTGAGGAAAACACAGTAACCAGATGTGGAGCGTCGAGTGTCAGGACATCCACCCCAGTCAGCATCAGAATAAGCAGTGAGACCAATGAGCGAGAACCTGTATAGATGTAATCCGAAGTGAAGTGTACCTTGGACGTATCGTAAAATACGTTTGAGGGCATGCATGTGTGCTTCCATCGGATTGTGCATCTGTAGGCAGATTTGTTGCACGACATAGGATATGTCAAGTCTCATGAATGTGAGGTACTGCAGGGCCCCAGCCAAGCTACGATAGTGAGTCGGGTCTGAATATGGGGGGCCAGAATCAACACTAAGCTTGAAATTGGTGTCTACTTGCGTGTGTGATAGTTTGCAAGATGTCATGCCTGCACGGTCAAGGATCTCTTCGACGTACTTCTTCTGAACAAAAATAGGCCGCCAGAATGTCGAGTGACAGAGATGCCCAAGAAATAACTTGGGGGCCCCAGATCCTTCATAGCAAACTTAGAGGAAATGAGAGACATAATGGATCGGCGGAAAGCATAAGATGATGTGGTGAGGATGATGTCATCAACATATAATAATAGGTAAGCCATATATGTACCCTTGTTGTAGATGAACAGGGAATGATCAGATCTGCTGTGTGAAAATCGATAGAGGAGACATAATCGGCGAACCACTGGTACCATGCTCAAGGAGCATATTTCAGTCCATAGAGCGATTTCCGCAACAGACACGCATAATACAGATGAATAGGATCCATGAAACCCATAGAATGATGCATATATACTGTTTCATGAAGATCCCCATGTAAGAAGGCATTTTTGACATCAAGCTGATGAATGGGCCAAGACTTGGATAGAGCAATGCTGAGGACGGTCCGGATGGTTGCGGGCTTTACGACCGGACTGAACGTTTCATCACAGTCCACTCCCACCTGTTGAGATATACCATCACCTACAAAATGAGCCTTGTACCTCTAAAAAAAGAACCATCAGATTTCTTTTTATGTCTAAAAATCCACTTAGATCTCTGGTACTGTCACATCTCGTTATTCGTCTCTCTGTCCTAAAGTCCTTCACAGAAAACCAAAAGGATCAAAGTCAAGGAAAATATTATTATCAGTTGTGAAATGTCACACGTAGATTAGATTCTTAATGAGTTTAGGGTCATAGAGGATATTTTCTAGGATTAGCGGTGGATGTGGTGAGGATAAGGATGAATGACCAAAACTGCGAATGGGAATGCCTTGTCCACTACCAACAATAATATTCTGATTTAAATTACTCAAATTGGAATAAGACGAGTGAGTACCTTGTGATGCTGTCATGTGAGATGTGGCGCCGTGTAAATATACCAATTTTCATATGGAGCATTGAGTGACATTGTGCATACTTGCCTCAATGTCAGTCGGTACATAAGTTGAGGACGGGGGCCCCTGTGTTGTGTAGGCCTGTTGTGGACGTGGGCTGAGTTTTCCAGGGTGGGCCTTTCGATTCTGAGGTGGAGTCCACGAGATGTCGGATACTGGCACAGAGCAGAGGTCCATGACGGTGGGGACCACGTGGCCCACAGTGGATAGGCAGCCCGTAGAGGTCGCCGCCATCGCCGCGTCGCCATCGGGCCGCTCGCCGATGAGGATCGCCCTTCCGCCGCCGTTATTGCCGGAATTCCGTCCACCGCGACCCTTTTCGGACTGCCTACTTCGGCGGTTGTTGCGGGTGGCTATGGGTCCTCGGGCCGGCGGTTTTGGTTGCCGGAGTTGTAGGACCTGCCGTCGGCTGAGGGCCTGACAATGGTAGTGAGGGCGACATCGACAATGCTGGCCTGAGTGGTGCTGCACTTGATTTTCCGGGTTTCCTCAAGAATAACCTTTGAACGGGACTCATAAAACGGAGGTAACTGTGTGTATTGCTGAAGGATGGTGGCAACGCCGTCATAGGATCACGTTCACTAGACCTGACATATCTTATGCCGTGCAACAAATCTGCTTACGCATACACAATTCGACAGAAGCACACATGCATGCCCTCAAATGTATTTTACGATACATCTAAGGCACACTTCACTTCGGATTATATCTATACATATCCTCGCTCACTGGTGTCACTGCTTATTCTGATGCTGACTGGGGTGGATGTCCTGACACCCGACGCTTCACGTCTGGTTACTGCATTTTCCTCGAAGATAACCTATTGTGTTGGTCTTCTAAAAGGCAACCTGCACTATCCCGATCTAGTGCCGTCAACATTGTCTCTGAGTCTTGTTTGATCTGTAACCTTCTACTTGAGCTTCACTGCCCAATTCAAAAGTAAACACTGGTCTACTGCGATAATATTAGTGCGATATATCTCTCCGGCAATTTCGTCCAACATCAGCACACTAAACACATTGAGATGGACATTCATTTCGTTCGCGAAAAAGTGGCTCGTGGTCAAGTTTGTGTCCTTCATGTTCCTGCTAGATATCAGATTGCCGACGTCTTCACCAAAGGACTTCCAGGCATACTATTTGATATTTTTGAGCCAGTCTCAGTGTTCATGAACCTCCCGCTTCGACCGCGGGGGTGTAATAGAATATTTCCCGAATATTTTTTCATTAATTGTATATCTCTTATTTTAGGTAGAATTGTATTCTTATTGTAATTAGATCTCCTATTTTAAGTAGAATTGTATTTCTATTGCAATTAAATTGACTAGTTACCTAGTTTAGATATTCTTATACTATTATATATTTTATACATTATTGATAAATAAAATCAAATAACATATTAGGGTTATTAGCTTGCTATTATATATTTTATACTAGCAATGGCCAGATTTGGCCGCTTGCTATTATATATTTTATACATTATTGATAAATAAGTTTATCAACAGAATATATATTATTGATAAATAAGTTTATCAACAGATTTGGTCAAAGTTTAAATTGCACTAGTGAGCCAAATTACCATTCACTAAGGTAGTTGACCTAAGTAGACAAATAGTACAATCTTTTTAACAGAGGAAACTTTAAACATATAATATTTGCTAATAAGCATATAGTTTGTTTATTGAAAGAATAACTTTAGTTCAATATATTCAAGAATGAGAATACGAGGTATATAATACGATTTGATTCTATTCTTTTCTTCTATCATTAAAAAAAAAAATTGTTATGAATACAAGGAATTGTGGACGTTCATTTAGAAATTGTATAGCTTCTTGCAGCTTACAAACAAACAAATAGTTGTGCAGACAACTGCAGAGAAACCTTGCATCAACTTCTTGAAAAGACGTACAATTAAGCAAGTAGCTTGCTAATGGAGGTGCAAATGACATGTTCTTTCAAATTTGATATTTTGTCCTTTAATTAATGTTTGGTTGATAGGATATTGTAGGTAATGTATCTTCAATGGCGGATTTAAAATTTTGTATTAGCGAATTTAATTAAAGGAGATAGTAAAGGGTTTTTTTTAGTAAACTCCGAATTTATTTGAAATAAACCACATATACCCTCCGTTTCTTTTTATACTAAATGGCCTCGTCGTCAATCGAAGGACCTCAAATGCTCCTATACTTGACGGAGTTGCTGCTTTGCTGACGGGCAGTGCCATGTGGAAAATATTATCCGCATGGCCATCAACCTAGACATATGACCCGACCCACCCCCAACTCATCGACGCCGGAGAAACGCCAGAAAATAGCAAGCGGCCAAATCTGGCCATTTTTCCCGTCGAGCTTGAGCTCGTTGTTGATAGAGAAGGAGAGCGAGCAAGAAGATGAGGTGGGAGAAGGTAATGGGGGTTGTGCGTCGCTGGTTCGGTGTTTGCTGGAGATGAGCATGTAAGAGCTCCGGCAGTGATGGCAGAGAGAGGATCTCGTGAAAGCTTTTGAGAGGGAAAATGTTAGCGAAAATAGTAGAACCGCCCCCCCCACCCACCCACCCACCCAAAAGGAGCTCTCTCCTCTTTATTTCCATAACCGATCGAACCTACCCAACTAGTGGTCTTCTCCGTTGACAGGCAAAACGTCGGAGCTTTGAGCTACCACCACGCATTACACAACCACCCACCACTTCACCGCCAGCCAACCACCAGACCCCTCCCGTCTCTCTCCCTGTTCTGTTGTTCGCCGCCGCCGGAGTTGATCACCGGACGGCTAGCAACGAACCACCACTAAAAACCTATCTCACCACTAACTCTGACCACTGCTACGACCAAACACCGCCGCCCTTTCTCTCTCCCTCTCCATCTCTTCCCTCGCCTCTGTCACGCTGGAAATGGCCAGATCTGGTCGAGTTTACACTCGTCCAACAAACTTTCTTCCCAACGAGCCCTTTTTTTGATTTGGAAGATGGACATTGCGCTCGGTTCGAAAGTCCTGCCTTGGTCAAAAGCGGTATAGGCTGTGAATCGAATCTCTCTGTCCTCTAACCGAATTAGCGCATCTTCTCTCTTTGTTGAATAGTTGGTTGGAGTTTTATTTTTCCGGCGTCACTCCAACATTTTTTGCAGTGGAAGTGACGCCATAGATCCTCCGTTCTCACCCCCTCTTCTCCATCGCTGCTCCAGCGAAAGCCGTTGAAGCAACACGTTTTAACCGGAGGATTAAACTCCGGCGACCCATTGTCGTTGTTATTCCTCTCCGATAATAAATTACCCCTGAACTATTGGGAATTATTGGGTGGGTCGGGTCATATGCCTAGGTGAATGGTCACTTGTATTTTTTCCAAATGACACTACCGTGTTAATAAATTTGTCATTCCGTCAAATAGAGGGGCATTTGAGATCACTTCGATTGAAGACGAGGGCACATTTGATATAAAAATAAATAGAGTGTATATGCGGTCTATTTTGAATATCTATGAGTGATAATATGGAGCACGACAAGTGAGCTTCATGTATAATTTTATTTTTTCTATTGATAACTCGACCTCAAAGTAATTGAAGTCAATTTAATGTCGGCGATTATTGAGAAAAGCTGGAAAACACATTTTCATTTTTGTAAATATTTTTTTTATGTAATACAATAAAATCTTCCGTATTCAACTGAACCCTCTTGATTACACATCAGTTAGCGTTATGTATCTCGTGGAATCTTAAAGGTGGTTGCTTTGCTTGATTCTTAAGCCATCTTCATCGTCAACCATCACTTCCTTTCTCACTTTACCTAAATTTGTACTAACATTTTATTTTAATCATATATATTGTTTTCTGTGAAATGTTCGATTGGAGGAAAACTCAATTTTGTTCCCCATTAATAGCTCCCTTTTCAGTTTTCACTGTTCTAACTCAAATTAAGAATCAAATAATCATGGATGGAAAATAGTGGGAACCAAAGGATAGCCTGATGCACTAATTTCCCGCTATAGCGGGGTTCGAGTCTTACCCTGCATTCTATAAGAGACTATTTTCACGGCTTGAACTTGTGACCTCCTGATTACATGACAGTAACTTTACCGGTTACTCAATGAATAATAATCCTTATTATTAGCACGTGTATAGGTTACATAAATTACCATATTTTGTATTGTATAATTATGATAGGATTATGATCCTTATTAGAGAAGGATTCAACATTGTATACTTATATATAATTGTATTAATGAGAAAGGCTCCCCAAGGGAGATTAATACAATCTTACATGGTATCAAGAGCCAAAACCCTAACCTAGAAAAATCCTCATCCTTGCCCCCCCCCCTCGGCCGACGGTACTCTAGATTTTTCTCACTTTTCTTTTTCCAATCCCCACTACTCTAATGGAAAATTTGGCTACTCCCACCTCTTCCGATGCTTTTGCTTCTACCACAGTCATTATCCAAACACACACAACTCTCTCCTCACCATTTTCCATCCGGCTCTCGCGGTTACTAGCATCAAGAATTTTATACCGTTAATTCTTGATCAGGAAGATGGCCAATACTGGTCATGAGTGGAACTGTTCCAAATTCATGCATGTGTATATTATGTGCTTGATCATATAGACGACTCTTTCCCTCGTCCTCCTGATATGGATGACACCACATGGCATCGCCTCGATGCCGTAGTCAAACAATGGATATATGGCACTATATCCAAGGATTTACTTTACACAATCATGAAAACGGGTGCCTCCGCCCGTGATCTATGGACACGTTTGGAAGAAATTTTTCAAGATAACAAGAACACTCACGCAATGTACTTGGAAGAGCAGTTCAACAACACCCGTCTTGAATTTTTTTCTAATATCTCGGAGTATTGCAGACAGTTAAAACTGGTGACTGACCAATTGTCCAACGTCGGCACGCCTGTTTCCGAAATGAAGATGGTGTTACAATTAGTTGCAGGCCTACCAAAGGATGAATATGACATGTTAGCCACGATGATACAGCAGGCTGACCCCCCTACCTAGTTTTAATAAAGCTCATTCGCAGTTAATGTTGGAAGAGACACGACGTGCGAAGTAAGATGAGCACAACCAAAAGGCGTTAGCAGTTGACACGTCCACACAAAGCAATACCGCCGCTGGCCAGCCGCGACAGAACCACGGTGGCAGAGGCCGTGGAGGTGGACGTAACGGGAAGGGCTGTGAAAAAGGCGGCAGGGGACAGTAAGCCAACCAGCAGCCGCAACAGCCTAGTTATTCAGCCTTGTGGGCTGGCCCAACAGGCGTATACGAACAAGGGAACTGGGCTGCGCATCCAACAGTCCAGCCAACCTAGTTCCAGTTTCAGAACTCAAGTGCTTTGGGCCCAGGCCCAGGCTATCGACCAACCAACTACCAGTAGTCGTAGGCCCACTTCACCCAGACCCACCTCTCGCAGCAGCCCAGTAATCTGGCCCCCTCTGATTTGGGTCAGGCTTTTAACAGTTTGAACTTGCAACATCCCGATGAAAATTGGTACATGGACTCGGGCGTCACATCTCACCTCACCCGCTCTGCAGGTAAAATTCTCAAACTGTTTCGTTTAAAGCATCATCAATAAATTACTATTGGCAATGGTCATCACATTCCAATCCAGGGCTATGGTACCGCCTACACACCACCGCCTCATCCACCATTTTCCCTTAAAAATTTCATGTATACCCTGAATATCATTAAGAACATAATTTATGTTCGCAAATTTACTCGTAATAATTCCGTCTCTGTTGACTTTGACCCTTTTGATTTTACTGTGAAGGATCTTCGTACGGGGACACCTCTTACGAGATGCAATAGCACGGAGGATCTCTATCCATTCCCATCCACCTCCGCTGCTAGCTCTTGCTCTCCCATATCTCTAGCTGCTATCTCTCCGTCAACTTGGCATAATAGGCTTGGTCACCCAGGGGCCCCAATTTTTAATTTTCTTAGAGGTAATAATTTTATTACATGTAATAATGGGAAACTTGCCCAGCACTGTGTTTCTTGTTCTTTAGGCAAACATGTTAGTCTTACTTTTAAATCATCTACAAGTGTTACGTTTTCTCCTTTTGATATTATTCATGCTGATTTGTGCAAGTCTACTATCTCTAGTTCACTTGGTCATAAATATTATCTTGTCCTGTTAGATGATTTTTCTCATTATATTTGGATCTACCCACTCAAATTTAAATCAGAAGTGTTTGCAAAATTTCTTGAGTTTCGTACCTTTGTCTAAACACAGTTTGAAAAATGCATTAAATCATTTCAGTGTGATAATGGTCGTGAATTCAATAATTCCATGTTTCACCAATTCTGTCGAAACAATGGCATGGTTTTTTGTTTCTCATGTCCCCACATATCGCCTCAAAATGGTAAAACATTACGAATCATCCGCACCATAAATAACATGGTTCATACTTTACTATTTCATGCCTCACTTCCTCCGTCCTTCTAGGTCTATGCCGTCAAAATGGTAGAATACATTCTAAATATTTTACCTACTAGTACCCTTCATAATATGACCCCAACCGAAATTTTGTATTGTCGAATCCCTTCCTACGACCACCTTAGGATATTCAATTGCATGTGTTTTCCCAATCTTGCCTCCACCGTCCCTTACAAATTAGCACCTCACCATGTGTCTTCGTAGGCTTCCCGTATGATCATAAGAGCTATATCTGCTATGACATGTCCACTCGTCAAATTCACGTCTCTCGTCACGTCATGTTTGATGAGACCACCTTCCTTTTTTCGAATATTCACAAATTCCAAAAAATGGACTATACCTTTCTTGACGAGTCCGACATCTCCCCCGTCATTCTCAGTGAACTGTGTCAGTCAACCACCCAATCACCACCTCTGCCACCCACTGCCGAAACCGCCGACCGTCGGTCTGTGGTTCATCCACTTCCAACCACCACCACCGACCGCATTTTTGCGTCGCCATCGCCACCCTTTTCTCTGTCACAAATACCGTCGACTGCCACCACCGGCTGTCAGCCCACCGTCTTAGTTTCACCACCAGTCGTCGTCCCTTTCACTGTGTCATCTCCACTGTCCCATGGCAACCCCGCAAACCCCTAAGCCACTGCAATCCCAAACCAAACCATCATTACCAACCCACCAACCACTGGATACCCACACTATACCACCACCACCGGAACACCAACCCAACCCAACCGTCCACACCCCCCACCGACATCGTACCCAACTTCCTCCATCTCACCCCATATCGATCTGCCCAGATCGGTAAATTCACACCTCCCGTTGTCGAACCCTGAAACTACTCGACCCGTAGCATCACCCAACAACTAAATAAACACACCACAAACTTACATGGACCCACACCCACATCGTGAACCAGACCCGATTACCTGCACAAAACCCCACACTGCCCCCACGCACTATATGGAAACTCAATCCCAACACGAGATTTTCAAACCTAAAGTACAATTTAACCTATCCACACAAACCATTTTCCCAATTCCCAAAACCCCAAATTAGCCAAACTAGACCTAAATTGGAATGTGGCCATGTATGAGGAGTTTAATGCTCTAACCAAACAACACACTTGGGATTTGGTTCCTCGACCGAAGGGGGTGAATGTGATCCGATGCATGTGTCTTTTTTCATCACAAATACAGAGACAGTGGTGACTTAGAAAGGTATAAGGCTAGAATTGTGGCAAATGACACTAATCATCATGAGGGTATTGATTGTGGTGAGACATTCAGTCCGGTTGTGAAACCGACTACCATTCACACAGTTCTGAGTATTTCTATGGGTAAGCATTGGCCTATTCATCAACTTGATGTGAAAAATGTGTTTCTACATGGTGATCTGAAAGAAATAGTTTATATGCACTAGCCACCTGGTTTCGTTCATCCGACAGCCCTTCAACATGTATGTCGTCTTCGTAAGTCACTCTATGGTTTGAAACAGGCCCTTCGAGCATGGTATGATCGCTTTGCATATTACATTATGTAGATTAGGTTCGTATGCAGCAAGTGTGATAATTCTCTCTTTACTTTTCATCGATGTAGTAGCATTGCTTATTTGGTATTATATGTGGATGACATCGTACTTACTGCCTCCTCTGATGTGTTGAAAAATGAGATTATTGCACTACTTAAAACTGAATTTGCTATGACTAACTTGGGAAAGTTGAGCTATTTTTAGGGATATCGGTGACGCGTTCTGCGGATACTATGTTCTTACGTCAGCGCAAGTATGCAGATGAGATAGTGTACAGGGCTAAGATGGCAAACTGCAAGATCATGTCCACTCCGGTTGACTCTAAATCAAAGCTTAGTGTTGTTGATGGTAACTCAGTGTCCGATCCCACTCTTTACAGGAGCCTTGAAGGAGCACTTTAGTATCTTACCTTCACCAGGCCTGCCATCGCTTATGTTGTTCAGCAGATATGCTTATTTATGCATACCCCCGGGGAGCCTCATTTCACTGCCCTTAAATGTATCATTCGCTATGTTAAGGGCACCCTTGATTATGGATTGCACATATACCCTCAGCACCGACCAGGTTGTTATCATACACGGATGCTAATTGGGTAGGCTGTCCAGACACACGACGCTCCACCTCCGGCTACTATGTTTTCTTAGGGGATAATCTCATTTCATGGTCTGCCAAAAGGCATGCCACCCTATCTCGTTCGAGTGCAGAAGTAAAATACAGAGGCGTTGCTAATGTTGTTGCTGAGATCTGTAGGTTTTGAAACCTTATTTTGGAGCTGCAATGTCCCTTGTGTAAGGCGTCTTTGGTTTACTGTGATAACATACCCGCCATATATTTATCTCATAATTCGGTTTAGCATCAGCGAACCAAACACATTGAGATGGATATACACTTTGTTCGTGAGAAGGTTGCTCTTGGGCATGTTAGGGTGTTGCATGTGCCTTCTTCATATCAGTATGCATATTTTTTCACCAAAGGCCTTCCTAGACAACTCTTTCTTGACTTCAGATCCAGTCTCAGCGTCCGGCCTCCTCCCGCTCCGACTGAGGGGGTGTATTAGCATGTGTATAGGTTACATAATTTATCATATTTTGTATTGTATAATTATTATTGGATTAGGATCCTTATTAGAGAAAGATTCAACATTGTACACCTATATATATTTGTATTAATGAGAAAGGCTCCCCAAGGGAGATTAATACAATCTTACACTTATTTCCAATTTTGTTTGGCAATAAGGCAATTTCTTTAATTTTGATTTTCGTTGAAAGACGAATATATTAAGTATTAATAGTTGTAAGCAATGTTTTAAAAGGCGGGGCGTAAGGCGGAGCGTTTTACATATGCCTCGGCGAGGCGTAATCCCCGAGGCACGGGCGTAAGCCCCATGCGTATTTAATTTTTAGTATTTTATAAAATAATATAATTACAATAAATATTTTTTAATAGATAAAATTAAATAAAAATTAAAAGAAAATTTCAAATAAATGAATATATATAATCGCGCGCGCGCACACACACACACGATTTTACGCCACTTACAACTTGTAATTATATGTAACATAATTTTACAAGTATAAACAATACAATGAAATAAAAGCTATTATGAGATGCAAATCAACTCTAACATATTAACTTTCAAACAATGAAAAATCACAATTTCTTAAAATAATATTACTATCATACTATTCATTTTATCTCCCTATAAGAAAATAATCAATAAACTTTATCAGTATTATAATTAAAACGTAACTCCTTCATGAATAAAAATAAAATTACTTTCAAATAGCGAAATAATAAATATGATAAATATTAAGTGATATTCACCCTCACGATGTTCTCAAATAGTAAATATGCAATACTACGACTTGTTATTTGAGTTACATCAATCTTCTTATTTCTATGGATGAAAAATTATTCAGTATTATTCATTTGTTAAAGAATTATGAGGGTCAACGATTTTAATTAAGAAATTTAATATATAATTTGTGTAAGAACTGTTAGGCGAGCCCCGAGCGTTGAGCGTTAAGCGTGTTTAGGACGTACAGTCGGGCGCTTAGGGTATAAGCCTCACAGGAACTAAGCTCTGCACGTGAGCCCATGACATTTTACCAGTGTCCCGCCCCAAGGCGAGCCCGGGGCGAGTCCTGAAACTGCCTTTTAAAACACTGGTGGTAAGAAGTGTGTCCCTTGGGCTTTAGTACTATATACGAAAATGTTCTAATATCGTCAAGTTCTTGATCTGTCTGCCTCAAAAAAGTTCATGGCAAATATAGGAGGAAATTGCCAATACAAAACATTATATATAAAACAAATCTTCTTAATTCCTTCTTTTGCTAGTAGAGTAGATCTGCAACCTTATTTTCCTCCGTGAAATTATGTGTGATCAGCAGTTCCCTTAGCCAATGCATCATAACTTGCAATCATGTAAAATAGAGTTATAACTAATATGATTATTGTTAAAAATTTGTTTACCTTCATTGATTCTAAGGAAATTATGATCAACTTAGTTGTTGTAATAAGAATAAAAGTTGTAAACGTGTGTTTGTGGTGTGGAGAAGACCTTTCGCGTATCCTAACACCCAATCACCATTGTTGTTTCTCAACACCCCACCCCCCTATCCCTCGAATCCCGGGTTTCACAACACTGAGTTGTCTGTGTTCAGTTTATAAGTACCTTTGCTAGGAGCCCATTTGACATTTATAAAGAGATGCTTGTTGTTGCGATTGGGGTAGGCCGACAAGGGGAATTCTATGGAATGCATGACTACAATGGAAGGTGAAGTTTGGCTTTGAATCCTAGTCTTCCAATTGGTTATTTAAGTTTCATTGATCGCTAGACAATACCCTTTAAGTACAGTTGCAAGTAAGTATTTATAATATGAGTTGGTAATTTGGAACAAAGATAGTAATTTATTAGACTTGATCAAGTTTAATTTGTAAAAACTTTTACACCCTTAGTATATAAAGCTTTAATATTATTATTTCAAGGAAAGGAAAACAACAAGTAGAGGGGGGGGGGGGTCCCTTTCACAAGATTCCATTAGGCATTTTGGACTCCTACAAATACCCTGACAATCCCCACCTCTTTTATTTGCATTCACAACATCAGCCAAAAACACCCCATACTCTAATATAGCAAATAGCAATAATAGTATTCTAAAACATAATTTCTTTTTCCTCTCTTAGCTTGCAATTGTCATCCACTGGACATTGTCCTATATTGGATGTTTTTGTTGTCAACAGCTAGTATGAGCAACAAGAACTTCAACTTATCTATAAGAATGGAAGAAGTAGCAACACCACAATTGAGTAAACCACCTCTGCCTAAGCCAAATGTTGTGAAAGAGGGCATAGTGTCAATTCTTGGATCAGATTCTCATAGAGGCAAATCAAGTGCACCCTCCATTAGAAAAACATTTTCAGCTGATATGTCATCCAAACAATGGCTTGCACAAAATGGCTTCTTTTATCCCATCAAAAAGATTGCTTCATCAAAAGATCTTGTTGTTTATGCTTCTGATCATTCATCTTCAGAGGAAGAAGAAGATGAGCTCAAAAGCCGAAAAACATCATTTGATGTTTGGAGCTCAATTTTGTCCCAAAAGAAAGATGATAATGACATGTTCAATATTCAAACTCCATACATTCACTCTCTTGTTAAAAGATCAACAAGTTCTTTGAGTCACAAAAGTCTTGAAATTTGCACTGAAAATCTTGGATCAGAGAATGGTTCTGATGGCTTTTCCTCCTACACTCCTTCTGAGGATGGAGATGTAGACGAGGAAAAAAACGATCAACAACAACAACAACAATACTGCTCGCAATCCTTTGAGGAATCGCGAGTTGAAAAGTATAATTATAGCAAGAGATCATCATCTTTTCCTAAATCTTTTCCTCCTCCAATTCCTTCCTTGGCTAGAGGTGAAAACAAGCCTTCTCTTCACATGCAATCTCGACGCCAAGATGGTAGATTGATTCTTGAAGCTATTTCTGTTCCTCCTCGAAATCTTTTCCATGCCCACCGACATGATGGCCGCCTTCTTCTCACCATCGTTGATAATAGTACTTCCACTTCATCATCAGAATTAGCGATGGACGACTATGGTGAAGAATTTAATGAAGTGTTCTACGATATTGATGAAGCTAAAGATAATCAAACACCTCAATTTGATTACATTAATGATGATTGTCCTAATGAATCCGAAGAACGAGAGATAGAAAATGGAATCAAAGGGATGGGAATTGTGATGGAGCAAAAGCCAAGTTTGTTAATTTGTGGGGCTATGAGGATGAAGCAAGTTTTCAACCGGACGGGTTCTGTGGGTTCAACTAAAATGACTGAGAAGCTAAGTCAGATAACCTCAGTTTCTCAGTCTCTCCCAACTCAACTAACACCAACGGCCACAACCTCTTTCAATGCCTATGAGTATTTTTGGAGAAAGAAGCCTACAATTGCAAGCATTGTCAACACTCCCACAATTGCTAAAGAATGCAACAACTATACCACTAAGCAAGTTGTTCTTGCGGCCAATAGTACTGCTCCCAATGCCAAGAGTACAACAAAGGTAGCAGCTTATGAGCAGAAAGACTTGGCGTTAATGAAAGGGAACAGAGCAAATATGAACTATTTGGTACCTTTGCAAAGTGGATGCAAAGAGCCAAGGAGGTCTTTACTAATTTGGAAGCCTTACTGCATTGCCACCTCCTGATGATCACCAATTTTTAATTTGCAGCTCAAAATGAATTTTTTCTTGAAGAGACTAAACATACTAAACTCTGTAAGAGAAAGAAAAACTTGTTTTTTCTTGGAAATCAAACTAGTATTATAATTTCTTTAACCATTTTGTGGGCTATATTTTGCTTTTCTTGACTATGTTAAAGAAATTCATTAATCTTCTAGCAGTTTCAACTAAAGAAAATCAAGAAACAATATCACCAGCTTCAAATATATGTCAATACGAGTATTTTGGTATTCCACTTTTCACTGTATACTTCCAACTGTATCAACAGATTCAAATCTGTATATACACATGTATTTAGGACGGGAAGGAAAATAATATGTCACACCACCAAAGGTCACGATGGGTTGTAAGTTGTATCCCTTTTTTTCTTAATCAAAGGTTTGAGGTTTTATGTTTGAATTATGTGAATGAAATTGTTTTTGATAGAAAGCACTTTACCCCTAAAGTAAAATTTTCTGGTTAGAACACAAATTAATGTTATATTGATAAGAGGGTTAACAGTCAAATATTTATAAACATTTAGTAAATTTCTTATTATATATACAAGTTTTGAACAAAAATTACTTACACGTAAAACATAATACCGCCCCTGCTCGTGTGTAGGGCGTTGGTTGCTTGAGGCCTGAGGTGTGAGTCTCACGAGTCGAGATGGCAGTGGATCCTGAATCCGGTGGATCCAGATCAGTTTTATAGGATATGGATCTTCAAAATTTGGACCCGACGGATCTGGATCGGACCCGGATCCATTTCTGACGGATCGGATCTGGATCTTGTATTTGAGATCCGTATCCGGTCCAGATCCGACCCGTGGATCCATTTTTTATTAAATATATTCATAACCTAGAATGTAATTTTATAAGTATTTTCTTAAAATTGGTAAGCACATCCTTGCAAGTTTAATTCTCAAAACAAGTTTAATTTATCCCCGCGTTAACTCAAAAATCAAAAAATAAAGAGGTAATTTCAATAATAAAATCAATGTTATATTAGTGAATGACTAACATCTCCATAGACAAGTAGTTAAAATTATATTCACTTCATTTGTGAAGATTCCAAGCACATGCAAGTTCTGCATTGTGGAAATACTAGTCAGCATTTTCCACAACTATTGTCATTGTCCAACATTTTCAATTAATAACTCACAATCAAAACGAGACAACGACCAAAATATATCAAAACAAGACAACGAACAAAATATCTCATATGAACATTTTAAAATTGAAACACAGTAAACTGTTAGCTAAGTAAAAATCGTTTGTCAGTTCAAAAAAAAATTCTTAGCAAGGTTACATTCTTAGCGACAAAAGTTTTTACATGTGGATCCATATCCGATCCGTGTACCCGGTGGATCCGATGGATCTGGATTTGGATATAATTTTTATGGACCCAACGGATCTGAATTCAGGTATGAAAAACAGATCTGGATCTGGATCTAGTAGGATCTGGTCCAGATCCGATCCGTTGCCATCCCTACTCACGAGACAAAAGCTCTGCCCAAGAAATTTTACAAGTGCTTCGCCCTGGCACGAGTTCCGTATAAGTCCCAATTATGCCTTTGAAGACAATGACATATTCTACAATAGCACGAGAGGATTGATTCCCTCCTATCAAATTGTGCCTATTCATTGTCCAATTTAATGTAATTGTACAACCCTTGTATTAGATATATGGCTGGCCAGTGGGCCGGGTCGGCCCGGTCCCGGCCCTACAATACCGTGGTCCTGGCCCGACACTGCCTCAGTCCCGGTCCGACACCACCCCGGTTCCGCCCCGAACCCGACAATTTTTAAAAAAAAATTGCGATAACGGGACTCGAACCGGGACGGGACATGGTCTCGTCCCGACCCGTCCCGATCCTCCCCAAGCCCGCCTGTCCCGACCCGATCTCGGTCCCGCCCGAAACCAGCCCTTTTGCAAAAATAACCGTTGCACCAACGACCATTTTACATTTTGGCCGTTGTGCAACGACCATTTTTGGCCTCCCCCCTCCCCCAACCCCCCTTAATATTTATTTTAACCCATAAGTTATTATATTTACACTTTAACCCAATTTTTTAAACTATAAATACCTCATTTTCTCTTCATCTTTTTCACAAATCTTCCTACAATCTCTCTAATCTCTCAATACTTAATCTATCTCTACATTGTCTACTAAATATTCAATTTTATTTATTCATTTGGGAATTGGGAGTGAAGTTGGCAACTAGCTTGAAGATCTTCCATAGAGCAATGTTTCAATTTTCAACCTCTCGATTACACGTCGATGTTACGTCGGCGTTTGGTACATTCATTTCTTCATTAAATTATTATTGTCTGTTTATTTTATTTAGCGCGCTTAATTTCATTTACTTTAATTATTTATTAGTATAATTATAAATTTATAATGGAAGGATTTAAATGTATGATTACGGGTAGGGGTCATGCTTCTTCTAGTAGGGGCAACAAGGGCAAGGGTCCTATTTCTAGACAGAATCCTATTCCTACACATGATGATTTTGTTGATACTGAACATTTCCTACAATACCATTAGATTTAAACGAGGAGCTATTTTCTGGAACTCAAGAAGACTTTAATTTAGACGATGATCTAGATGATACACCCACTAATGTAGATGGCAACACACCCACTAGTACACCTTCAACTGAAGTGCCTCCTATTCCCCCTAGTATGAGACGAGGTCCAGTAAAACGACCATTAAAATCAGATGCATGGATATTTTTTGATAGAGACGTAGAGAATCAAGTAGCTAGATGTAAAATTTGTAAAGATGTTTTAAAATTTAAAACTGGAAAAGGTCATTGTGGGAAGGGGGGTTTAATGAGACACGTAGTAAGGGCTCATCCAGCTAGGTATGCCCAATACGAGGCTTCAAAACCGGGTGTGCAAACGCCCGCTCCATCGGGACAAGGTTCACATACTGATACTGTCCCGAACCAAGTACAGAGTCAAATTAACCCTATGACGGGGGCAATTGTAGGCCCTAAATACAATAAACATAGAGATAGGAAAGCAATAGAAAAATTAGTTGATGTGGAGGGTTTGCCTTTTTCATTTCCTTCATCTCCCAGTTTTATTCATTACATTAGAGATATGTATAATCCTGCTTTTAACGGTTTTCCTAGATCAACTGTTAAGAGAGATGTATTTAAATTCGCACATGAATATCAACAGTATTTACGTTATTCATAATATCATTTTAATGGCAAATTGGCTATCACTTCTGATATAGGTCGTAGTACTAACGACCATGATTATTTAACAGTAACTTGTCATTGGATAGATTATAAATGGTCTATGCAAAAACGTATCTTAGCGTATAGATATATAGATGATAGGCACACTGGTACTTTTATTGCAGAAAATATATATCAAGTGTGCGATTATTACAGAATAACTGATAAAATTATGACTATTACATTAGATAACGCTTCTTCTAACAATTACGCTATTACAATTTTTAAAAATAGTTTAACTCCATCTTTTCCAGATCATTTTCATATAAAATGCGCGTGTCATATGTATAACTTAATTGTAAAGGATGGTCTATCACTTTTTGAAGACATTCTTAGTAAAATACAATTTGCTATAAACTTTATTTTTAAAAATAATAGAATACAACAAAGAAAATAATATAAAAAAACCTGTCACGATTGCCAACTACCTTATAGAAAAATTCCAGAAGAAGTACCCACTAGGTGGAATTCTTTATACGAGCAACTACTTGTTGCTTATGACTATAGAAAACCTATAACTTTATTTTTTAACTCTCATAATAAAAATTCAGCTGATATGGTTATAGGTAGCGATTTCCGAACTTATTGTATTTTTGGAGAAATTTTTTCAAGCAACAAAAGAATTTTCCGGTATATATTATCCTACTATTTAAACTATGTTATTTTATATAGCTCTAATATTTTTATTACTTAGTGAATATATGGAAAAACCAGCTTATATGACAGCTATTAAAAAATATTTATCAAAATAAAAAAATATTTTATTCCTATTCTCACTATTTATATTATTGGTGCTGTATTAAATCCGACTATTAAAATAGACGGTACTAAATCACTTATTGAAACTATTTACGATTGTATAGAAGTACTACCACCTCCAAGTCACAAAAATCCAAATCACCCACCACCTATTGAACAAACTAAAGAAGAAGTGTTGTCTAGCGTAGAAGACCAATGCAAAAAAGTATATAGGTTTTACCAACAAGAAAGTGCTAGTAACCTACCGGCTTCCATACCATCTTCTTCTTCTTCTTCAACACAACCTCACAAAAGACATGCTGTTTCTGCGACTAGTATTGAAAGCCTCAGAAATAGAATGTGCGGCCGTACAACTACTAACCAAATTAGCGAGTTTGATATTTTTGTTTTTTGCAGGGTTCTGTATCGTACCAAACAGTTCTCAATGAAGAAGGACATAAAAACTTGCTGAAATACTGGAGGGGGAATGAGAAGACCTTTCCGACACTTTCAATGATGGCTCGAGATGTTTTGAACATTCAAGCGTCATCAACTGCGTCTGAAAGCACTTTTTCTGCCCGCAGATATCAAATAGGAGACCACATACACTCATTAGCCGGAGACAGCTTGGAGATTGTAGTATTATTCAGAGATTGGATACGAGCGGAGCGGAGAAGGTGCGGTCAATCGGAGATCAACGAAGAAGAAGACGAAAACTACAACGAAATCTTATCTGAAGGTGGTGGAAGCGACGTGGATCAATTTGACCAACAAATACCAATTCCAACCTAAGAACCACAGGAAATTATCAATAAACTAGAACAAGTTTTTTTCAGAATGTAATTTTTTTAATTGCAATTTTACTATGTAATTTGCAACTTTTAAACAACACAACAATGTTGCAATTTTGACAATTGTATTTGTATTACAAAAAAAATTATATGTCTATTAAATAATATAAGAGGCACAAAAACAGCCTTGAGATGTTTTTATTACACTATCTTGTTTAATTATTGGTTTTTATATATATATGTTATTTTTTAAATTAAGTGCAAAAAAAAAACGCGGGATACCGATCCCGACCCGATTCCAATGGGATCGGGACGGGACTACGGCAAATCCCGCCCCGCCCCGATCCCTCCCCGCCCCGATCCCGCCCCGACCCGATCCCGCCAAACCCGCCCCGCCCGTCCCGATCCCGGCCCACTGGCCACCTTTAATTATATGATGAGGCGTCCAAGCAGAATAGTATCTCCACTAGAATCGGAGGCATATTATGCAAAAGAAATGAAAAACCCCCCAAAAGAAAAAAAAAGTTGGAAAAGGCCATGAAAAGTTGGGAAAAGATTGATGTTGTAAGAACACATGTAAGCATATTGCACGTACCAAACATATAGTAACCGCGGGTCTATTGAATTATATAAAGGGATAATAACACTTTTTCATCTCTTAGTTATTGATAAATTCTTATTTCGATCCTTATAATATACTATTCAGATTGTGTGTTTTGATCCTTTTATGTAGGAAATTTGTTATATTTTGAACTATTATTCGAATGATATAGCGCAAATAGGAGTAACAATACAAACTTATCATAATACACGAGTAACAAAATGATTGAATGGTCAATTCTGTAAATTTTGAATATTCACAAGCAACGGAATAAAATATACACAAATTAATTAATTGAAGATTAAATATACTCATTTAAATATTATAATGACTAAAATTAAAATTTATCAAAAACTAAGATATGAAAATTACTATTAACCTAAATTGTTTTAGTGTTAACAGAACCCTGTCTAGTTCATAGAAACTTTACAAAGAGAAACCAGGATACTCATTGTCTACCTATAAAGCAATACCACTCAATTTCTTTTCAGTCTTTTTTGGATGACAAAAGCTAATGTAAAAAGGAAGAAAAGAAAAATGGGGGAGAATTCCCATTTTGATACCAAGGCAAACATGCATGCCACTCCCTCAAGTCAAATGATAGGCAGAGGTGGATTCAGAATTTGAATTTATGAGTTTCTACAATAATTTTAAGTTAATATACAATAATAATTGGATCTATAATAACATATTTATAGATATTTAATTAGTCAATTTCTTAATATATGTACAAGAACTAGGTAAAAGTTACTGAATTCTAGTGATCCCGCACATTGTTAGCTAGATCCTCCACGGATGATAGGTCACCAGATCTTTTGGCTAATAACTAAGTACTAACATCATCATTTTCTCAAAAAGAAAGCCTATCCAGGTAGCATTATTCCTTTTAATGAGTCTTATGCGGCGCAAATTAATCGAGTCAGCCGATTTCGGATACCAGATAGCTATATTTTAATAAAAAGGAAGGAAAAGCTTATAGAAAATTGGATGGTTGTACATAAAGCATTAATGATCTCTCTCCTTGTTATTTGACTACACAAAACTCTGTTTTTGACAAAACAGTAAAAACTAGTCATGACTCAGAGGAAAATAACAATCTTAGTAATACATATTATATATATTTATTTATTATAGTTAATTAGTTAAATTAGGATTGGATTAAAGAATTTGATGATCATCAGGAGGTGGCTATGCAGTAAGGCTCCCAAATTAGTAAAGACCTCCTTGGCTTTTTGCATCCTCTTTGAAAAGGTACCAAATAGTTCATATTTGCTCTGTTCCCTCTCATTAACACCATGTCTTGCTGCTCATATGCTGCTATGTTTGTTGTTCTCTTGGCATTGGGAGCAGTACTATTGGCTGAAAGAACAACTTGCTTAGTGGTATAATTGTTGCATTCTTTTGCCGTTGTGGGAGTGGTGATAAGGCTTGTAATTGTAGAATTCTTCCTCCAAAAATATTCATAGGGATTGAAAGAGGTCGTGGCCGCCGGTGTTAGTTGAGTTGGGAGTGACTGAGGAACTGATGTTATCTGACTTAGCTCCTCTGACAGTTCAGTTGAACCCACATAACCTGTCAAGTTGACAATTTTATTGAACTTGTTTGACCATGTTACAAGATTCTTGTTTCTTGCCCCTATATGACCTTCCAGTTCTGGGGAGAATTTGGGAAATTTTGTTTCCAGCAAGAATTGAATTGACTTTTCCCTTATTTTGACCGGAGAATCTAACAGCTTTATCATGAGTACTAATGTCTTCATATTTATCACCCCACTTGACAATCTTGTCTTCTGCTCCATCACAATGATCCCATTTTCTATATGTTCTTCTTCACTTGGTTCAATGTGAGGTGTTTGATCATCAATATAGTCCAACACTTTACCTAATTCTTCACCATAATCCTCTATCTCTGGTTCTGATGATGAATTGGAAGTACTATTATCAGCGAAGGTGAGAACAAGGCGACCATCATGGCTGTGGGCATGGAAAAGATTTCGAGAAGGAATAGAAACAGCTTCAAGAATCAATCTACCATCTTGGCGTCGTGATTGCATGTGAAGAGAAGGCTTGTTGTCCCCTCTAGCCAAGGAGGGAATTGGAGGAGGAAAAGATGATGATCTCTTGCTATAATTATACTTTTCAACTCGCAATTCCTCAAAGGATTGCGAGCAGTATTGTTGTTGTTGTTGATCGTTTTTTTCTCCGTCTACACCTCCATACTCAGAAGGAGTGTAGGAGGAAAAGCCATCAGAACCATTCTCTGATCCAAGATTTTCAGTGCAAATTTCAAGACTTTTGTCACTCAAAGAATTAGTTGATCTTTTAACAAGAGGGTGAATATATGGAGTTTGAAGATTGGACATGTCATCATCATCTTTCTTTTGGGACAAAATTGAGCTCCAAACATCTAATGATGTTTTTGAACCTTTGAGCTCATCATCAGCATAAACAGCAAGATCTTTTGATGAAGCAATCTTTTTGATAGGTGAAATGAAACCATTTTGTGCAAGCCATTGTTTGGATGACATATTAGCAGAAAATGTTCTTCTAATGGAGGTTGTACTTGATTTTCCTCTTTGACAATCTGATCCAAGAATTGACACTATGCCTTGTTTCACTATAATTGTCTTATTAGGCAAAGGTGGTGTTGGTGGTTTACTCAATTGAGACATTCTTTAAAGGAAGAAGAAAGTAAGTTTTGTTACCTTCACTAAGCAAACAACAAAAACATCCAATAGAGGATAGTGTCAAGTGGATGCAGTTGCAAGGTAAGAGAGGATTTTTTTTTATTTTTTATGAAGAATAGATGTGTTGCTATATTAGAGTATGAGGTGTTTTTGGCTGATGTTTTGAATGCAAATAAAAGAGGTGGGGATGGTCAGGGTATTTGTAGGAGTCCAAAATGCCTAATGAAATTTTGTGCAAGGGACCCTCCTCTAACTCCACCATAAAAAAGCCCCCTTTTAGGATGTGTTTGGTATGATGGAAACTGTTCTCCACGGGAAAGCCCCACATTGTGGGATTTCACTAGATATGTTGTTGTTGTTTTTCTGATGTTTGGTAAGTAAATAGAAAATTAACTTTGGGCATTTAAAATTTAGAACTAATAGGAGTTTGCCGTCTGTGGGGATCGAATCCACGACCACGTGGTTAAAAGCCACATGCTCTACCACTAAATTAAGACGGCTTTTATTAAAATAATAACTTATTTTCTTAATGATGTTGTTTAATTTTTTTTTGATAAATCAGAGATGAGAAAATTGAAAATTATTTTCTGGAAATTGTTTTCCTCCGTACCAAACACACCCTTAATTTTCTTCTATTTAGTGTTTTTCCCTTGCTTTTGATGATTATATGTTGAAGGTTTATATACTGAGAGCATAAAAGCTTTTACCTCATTAAATTTAACAGATTCCAATAGGTTATTTGCCATTGTTTGTTCAATTTACTTGTTATAAATATTTATTTGTAAGTGCACCCGGGATGTCGACTGGCGATTAATGAAGTTGGAATAACATTGGTAGATCAAGTTTTAAGCACAGTAGAGCGAACTTTCATTTTCACCCTTATGTGAACATGCTTATTTAGTAGTTCGTAAATATCTTTTTATCCGTGATCTTTTTGGTAACTTATCAAGGACGCATTTGTTTACACTTAATGGAGGTCTGAATCTGAATGGTTCAGATCTTAGGGTGTAATTTTACATTAAGATTTAAGCACTTATTCAGTCTAAATAGATCTTAGTCATTAAGATCTTGAACAAAGTTTTAATATCAATAAAAATATTTTTGTATTAATAATTTTTACCACCACTTTATCCATAACTACCAGCTCCACCCCCACCCCCACCCCCATCCCCACCCTCCCAACCCCGCCCACCCACCCCCACCCCCACCCACCACCCACACTAACCACCTCTGTCAACACAACCACCACCCACTCTCCCAACTCACCCATCCTCACCACCCACCCTACCCACCTACTCCCCGCCCAACCCTCATCCATCACCACCCACCACCCCACCTCACCCACCAACATCACCAACCATCTTTGTCATCAACCACCACCGTCGTCGTCACCGCCGCCGCCACTACCATCACTGCAGTCAATCCTTACTACTAACCACCTTTATCATAATAACTAGCACCGCTGCCAACTACCACCAACACCATCGTCGACCACCACACATTCTTTAGCCATCACCACCAACACTGTCAATTACTAACATCATCCAATTACTAACACCATCACAACCACCACCACCACCACTACCAACAACTTACAACACCAACTACCTCCGCAATCACAACTATCACTACCACATTTACTAGCCAATAGAACCAACCGCCACCACCACCATCACTACAAAGTATTTCCACCATCACTAACGATCATAAATGTTTTTTTATCAAATAATATATTATTTTATTAAATATATACTTATTTTCTAATATTTAGCTACTTATTATTTGAATTGTATACTTATTATATTTAAGTAAATACATTATGCACATTCAGATATTTCAAAACAAACAGTCTTAATCATTCAGTGTTTAGATCTAAAGATAATATCTTAATCATTCAGATATGTATTCAGATTCAGACGTTTTGATCTTAATGAAAACAAATGAAGCCTAAGTTGAATGTGCCATAGAAGAATATTTGTGAAAGCTACTCCTTCATTTAGCATTTTTCCTTATTTTTCCTCCAAAAAAAAAAGTATTTACCAATTTACTAATTAAAGTTAATTGATTCCAATAGGCCATTTACCATTTCTTTTTTTAATTTACCAACTCATATTATAAATATTTGCTTGCAATTGCACCCAGCGGCAAAAGAAGTTTGAATAATACTGGAAGATCAAGGTTGAAGCACAGTAAAACACACTCTCGTTTTCACCTTTATGTGAACATTCTTATTTACTAGTTTGTAAATGGCATTTTTCGTACATCAGAACATGTGCATATCTTTTTGGCTCTACAAGGGAGATTAATACAATTTTACAACACTAACATATGGTAAATATATTGTACATATACGTGCTAATACTTTTTATCCATGATTCTTTTGGTAAGTAACAAAGTTGAATGTGCCAAAAGGATATTTGGCCTTTTCCTTATTTTTCCTATAAAAAAATAAATTAACTTACCAATTTACTAGCTTTTTTAGTTTGTTTAACTTTCTCAAAGTGACCCGAAAAATTAAATAAATAAAATATTAGTACAACTTTAGATAAAAATGTGAAAGAGGTGATGGTTGGACGATGAAGATGGCTTAAAGAACAAGCAAATCATGATCCTTTATGAGGGCATTCGTCACAACTCACATGAAAGAATCGTTGCCATTTGTGTATATTCTCACAAACTATTTTAATCATTAATATTCGAAATTCACATACTCAAAAATGTAGGAATGTTAATTCCTTGATTAATATTATCTAAATATATAATATATATACCATCATCCTAAGCTTGAATTATGAAAGACTAATCTACCTTACCTAAATTATATGATACTAATTACAATCATAATAATTACAATATATTACATTATCAATTATAATAAATGATAGGTAATTATGGGATATCCCCATAATTACTCTAACAGTCCCCCGTAGTCTTAGCTGGAGGTTATCAGATGCTGAGACTGCATCTGAAATCATCCAAAAGTACACGCGGAAGACCTTTTGTGAAGATGTCAGTTATCTGATAACGGGACGGTACACGGAGAACACAGACTTGACCATGTGAAACCTTTTCCTGGACAAATAAGATATCCATTTCAATGTGTTTCGTGCGTTGATGCTGAACATGATTGCCAGATAAGTAGAGCACTCACATTGTCACAATACACCATTGTTGTCCTTTCAATCGGACAATAGAGCTCCAGTAGTAGATTACGGAGCCAACATGATTCAATAACAACATTGGCACCCCTCGGTATTCTGCCTCTGCACTCGACCGAGAACGTGTAGAATGACATTTGGATGATCATGAAATGAGATTGTCATCCAAGAACACACAATAGCCGGAAGTGGAATGATGTGTGTCTGGGTAGCCACCCCAATCCGCATCAGTGTAGGCAGAAAGACTCGAGATTGAGAACTTATACAGATGAAGTCCGAAATGAAGAGTACCATTATTATACCGCAAAATCCTCTTGAGAGCCTCCATATGTTCTTCATTCAGATCATGCATGTGTACACAAACTTGTTGAACCACATAACAAATATCTGGTCTTGTAAAAGTCAGATACTGTAAGGCCCCTGCTAGGCTACGGTAATTGGTAGGATCACTGTATGGAGTTCAACATCATTACTCAATTTCGCCTTCGTACCACTGGAGTATGTGAGGGTTAGCAGGACGACATCCCTGCTTTGTCAATTATTTCTTCGGCATATTTATTTTGACTGAGAAACAGACCACCTGCATATTGGGAGACAACAATGCTTAGAAAATAATTCAACGGACCCAAGTCCTTCATTGCAAATTCAGCTGCAAGAAGGGACATAATGGACTGGCGAAGTGAAATGGATGATGTTGTGATAATAATATCATCGACATAGAAAAGGATATATGCCATGTCAGCGCCTTTTCGATAAATGAACAATGACTGATCAGACTTGTTGTGAGAGAATCCCAATTTGGAAACAAATCCTGCAAACCTGTTGTACCATGTCCGAGGAGCTTGTTTCAAACCTTATAAGGATTTCTTCAATAGGCAAACATGATCTGGACGGGTATAATCGCGGAAACCCAGCGACTGATGCATGTATACTGTCTCATGTAAGTTGCCATGCAAGAAAGCATTTTTAACATCTAATTGCTGAATGGTCCAAGATTTTGAAAGAGCCAAGCTGAGAACTGTTCGGATAGTTGCTGGCTTAACCACTAGATTGAACGTTTCACCACAATCTACCCCAACCTGCTGAGACCTGCCATCACCAACAAGACGAGCTTTGTATCTAGCAAAAGAAACATCAGAATTTTTCTTATGACAAAAAACCCACAAAGACCGAATGGTGTTCACGTTAGACGGACGTGGTACCAATTCCCATGTCTTATTTGTAATAAGAGCATTAAATTCGTCTAGCATAACAACTTTCTAATTCGGGTCGGATAAGGAAACTTTGGGATTTTTTGGTAGAGGTGATGGTTAAACATAAGATAATAGGTTAAAATGACGTTTGGGCCGAAAGATCCCATGCATGACACAAGTTTCAATGGTCCGAGGCTGATTCGTTACTGGTAGGGTAGTTTGGTTCTCGGGAATCACATTGGGTCGAGGGGAAGGCTGGTTGCCCAAATGACTAGGTATAGCTGTTGTGGTATGAGGCTGGCCTTTGGGAATGCTTTATGTTAAGAGTGTGGTTGTGGACTGCCCTACGTGGGCCGGACAGCCACGGAAACAGGATTGGACCGATGTCTCCGGTCCAGCCCCAGTTTGTGGTGGGGCCAAAAAGTGTTGGACATTTTTTTGGGTTGGTTCCACATTAAGATGGTGGTGTAAAATGGGATGTAGTCCAGTATGCAAAAAATCATATGAAAGTGAGGATGCCACATGAGATTTAGCAAACGGGAATTTAGACTCATCAAAAATCACATGACGACAGATAATTATTTTCCTATTCGTCAAATCATAACATTTATATCCCCTATAATTTTGTGGGTATCCCAAAAATACACAAGGGGTAGAACGAGCCTTCAACTTATTAATGGAAGTAGATGGAAAAAAAGGATAACACAAACATCCAAAGACCCTCAAATGTGTAAAAGATGGGAGACGATGATATAACATTTGTGTAGGAGACACATTGGATAGCAATTTACTAGGAAGAATATTTAAAAAGAAGGTAACCATTTGAAGTGCATAGTGCCAAAACTTTGGTGGTGTGAAAGAATGCACAAGAAGAGAGCGAATCATATTATTAATTGTTGGGATTTTTCTTTCGGCTTTCTCATTTTGTGGTGAAGTATGTGGACACGAAAGACGCAAAGACATCCCATGTTGGTGACAGAAATCAGTAAAAGAATTCCAGAAGATATTCAAATCGGGTCGACCCGACCCGAATCAGGTATCGAATCCGAAATCAAATGATCCAAACCCGAATCAGATTTAACACCAAATTCAGATAACCAACATACAAAATACAAAATGCAAGAATTCTGGAAATAATACCCGACCCGAATCAGTGATCCAAAATCCGAAATCAAATATTCACTAAATTCAGATAACCAACATACAGAAACATGAAATGCAAGAATTCTGAAAATAATACCCGACCCGGGTCAGTGACCCGACCCGAATCAGTGATCCAAAATCCGAAATCAAATATTCACCCAAATTCAGATAACCAACATATAGAAATATGAAATGCAAGAATTCTGAAAATAATACGAGCAAGATTGAACCGACCGGTCGATGACTGACCGAATCAGATATGCAACCCGAAATTGAATATTTTCACCAATTTCAGATAACCAACATACACAAACATGAAATGCAAGAATTCTGAAAATGTTGCCCGAACCGGGTCGACCCGACCCGAATCAGGTATCCAAAATCAGAGAATCAAAAGTGGAGAACAAACCTTTTCGGACTTGACTCTTGAATAACAAGGAGGGCAAATGCTTACAATCAAGAACACAACAAAATATTTATATCCAATTTGGACCTCCGAAAAAAAACCTTTTGAAAATCCTCCCAAAAATCATCCAATCCCCCTAAAATGAAGAACAACATGGGGTATTTATAGGTGGATTTCCCACAAAACCGAGCTAAAATTCAAAATAAAGGGGCCAAAATTAATGATTTTGGAGCGGGTTTTTAGGGGGTATGGGTCGCGGTGAGAGGGGATGGGTCGGTGGTGCCGGGGGGCGGTGTGGGCGAGTGGTGGTGTCGGGTGTAGGGTGCGGCGACGTAGGGGCGGGGGCGTAGGGGTAGGGTGGCGGCGATTGGGAGGGTTAGGGGTTTAGGTTTTTATGATTTTGGGGGTATATTTTTTTATTTTTTGGGTTTTTGGGAATTAAAAAGGGTAGGGAATGGAGTCGGGTGATGGGTCAGTGCAGTGGGCCGGTTCGGGTTTCAGGCCGACGGGTTGGGTCTTGGTGAGTTGGGTGGTGGAAAGTTTGAGAATGGGGTTTTGGGTAGAAATTGTTTTGGGTTGGGAAAAGTGGTGTTGGGCAGTAGAGTGGGTAAACGGGTTTGGGGTGTTGAAATTTGGACGAATTAGTTTTGGTGATGGGTGAAAATTGTTTTGGGTTAGGAAATAAAATGGGTTATGGATTTAAAAAATATAAAAGGGGTTTAACATTAAAAATATTATTTTTTATTTTTTGTAAAAGATGTGAATTATTTAAAATAACATAATGATGTGATAATAATAAAAATATAATATTTGTGAAATGTTTAATGCTTAATAAAAAATGGAAATGCGATGCAATTTTGCGAGAATAAAATAACAAAGAATTTTCGGATAAAACTTATGATTATGATAAAGATGCAAATGATAGTAAAAAATGCGAATAATAATAATAATAAGAGAATAATAAGACATATACACACGCATGTATGTATATAGATTAAAATTGTTTTGAGGTGTTAAAAATATTTAAAATTGCAAATAAATTGGAAAAGACGGGACAAAATTGGGTGTCAACAGATGCCCCTCTTTGGCCGGAGACGATGAAAGAGTTTTCGGACAAAGAAGTTGACCGAGTAGCCAATTTTGGTCCTGACCCTCGGGCTCTGAAGGAAGATTAGGTATGCATGGTAGAAACAGAATTTCAAGGGAGAGAGAAGTTGTAAAAGATGGTGCAGAATCCAGAAATAATGCCCCAGTGTCGAGTTAATGATGACACTGGTTGCAGATGTGAAAACTTAATGGGGAAGAGCGGAACGATATTCGAAGTAGGTCATTGACCAATTTGCCTCGGTTCGCCGTAAGAGACAGTTCCACGTTGTGATGAAGTTCCTGCAAATTAAGACTCCTGCAAACTAAAGCTTAAGACAAAATTAGTGTATAACTGCTGAAAAAGATTGTAGAGAATATAACTTGGAAATACCCGCATTAGGAGGTGGGCGCCTGACTGAAATTAAAATACCCGCATTATAAGGTGGGCGCCTGACATGAAATTAAAATACCCGTATTATGAGGCGGGTGTTGTGTTGAAGACGTCGTTGTAATGTTGTTGATGTCGCTGCAATGATGTAAAAGATAGTTGTGCTGCCGTAACATCGAGGACGTTGTTGTAATGCTGTAAAAAGTAACTGTTGTGCTGAAGACGTCGTTGTAATGCTGAAGACATCGTTGTAATGTTGTAAAAATAATTTGTTGTGCTGAAGACGCTGTTGCATAGGCGTGTTGTTGATGACATCATTGTAATGTTGTTGATGTCGTTGTAATGTTGTAAAAGATAGTTGTTCTGCTGAAGACGCCGTTGTATTGCTGTTGACGTCGTTGTAATGATGTTCATGACGTCGTTGTATGGACGTGTAGTGTTGAAGACATCATTGTGATGTTGTTATTGCAAGAATGTAATGTTGTTGATGACGTCGTTGTATGGACGTGTTGTGTTGAAGACTTCGTCATATAGTCATGTCGTGTAGATATAATGCTGATGACGTTGCTGTAATGCGATCTGCTGTAAGATGTAGCTGTTGTGATGTCATAATGTTGATGATGTTGGTGTAATGTTGTTTGTTGCTGACATTGTTGTAATGCTGTTGATGTCATTGTAATGCTGTAAAAGATAATTGTTGCGATGCCATAACGTCGATGACATTGTTGTAATGTTGTTTGTTGTAAGAGATAGCTGTCGTACTGCCATAACGTCGAGGACGTTATTGTAATGTTGTCTTGCTGTAGAAGATAATGGTACTGAAGACGTCGTTGTTGTTGACGTCGTTGAGATGCGGTAAAAGACAGTCGAATTGCTGAAGACGTCGTTGAGATGCGGTAAAAGATAGTTGTTGTGTTGCCGTAAAAGATAGTTGTCGTGTTGTCGTAAAAGATAGTTGTTGCGTTGTCGTAAAAGATAGTTGCTGTGCTGAAGACGTCATTGTAATGCTGTTGACGTCGTTGAGATGAGGTAAAAGATAGTTGTTGCGTTGCCGTAAAAGATAGTTGCTGCGTTAAAGACGTCATTGTAATATTGTTGACGTCGTTGGGATGCTGTAAAAGATTATCGCGACGTCCTTGCCGTCAATTTGCTGTAATATGGTTCCACGTTGTGCTGAATCTTCTGTTGATTCGAACTCCTGTGGATCGTGAATTGAAATGTCACCTAGACGAAAACATGATGCGACATCCTTGTCGTCGTTTGATGTAAATGACGTTCTTGCCGTCAGTTTGCTGTAATAGATGGTTCCACTTCAGTTTGATGTGTTTAGGCTCCCTGTGATTTGAAATAACATCATTGTGCAGACACAATGGTTGGGCCCTTGTAGGTCAAGACGATGTCTTTGTATGGATGCAAAACAGGAGCGTGATCCTGGCGGTGAGTTGTAATGCCGAAATTCTTTGGGGAATTGATCATAAGTGATGTGGCTTCCCTGCTTTCTTCAACCTGAAGAACCTGTACTCAAAGAAAATTTGTGAGTTTGGGGGAGGGGCGGTTGATTCGCGCTGACGTTGTAGCTTTGGCTCTTGATAGCTGCATGTCCTGCTGATTCGGACCTGTAGCCCCTGTCTGGTTCCCAGTCTTGGCTAAATGTTAATGAAAACATTTGTTGAAAATAGTTTGTTTATAAGAAAGTATGCATATCAGTAAAAAATTCTTGTCGAACTCTAATGAAAATATTTGTTGAAAATAATTTGCTTATGAGAAAGTATGTCTATATGTAAATGTCCGTCGAGCAGTGACATGCGGTGAAAAAAAACAAACGTCTTGTCCAAAATCCTTCTTCTGGATGAAGACTTAGTTTGTCGATGCTTTTCCATGTTTATCGGCGTCTTCTTGCGGTGATCTCTTAAAAAAATGCCCCAGTTTTGATATGTGAGGATGCTGAACTTTCAACTGGACCAGGCCGGGTCTTGTGTGGGTTACTTGCCTGTCCTATCAGGGTGATCAGATGGGTGCATTTTGTCATATGTGAGATAAAGTAAAAAATATTTCATAATGGTGGGACCGAAGCCGATTTAGGCCGCATACGTATCCCCATGAGGGAATCAGGTCATGACGTAGTTCGTTACAAGCAAAGGAGATTGTAAGGGTTTTTCTAAAGATGGGACCGAAGCCGATGTGGCCGCCTACGTATCCCACCGAGGGAATCAGGTCATGACGTAGTTCATGGTTACAAGTAAAAGGAACTTGGGGAAATTTGTGATCTAAAGAAACTGAACCCTTCGTGGGTTCTATGCGTATCCCGCCGAAGGAGCGCAACTTTTACAACATAGAAAAAGTATTACATAGAGAATAACTAATCTTAGATATGGTATCTCTTCACTGCATCTGCATTGATGGTTTTTGGTCATTCTATTCTGATAAGGTTGCCCCGGACAACTGCGTCCATCTGCGTTTCATCAATCAGTCTCTTAGTATTTGATTCTGTATCCACTTGACTGCGAAAGATATAGCATTGCCCCAGTAGAAGTCCTGATCGTAGTGTGGTAGCCCAAGAGTACAAATGGCAAATGTCTGTGCCAATGCTTGTAACATCAACCATCTTGATGTTTTGATCCAAACCTGGCTTTGGCTTATGCCCCAGTTCTTCCGGTTGTGAGTCTTCCTCATATTCTTCGAAGTCTTGCTTGCTTGTTTCAAATGTGTCACACATTATCGACAGATTAGTTTGCATGATGGAAAAGAAAAGAAAATTATTAAACAAAATAGATTTTAAAATAGCAAAAGCAATGCAGATTTGTCTTTTTAAGCTTTCAAAAGGTAGAGGCAAAACACATTAAATGCATATATGTGATTCAGGCCTCAATCTGAATCGCATTGTTTCATTAAATATTAATGCAGTTAACTAGTTTCTGGGAAAAACAAGGTCAGGGCACAGGTCCAATTTTCCCAAAACATCTCCTTGCTCTGCATCCCACATGGTTGAACCTCTAGCGTGATCATTGAGAATCACATTGCATTTTGCTTCTTCCTCAGCAATGCAAAATCTTTGGAATCCCTTCACGAGGTTGGCTGCATTGTCCTCCTTTAATTCCTGAGTGGCGTATGCTTTGACGAATGACTGACTCAGAGGTGGAACATGCTTTGGTAAATGAGTTTCTCTCTTCCTTTGGAGGTTGGTTGATAAGACTTTTCCAAGAAAAGATGGTGCCATGTCCCGCGACTTTGGAGGAAGTACTTCTACTCCAAACGGTGCCCTTAACTGGACTGTAATCATAGGGGTGACAAAGGCCGATGATTCAACATTTTCCTCTCTCTGGACTGGCACAATGGTTCCTTCTAAATTGTGTTCTTCATAAATAGTAATCATGTTCACATTGGCATTGTCATGTTCTGGCAAAGGGTTATCATTTACATTAGAGGAAGGTCCTTTCAGTTGGATAACTCCTTCTTTGATCAATGCCTCGATTTTGTCTCTGAGGGCATAACAATTTTCAGTGTCGTGCCCAGGAATTCCCGAGTGGTACGCACAATGCTTAGTCTCATCATGCCATTTGGGAACAGGATTGGGGACATTTCCTGGGATGGGCTGGAGTATTCCTGCGGTTTTCAGTCTTTCATATAACTAGGCTCGAGGTTCGGCTAAAGGTGTATAGGTTTTGGCTGGCTTTCTTTCGTATTTTGCGCGGGGTTTGGGTGCATGGACTCGTGGCTGAGGTAAGTATGCGGGCTGATATTGTGGGGGATTCGGATAGGCTGGCGCTCGAGGCAGGCTATATATTGGCTGGGTATGGTAGACAGGGTAGGGACCAGGTGGGTATTGATAGTAAGGTTGAGGACTTTGGGCGTGTTGGCAATAATAGGAAGGCTGAGGACTTTGGTTGTTTTGATTGTAGTAGGGAGGCTGGGGTGATGACATTTGGTAGGTTGACATTTGATTTAGCCTATGTTTTTGAACTGTCACCACATAGGACACTCCGTCTCTCTTCCTCTTTACTGCTCCCTCAAATGAGTCCGACTGGATTGTCTCACTCGTTGCTTACAATGCTATAAAGTTTGTAATTCTTCCTGTTCTGATTCCCTCTTCTATGAAATCTCCCATCCTTATAACTTCAGAGAAACTTCGTCCTATGACGCTTATCATTCTCTCATAGTATGTTGCATCTTTCAAAGATTGTACAAAGAGAGTGGTCATCTCACTTTCTTCTATCGGGGGTTGAACTTTCGCTGCTTCTGCCCTCCACTTCATGGCATATTCTCTGAAGGTCTCTGTGGACTTCTTTTCCAACTTCATCAGATAAAATCGATCAAAGACTGTGTCAGTGTTGAATTTAAATCTGTCCACGAAATCTTGTGCCATTGTGCCCCAATTACGCCATTTTCGCGGGTTTTGGCTCGTGTACCAGTCGAGTGCTTCTCCTGTTAAACTTCTTACGAACAACTTCATTATGATGGCCTGGTCTTTACCTACCCCAATCAGTTTGTCACAGTATGATCTTAAATGAGCGTGAGGATTTCCTTTCCCATCAAACAAACCAAATTTTGGCACCTTATATCCTACAAGAAATTCAATGTCGGGATGCATACACAGATCTTCGTACTCAAGTCCTTCATGTCCCTTGCTGGTTTGGATATTCTTGAATGCCTCTTTTAGGCTGTAAATCTCTCTCGCCACACTTTCATCGGTTCTGATTCTTACTACTTTGTCCATTTCTTCACACTGGCCAATTTCCTGAAGAGTCATGTTTGGTGTTGCGGTAGTAAAAGGTTGGGCTTCCATTACATATATTGGCGGCACATACTGCTTGCTGTGTTCAGCGATGTGTGCCATCAATATGTGTTGGTCTGCCGGGTGATTTTGCGTGGAAGAGGTGTTTTGGATGAGTGTGGTAATTTGGGTATGTGGAGTTGTGAATGAGGCCGGATCATTTTGTAGCGGGCTTTGTTGTGGACTTGCTTGTGGATTGGTTTTGTTTAGTGGCGAATTTTCGGGGAGGTTTTGGGGAAATGGCGATTCAGGAGATGAAAAAGTTTGTGGTGCAGTTGCATTCTTCCCTTGTTCATGGAGTGGGGTATTGGCGCTAATGGACAGGTTTGTGAGATTTTGGAGCCGCTCTATCTCAGTCTGCATGGCTGACATCTGTTGTAACAGTTGGGCGATGTATTTTTCTTGGACGGTAGCATTTCTATTTTTCGAAGCTTCTGGTTCATCTCTCGAAAGAGCGATAAGCTCCATGCCAGTCTGTTCGGATGCATCTGAATCAATCATTTTGCTGAAGGATCGGGCCTTTGATCTCGTGAAGTAGGGATGATCCGCCAGTTTTAGTCAACGCAAATTAACCTTTGGGAAAATAATCTAGACAAAATAAACCTTCTAAAAAATGAAGAAAATCAAGTTAGTATAAGGCGAGTAATTATTGCTTTAAATAATATGCACATAGTGAAAAAGCAGGAGAAAACAACAAAATGATTGTAAGGCAATTAAATGCGCATCCTAATATGCATGGGGCCTCCCTTATGCCGGAGGTGGGCCTAAACGCCTAGATATGCGAGATTACGACAGATTTGATCCAAGCTGCTAAACTGCAATGCTTTGTCGGAAATGAGACAAAATGAATGTACATTTTCCAATTTCAGCATGTCATGATTAGTCTTGGATTAGTCTATCCTTATCACGCTACACATAATATGATGATTGGTCGTTGGGTTGTGAGACCCGTAGACATCTTTGGCGGATTTCTTAATTGTGGAGTCGATACCAAGGATCGACCCACCTAAGGTATATGCATGCATGACTTAAAATAAAGGGTGGTATAGCTCTATCTTAAATTTTCTAAGATTTGGCTGACTAGACACAAGGTTCCCGAGCGGACTACTCGAGTGAGAAGGCTACGCGGCCACTGGATGGTCCGGTCACTCCGCGCATACGCCAACTCTCCTAAAATTTGGTAGATTGAAAGAAATTTGCGGGTGCGCAAAACACACCTCGCGTGTAATGTGTAATAGTGTCAATTTTTCCAGAATGGAAGAAATATGAACGAAATGCCAATTTAGGGAAAGCAGTAAGAGAATATAATAATTTAAAGCAGTTTATGCAAAAAATTTCACAAAGGAAACAAATCAAAGCATTACATCAAACAAAGAGTGAAAGTAAAACATAAATAATTAACCTGAATTTGCTATGGTTAAGAATCTGAAAAATCCCCAGTGGAGTCGCCATGCTGTCGCGCCCCATTTTTGACCCGCTCAGGTCAAAAAGCGGAGCGCGGACGGGTTCGGTGATTCCTGGGTAAAAGGGTTGAGGAGTCGCCACCTAATTATTTTTACGGTGAATTAGGACACCTAAATATTAAACTAAATGCTGCAATGTAACTCCAATTTTAAGGTATGCGAAACGAGTGAGATTCTAGGTAAGAGTTCTTTATTATCCTAAAGGGAAGGGGTTAGGCATCCTTTAAGATCCGCTAACTTGCGGTTATCCGATCAACTCAGGTTAATTATTACTAGAAAAAATGCATGTTTGAAGTATGTAGTTAAAGATATTTGCAAATAATTAATGAAAGAGATGCATTTTGTACATGTATGCATTCGAATGACATAAAAAGAAAGATACATGTAAAGTTTTGGAAAATATGCATTTGTGACAATAAATTATTTATAATGTCAAAGAAGTAAAATTTTGGGAATCATTGAATTGTAAATTGACAAAAGATAAACTTATTCGGAATGATTAATAAAGCAAATAAAAGATGACAAAAGTTATTTTGAAAATCTTGAATACGCGTGACGAGCCTAAAATAAATAACTAGCGGAGGGTTTCTAAGTTTGAATTTAATCAAGCCTACAAATAAATAAGCTAGCGACGGATTTCAAATCTTAAACTAACCTATGAATTAATCCTAAGTTTGCCTATTTTAAGCATTTCAATAATTACATAAGGGCGATAAATAATATTACAATACAAAGCGGGATAAAAGCTGAATTAAAGAAAGAAATAAAAATAAATAAACTCCGAGGAATATTTGTCTTTATTTGCTTTAATCCCTACAAGCTGTCAAGAATAAACGGTTAGAAACAGTTAAATACATATAACTTGATATCCGTATTCAAAACAGTGAATGTTTTGATCACGGAGGGCTCAGACTTAAATTTTGAAAAAAACATTCCAATCACGTCGTGGCTGCAAACATATGACTAATGTGGTTTATTTTGATTGCCTCGCCTACTAAACGTGTTGGTCTCTCGGGTGAAATAGAACAGATCACTATAATCACGTCGTGGCTGCGAATATATAACTTGTTGGTTATTTTAGTCACCTCGCCTACTAAACATGTTGATCTCGGATGAAATAAAAGGTTTAAGCCTCATCATTGCCCAGAAGTTATATTTCCGTCTTTACAACTGTGGAGGCCTCAAAATCGACGGATATTTTTCATCGGCCAGTGTAGTATCGTGTTCAAATCAGTAAAATTAAAATGAAACAGTAAACAGTAGGCAGAAAGCAGGAAAACAGTAAGCAGAAAATAGTTTCCGAAAATGACGCGGTGTTTTAGTTTAAAATAGTAAAAACAGTAAAATATTCGTTGCCCGGATACTTAAAACAGTGCTGAAAAACAGAGAAATGAAACGAAAGAAAAGCGCGGCCTCGAATTCAATTTCGTCGGCCTTAATGCAATATTAATAAAATAATAAAACAGTAAAAGCAACGAGCAGTGAGCAGTTAAAGTATCCGACCCAAGTTCTGAAATTCTGGAAATATCCAGATCGGGTCGACGCGACCCGAATCAGTTTCCCGACCCGAATTAGTGACCCGACCCGAATTAAATTTCAGCACCAATTTCAGATAACCAAGAATAAGAGTGTGAAACGCAAGAATTCCAGAAGATATTCAAATCGGGTCGACCCGACCCGGGTCAGTGACCCGACACGAATCAGGTATCGAATCCGAAATCAAATGATCCAAACCCGAATCAGATTTAACACCAAATTCAGATAACCAACATACAAAATACAAAATGCAAGAATTCTGGAAATAATACCCGACCCGAATCAGTGATCCAAAATCCGAAATCAAATATTCACTAAATTCAGATAACCAACATACAGAAACATGAAATGCAAGAATTCTGAGAATAATACCCGAAGTCGGTCGACTGACCGTCAAGGACCGACCCGAATCAGTGATCCAAAATCCGAAATCAAATATTCACCCAAATTCAGATAACCAACATATAGAAATATGAAATGCAAGAATTCTGAAAATAATACCCGAACCGGGTCGAACCGACCCGGGTCAGTGACCCGACCCGAATCAGATATGCACCCCGAAATCGAATATTTTCACCAATTTCAGATAACCAACATACATAAATATGAAATGCAAGAATTCTGAAAATGTTGCCCGAACCGGGTCGACCCGACCCGAATCAGGTATCCAAAATCAGAGAATCAAAAGTGGAGAACAAACCTTTTCGGACTTGACTCTTGAATAACAAGGAGGGCAAATGCTTACAATCAAGAACACAACAAAATATTTATATCCAATTTGGACCTCCGAAAAAAAACCTTTTGAAAATCCTCCCAAAAATCTGTCCAATCCCCCCCTAAAATGAAGAACAACATGGGGTATTTACAGGTGGATTTCCCCCTAAAACCGAGCTTAAATTCAAAATAAAGGGGCCAAAAATAATGATTTTGGAACGGGTTTTTAGGGGGTATGGGTCGCGGTGAGAGGGGATGGGTTGGTGGTGTCAGGCGGCGGTGTTGGCGAGTGGTGATGTCAGGTGTAGGGTCTTGGCGGCGTAGGGTCGGGCGTAGGGGTAGGGTGGCGGCGATTGGGAGGGTTAGGGGTTTAGGTTTTTATGATTTTGGGGGTATATTTTTTTATTTTGGGTTTTGGGGAATTAAAAAGGGTAGGGAATGGGTCGGGTGATGGGTCGGGCTGCAGGTGGGCAGTTCGGGTTTCAGGGCCAGCGGGTTGGGCTGCTGGTGAGTTGGGCTGGTGAAAGGTTTGAGAATGGGGTTTTGGGTTTAATTGTTTTGGGTAGAAATTGTTTTGGGTTGGGAAAAGTGGTGTTGGGCCAGTAGGAGTGGGCCAGGTTTGGGGTGTTGAAATTTGGGCCAATTAGTTTTGGTGATGGGTGAAAATTGTTTTGGGTTAGGAAATAAAATGGGTTATGGATTTAAAAAAATATAAAAGGGGTTTAACATTAAAAATATTATTTTTTATTTTTTGTAAAAGATGTGAATTATTTAAAATAACATAACGATGTGATAATAATAAAAATATAATATTTGTGAAATGTTTAATGCTTAATAAAAAATGGAAATGCGATGCAATTTTGCGAGAATAAAATAACATAGAATTTTCGGATAAAACTTATGATTATGATAAAGATGCAAATGATAGTAAAAAATGTGAATAATAATAATAATAAGAGAATAATAAGACATATACACACGCATGTATGTATATAGATTAAAATTGTTTTGAGGTGTTAAAAATATTTAAAATTGTAAATAAATTAGAAAAGACGGGACAAAATTGGGTGTCAACAATGCATTATGAGACTATACTCTCTTTCACCGGATCAGCTGATATTCATCATTATTATCCAGCAAATACCAGAAAAGTTTATAACTTTTCAAAGATTATAATCAAGAAAATATTCACCGAGAAGATTGGGGATTCAGTACAAGAAGGAAAGGGAATATTTCCATCTAGAACAGAAAGTCCAGGTAAAGTTTAATTATTGGAATTACATGGACAATTTTTATAAAACTTTTCTCTATCAAAATTCTAATAAAAAACATTCATGGTTTATAAAAATCTGTTCGCATGTTTATAAACAAGACATATCAAATTGGTTTTGACAATGGTGGATTAATTATGGTCCATCCACAATTATTTTACCACAACAATTCAAGTGTTTATACACACAATGGATTGAAGTGTCTCTCAAAATTATAGAATGGAAAAATAATGAAATGATTATTAAAGGAGTTGCTAATATGCATTTTGTGTTGAATTTTCCATCCCTTGGATAATGAGATGGTCAGTGGAATTGGGTTATACCCCGCAACATATACCTTGCCTTCATAAAAAAAATTATACAAGATTCTAGAAGAAGCTCTTGCAAAAGACCAAGGATGGCCAATTAAATGGGCAAGAACTAATAGACCAGGTTAATACTACCATTACTCATTATAAGGAATTAAAAGAGAAGGTCCAGCAACCCGAGACTAATAGTTCGTTCAAGCACATTGCAAGGAGACTACAAATTAAAAAAAAGAGTAGTTTCAAAATCAGAAATCATAGCTTCCTATATAGCGAAAGTTAGAAATGATTTAATGAAAAATCTGGAAGATGAATTTCCGTCCGACACCTCAATGGCGTCTATTCACACAGAAGGAGAAGATGATATCCAGGAATCACAAGATCCATATGATCCGGACTTCAATATTGAAGAATGTCTCCAGACATTTCAAAACAACATGGAATAATCTTCCACAATAGACAAGAACAAAGGAAAGGAGAAGATTTAAAGATAATAATGGGACCCGACGAAATTAGCCGGCGGGAGAAAACAAACCAGCTTTAATAAAGCTAGTAAATTATTGTATTTTTAGGGCCCATATATTTGGCCACTTTTTCTTTTGGGTTATCAGCTACATGTTGTGGACCCCATTTATTTTGTTTTGTCGGCCACTAGTAGGCCCTTTACTTTTTCTTTTTGACGTTTGTAATTATCGGTCGCCTGTGGGCCATTTACTTTACAAGTGTCAGCCATTTGTCTATACGATTGTAACTCTCGACCCCTTATATAAATGGTCATTTGTTTAGTTAGAGAGGCAGACTTTTGCCAACTACTCTCTCTACTTTGTAAAAATTCTCTTTATAATAAAAATTTGAAGCTTGCTGTACATCTTCCTGTTCTGAGCACAACCTCAGGAATTTAGGTAATTTTAAATTTTTATCTTATTTTATTTTTAAATTTATATTCATATTTAGCCTAAATGAAACGCTAAATACCTTGTGTTGAACTATGTTGCACTAGACTTCTGAGAATCATGGTACTAATGCTATAATTAACAGAAAATCATGTGAGGAAATACTGAGGTTTGGTAGAGAATAACCCAGGCAGAATATCAGAAGCTCGGACTGATGGCCCTGTTAAAGCCCGCTAAGATGTGGTTGTGTTAGAGCATTTTGGGTCTGTCTTAAGTTAAGGTAGCATCTCCAGGATTGTTATCCTGTAATATTGTATACTCGAGTCTCCTATGTGATCCGTTATGCCGAATTTGGTATCAGAGCCATGGTATTCATGAAGTAATAGGTAACATTTGTTCAACACACTCTTACAATGATGAATATCATCAGAAACACAAACACTGTTAAAACAGTAAAAAAGAGGAATATGTTATACCTCAACATTTAGATCTGCTTAATAAATGACTATTCCAAAGATCAAACCCATATTAATATATCAAATGGGAAGGTTTGAAAAATTAGCCCTTACACAAGTTGTTAAAACAACTTAAGAAACTATCACTATAGATATCGATCATGCTACTTTTAAATTATTAAATGATAGTGATCTTGCTCCTTATAGGGAGACCCATAATTTTATGCACATTGGGTTAGTTCAAGTTGCATTTAAGCCACTTACGTTAAGAGGCTTACCAGAGAGCTTTATAGCAGCTCTAAGAGATGGTAGAAATCGTAACCGGAAAAAGTCCCTTATAGGAACTGTGCAAACCAGTTTGGCCTATGGTCATGTTTATTTTAATGCATATCCTAACTTGTAAGTATCCTTTCAAGATGAGAACTCTCTGAATGCTTTAATACTTAGCATAAAGTTATATGGTTACGATTATATGCATGGTACATAAGTTATATATATCTGTTACAGAATTTATTTCAAACTATTATACACTATGAATCCTATGTGTAAAATGATGGATTTCAAAAATGAAACGATATTAATAGAAATGAATTTTGGTAAATCCAAAATAACTACCAGAAGACCTATAAAGTGGGATGAAATTAATTTTCCTACTGAATGGGTAATTGAGGGGGCAACTGCACCTCAAAATAATTTTAATACTGATATTACTCATATTGAGCAAACACCAGATGGTACTGTTAAGTTAAAGTTTTCCGAAGAAAACTACTTGACTGACAAAATTGAGCGAAATAGTCTTAGCTCCAGATCTTATAGATCTACTTCTCGTTCTTATATTGATCCAATTGATTATTTGCTGAGATCTCCTTCAAGAGCCTCCACTTCTCAAATTCGAGAAGTTGATATTAATAATAACCGAGTTGATAAGATTATAATTGGTAAAGACACTATCGCCAATGCTGTTAAAGAAGAGCCGAATATAACCGAGTCAGATATTGATTATCCATCTGTTTAGTGGATCAAAATAAAAAAATAATTTTAGTCGGGGATCACCTGCAAGAAAAAAGATTAGTAATGATTTCATTAAACCCAGATGGGAACCATTTAAAAAATAGTTTTTTGAAACCTTTGATAAAAAAGAAAGAAGATTTCTTCGAGAGGAATTTTATAAAGATATTTCTGAAGCCAATAAGATTATATCTTTTGTTCCTTGATTTATGACCAAATATGTAGGAGATTATATCTCTGTTTTAGAAAAGAGAATATAAACTTTCTAACGAGGAAAATATTAATACGGTTTTACCTCCCCAACAGCCTTTTCAAATTGAAAAGGATAATAAGGTCCTTAATTTTGCGGCTTTTAAAAACTTTTTGAAAATGATATTGTTTTAGTTACAACCGCGCATAATAATACTATGCTGAAACAAAATAATTATACAAATATTTATTTGAATATATTGGGTGAACAAGTTGTTCTGCTACATGATAGAGTAGAAAAATTAACTTCTGAAATCAGAAAATTGCACCCTTCTACTGCTCCTCATACGACGATAGCCACTCCTAGTGTGCAACCTCCCCTTGAAATCAAAGACTTCAAGTTAGGAGCTCATACAAAACTTGAACAATTGCTTGACGAAAAATTTAAAGGATTGAAAATTAGTCCCTTGACATGAGAAAAGGGGGATGATTATGATTTCAACATGTCTAGAGATGATTATAGACAAAATGTGTTCGATGAGGTTAATAAATTGACCAACTATTCTAGTAGATATGCTATAAAACCTGTTCAAACAATGTATTATTATCCTAGATCCACTCCTCATGACGTTTTATTTGAGGAACGGAATATTGTTGATAACAATAGTTACAGTGGGACATGCATTTATGAATGGAATATAGACGGTTATACCGAGAGACAGTGTTATAATACTATATGTAGAATGCTCATGTACTGCACGATATGCAAGGCTAATAACAACAAGGATAAGTCCATTGCCGAGATAATAATCTCAATGTTTACTGGCCAATTAAAAGGCTGGTGGGACAACTATTTGACCCAAGAGCAAAGGAGTATCATTTTGGCTGCGGTAAAAACCGAACCAGGTGCAGAACCACAGGAAAATATTGTGTATACTCTATGTTTGAATATCATAGAACATTTCATTGGTCGATGGACAGACGACAGTAAAAATATAAGGACTATGCTCCAAAACCTTATATGTAAAACATTGACCTCTTTTAGGTGGTGTAAGGATGTCTTTGTTAGCAGGGTTATGGAACTGCCAGAATGTAATAGCTCTCATTGAAAATTCAAATTTATAGATGGGTTACCCTTCCTCTTTGATGAAAGAGTTAGAAAGAACCTTAGACAAGGAGGAATACATATCAATTATGATAATTATACTTATGAAAAACTTATAGAAACTTGCATCCAAGAAGGTTTAGTCTTATGTAATGAGATTAAGTTAAACCAACAAATCAACAAACAAGGTCTCAATGAAAGACAACAACTTGGTGAATTTTGCACCCAGTTTGGGATGGACACACCCAAAGCAAAAGAATCGTCTCATAGACTCAGGAAACATAATAATAAGAATTTCCAGGAATTGAAGGAAAAACGCTTGGAAAAGAGATCTAGAAGGAAAAAGGAATTTAAAACTCGAAAGAGCTTTATAAAGTCTAAAAATCCAAAAGCATGTTGAAAATGTGGATGGACGGGTCATTATTATAAGGATTGCAAGGTTAAGGAAAAAATCAAGGCCCTTAACATAGACGATGATATAAAGGAATCATTATACAAATTGTTGTTAAATTCTGAACCTGAAGATTCAGGATTAAAGATGGGTAATACAACGGATTCTTAGGAGGAGGATATTCGCCAACTGAATAATGAAGATTATATGTCCTCAGAATCAGAAGAGGAATGTACGCCATGTCAATTTAGACAACCTTGTTCCAATAATATAAACAAGTAGGATGATGAGTTTTATAACATATTCTCCCAATTTAAGGATATGAATGTTAATGTCCTGGAAGGTAATCACCTAGTAGAATTATTAAATATCATAAAGAATCTAGAAATGAGATCCAGGATCATAGATCCGATTCCGGAAAAACCAGACACTTCACGAGGGCAGAAAATTCTGGAAAATTCAGGTGCATATACCATGTCGGAACTAAAGAAAATGATGCAACATAATAATGGGGCGACAAGGATTCCTAGTACTACCAGGGATTTAGAAAAGGAGATTGATAATCTCAAAAGAGAAATTGCAGAATTAAAAGCGGTAATACTTTACGAAATTACAGAATTTCTAGCCTCTAAGGGAAAGGCAAACAACCTATCATAGAGGATGTTGATAATCTCAATTGGAATGATATCAACACCACAAGCACGGAAACATGTGATACAGGGGATTTTTTACAAGCCCTTGAGGTAATTACTTCTCAAAATTTTTATGTAAAAATCACCCTCTTAATAGATTACAACTTTAAAAAAGAATTTACAGCTCTTATTGATAGTGGGGCGGATATAAATTGTATATAGGAAGGAATTATACCTTCTAAATATTTTCATATAACTACCCATAGTGTAAGATCTGCTAATGGGCAGAAACTACAAATAGCTTTTAAATTACCAAAAGCTTATATTTGTCAAAAGAAGGTATGCATACCAGATAGTTTTGTCTTGGTAAAAGATATTTCAAGCAAATTATATTAGGCACCCCATTTATTAATAAGATATTTCCTATTTCAAGAGTTGATGCAAATGGTATCATCGAGACTTTTGATAAAAGAGAAGTGATATTTCAATTTACAACTGAGTCATTCTCTAAAGTCTTAAACCAAATAAAAGATCGGTTGAAATATAAACATCTACAGATCAATTTTCTTAAACATGAAATTTATATTCTTAATATAGAAGAACTTTTGCAATAACCAAAGTTACAGCAAAAGATTGAAAATTATTTATATATACAATTTATATGTCTGGTGTTTTGAGAAGGCAAAAAAATAAATATCATTCATTAAGAGGCTTTATTATAAACCTATAATTTCATTTGGTATAAATAAATGGCTCAATGTGAAGAACTTGATAGGCATGAAATAGAGTAATCAATAACTAAAATTGTAGAAGAAACAACTGTTGAAAGAAGCCATGGTGGCCGGGGATAACTTTGAGAAAAAAAATTAACGTTGATTTATGTATATATATAAGATGTTAAAACATTGAATTTTTAAATTTCACAAATTCAAGTATGTATTTGAAAGGATAGAATTCTAAGATCCTAATTATCCTTATCGTACACCAAGTATAATGGCTATCTAGATAATTTTACAAAAGAAAAAAGGTGAATGAAAATTTAAGGAGAAGATAATTCAGCTACTAAAGTTATTAGTGTGAAAGTATATATATGTATGTCTTTGCTAATTTTCTTATTTCAGTAATAATTTATATTTGGTAAATTTTATATTTCCATTTTGTTTTTTTAAAAAAGACTTTGATATGCCAATTTACTTTTTTTTTTTGCAGTTCTACTTTAAATTTTCAATGATTTGTTTTAATTTATCAATAAAAAAATATTATTCGACTCTCTTTTCAGTTTCCTTTCTATGCATTCACATAGATAGGTGTTAATCAACTGCACAGAAAAGAATAAGTTTACATCAATTTAAATTTAAAATTTCTCTCTAGATTCACGCAATAAAATGTTATTTTAAATTTAAATAAATCTCAAATTCATATACAAATACAAAAAGGTCATAATCCCATAGATATTCAAAATGTAAAATTTTGGAATATATTTTAAAAAAATTAATAACTGATATGGAAATTTATCCAATAAAGTGCTCATTTTGTTAAGGAAATAAGATAAATTTTCATAAATTATTTATGTTTATAGAGTTCACACAACTTACTATTTAGAACAACTTTTAATAAAAAAATTGATCTTCTTTTGCAAGTTATTTTTCAATCCAGATACAAACAAGTCATTTTGCTACAATTAAACAAAAAAGGAAGTTAAAATGCTTAAGCGAAAAAAAAAGAAGCGTAGTAGGCAAGATCAATTTGTTGTGCGATGAGATATACATGAAGCTGCCCCAGGGGCACATGTGAGTTGGTAAGTGGCAAGGTGATTGAGGTACAACCACTCCAACGTCGCGGGTTCGAATCCGTGTGGTGACAGTCTTTGCTGAAATATTGCAAGTATTGTTGCTGGGTTCGTGTCCCGTTGGTCCTCTCCCTTGCAAGGCTGCCACTCGCGCATATCCCTCGATTTACATCTCACCTGGCCAAGAAGCCTCTGATACAGGTGGGGGAGTTTCGCCTTCGGGACTTTCCCCTTCACAAAGATATACATGAAGCTAGTGCTATTACTATCTTCATTCCTGTACTACAAAATGGGTACATAATTAATACTCCATATATACATTGCAAATTTCAACAAAATCTTATTCCTTCAACACATGTTTGCAGAATCAAAGGTTTTTTTTTTGTTGTTGTAAATAAGAAATTTTATTTAACAATAGAAACGTTACAAATTAAAAAATAGCCAAAACTAAGTACTAAGTGTAACTAACTCAGAAAAACTCCATTTACGCTTACATTAAGGATACAAATTCTCTGTCTCCTTCTCTCTTAGTAATTACCGTTGTTGTTGAGTTATAATTATATGATGTTGCATTTTAAACTCTGTGATTCTGCCAGGACAAAATACAGAAGAATTATGAAAGAATATATTATATATAAATAATAAACTGAATTGTTTGAAATAATACAAATAATGAAAGAATATATTATATATAGCAACTGAAATCTTACTATCGGTGAAAAATGGATCGACATAGACATAAATATACAATACAAAAATCTTAAACATATAATAATACTGATATAATTTTCTTATCTATGCCAATATATTTACCTGATGTTTGCCGGATTGACGACACCTTTTCATAATGAAACAAAAAGGAAGAAGTTTATTTTAGTGATTAATCAATTAGGAAAAATAAATAACAAAGAAGAAAAGACAACTAATGAAGAAATTTAAAGACCATGAACAAATTTTAATATTCTTAGTGCTTATCTTTCAATTCAAATTAAAAAAAAACTTTAGCTTTTTATTTTAAAAAAATTATCTTTTAACTTTGCTTTGTCCTAATTCTCATTATCTTTGTCTTAATATTGACAAGTGGCCTGTTATTAGCTTGCCACTTGACTTAACCACGTTACTTGCAACCTCTCCTATTTTAGATATATAGATATAGATATATGTAGAATATTGTAATTTTCCTTGGTTGGAGGCTTCTCATTAATGCAATATATATATATAGGTGTTTACAATTACAAAACCTAATTGGAGAAGGATCTCTACTTTACATAATTACAGTAGAATAATAATTACAGAATTTATGAAGAATATGTATTTATTCTCTATCACACCCCCTCAGTTGGAGCGGGAGGAGGCCAAACACTCAGACTGTATCTGAAGTCAAGGAACAGCTGCCGAGGAAGTCCTTTAGTAAATATATCTGCGTACTAATAGGAAGAAGGACCATGTAACACCCGAACATTGCCCATGGCAACCTTCTCACGAATAAAATGAATATCCATCTCAATATATTTGGTTCGCTGATGCTGTACCGGGTATTAGACAAGTAAACAACAGATATGTTATCACAGTAGACAAGAGATGTCTTACGTAAGGGACAATGAAGCTCTAGAAGAAGATTTATGAGCCAACAGATCTCGGCAACAACTTTCGCAACGCCTCTATATTTTGCTTCTACACTCGAACGGAAAAGCATGGCTTGACGTTTGGCAGACCACGAGATGAGATTATCACCTAAAAATACACAGTAGTAGGAAGTAGATCGACGTGTGTCTGCACGACATCCAAAATAGGCGTCCGTATACAATATCAGCATGGTCGGTGCAGATGCATAAAGATGTAACTCGTAGTCAAGAGTATTCTTAGCGTACCGAATAATACGTTTAAGAGCGGTAAAGTGAGGCTCCCTGGGAGCATGCACGAACAAACACACATGCTGAATGACATATGTAATATCGGGCCTAGTGAAGGTAAGATACTGAAGTGCACCAGCAAGACTCCTATAGAGAGAAGGATCGAGCATCGGATCCCCGTCATCGGCACTGAGTTTTGACTTCGAGTCGATTGGAGTGGGCATGATCTTGCAGTTTGCCATTTTTACCATGTAAATAATTTCTTTGGCATACTTACGCTGACACATGAGCATTGCATTTTCGGATCTGGTCACTGAAATCCCCAAAACATAAATCAACTTACCTAAATCTGTCATAGCAAATTCGGATTTAAGACGAGTAATGATCTCGTGTTTCAACACATCAGATGAGGCAGTCAAAATAATATCATCCACATAGAGCAAAAGGTATGCAGCGTCATTACCTCGATGTAAAATAAAAAGTGAATTATCACTTTTGGTGCACACAAACCTGATCTGCATGATGTAAGTGTCAAAGCGCCCATACCAAGCCCTGGGGACTTGTTTCAAGCCATAGATTGAATTTCAAAGACGGAAGACATACTGAGGAGCCTCTGGATGCACAAAGCCAGGTGGTTGATGTATATAGACGGTTTGTTTCAAATCCCCATGTAATAACACATTTTTCGCATCAAATTGATGAATCAGCCAGTTCTTTCCCATAGCTATGCTCAAAATGGTGTGAATGGTGGCTGGTTTGACCACTGGACTGAAGGTCTTACCACAATCAACTCCCTCTTATTGCCCATTCCATTTTCCATATGTCTCACCTTATGGCATTCAAGCTCACCACTATCTCTGAATTTGTGGCGATATAGACACATGTAATGAATCACATTCACCCCATCTGCATTCCAATTCGGGCCAAACTTGGATAATTTTGGGTTTTTAGGTATAGGTGAGATAGTCTGAGTGGATAGTTTAAAGTGGACTTTCGGTTTGAAAATCCCATGCTGGGCATAGGTTTCCATACGATGGATCGGAAGTGGGACTGATTGGTTCACAGTTAGTGGAGTGGTTATGGGTAGTGGGGTGGTTGGGTCACGAGCAGTAGGGTGGGGCAGTGGGGTTGGCGACATGGGATGGGGCATGACGGGGGCTAGGGTAGTGAGCACGGTAACGGGGGATGGGGCAGTGATGGGGGCTGGGGAAGTGACAGGTGGTGAGGCAGTGAGCACGGTGATGAGGACTGGGGTAGTGACGGGAAGGGATGAGTGACATGATGTATTGCATTTCTAATGAAGGGGGAAGTTTCAAGATCATCAAGGAAGTCATAATCAGTGACTTGAATATTTTGGACGTTTGCAAATGGGAAAACGTTCTCCTCGAATGTGATATGGCGAGAGAGTAGAATTTTATTTATAGACAAATCATAGCATAAGTACTTCATATGGTTTGACGGGAAACCTAAGAAAATGGAAGGGGTAGTTCTAGGTGCTAATTCGTGAGGGGTCATGGAGGCGAGATTAGGGTAGCATAGACAACCAAAATACGAAGGTGATCATAAGAGGGGATCCGACGGAAGAGAATTTCGATTGGAGTTTTATTTTGAAGAGTTCGTGTTGGTAATATATTAAGGAGATATTCCGCCATGTGTAAGGCGTATACCCCAAAAGAAGGGGGATGGAAGCATGGAAGAGCATAGTACGGATCTTATTATTGATGGCACGTATGATTCTTTCGGCTTTACCATTTTGAGGTGAGGTATGGGGGCAAGAGATGTCCATAAATCCGCATGTATAATGTCAAAGGGAGAAAACGTTACACTTAATGAAGGTTGAAAAGGAAGTCTAACATATTTTCCTAAAGGACAAGAGTAGCAACTAGGGGTAAATTTCCCGTTATTACATTGTATAAAATTCTGACTTCTAAGAAAATTAGAAATTAGTGCTCCCGGGTGCCCGAGTCTACTGTACCAAGTGGATGGAGAGATTGCAACTATAGAGGTTGGTGGATTGACACTTGCAGAGGAAGTGGATGAGAAAGGATATAGGTCCCCTACACTATTGCATCTCGTAAGAGTTGTTCCCGTATGTAGGTCCTTTACAGAAAAACCAAAAGGGTCAAACTCAATGGATAAGAAATTGTCACTAGCAAACTTCCTAATGGAGATTAAGTTTTTAATGGTGTTAGGAGCATATAGGACATTTTTTAGGGTAAAGGGTGGGTGAGGAGGTTGTGTTTGAGTGGTGTCATAACCTTGAATTGGAATGCAATTGCCATTGCCGACCACAATAAATTGAGAATTGTTCAAATTAAACAGGTAAGGGAGATTACCAGAGTCGCGAGTAAGGTGGGATGTGGCACCTATATCCATGTACCATGCGTTGTCGGGATGCTGGAGGTTCATAGTGCTGTAGGCCTTGGCTAATTCGGTAGGAGTGAGTAGGCCGGAAGGTTGCTGCTGTCGTGAAGCCGACGGAATATGGGCCTACTCTATGTGGCCTACCTGACGTGGACCTGGTCGAGGGCCCAGTAAGCTGGGCTGTTGCCACTAGCCAGCATGCTAGGCCAACAATGTCGATGGTCCGGAGGGCAGAGTGGTGGTCGGCGGTATGTCGACCGCCAATGCTTGTGGATTATGCCCGTTTTGTTTGGCTTGTCTAGTTTCCTCCAATAGCAATTGTGACCGGTCCTTGTTGAAGCTATGGAGGGGATCAACTTGTTGGATCATTGTGACAAGTGTATCGTACTCACCTTTCGGTAACACAAGTAATGAGTTGCAAAACCATCTTTGTTTCGGAAATCGTATTGCCATCATTAGACAATTGATCGACCACTAGTTTGAGTTGTTTACAATAGTCTGACATGTTAGCAAAATTCTCAAGACGTGTGTTGTTAAATTGTTCCTCTAGATACACGACACGTGTATGTTTATTGTCCTGAAAGATTTCCTCTAGCCTTGTCCATAATTAATGAGTCAAAGCACCTGTCTTTATGATAGTATGAAGTAAGTCTTTGGATATGGTGTCATATATCCATTGTTTGATGATTGTGTCGAATCTTTTCCATGTCGAGTTGTCGACGTTGGGTGGAATGGGGTTGGTGGCATCAATGTGATTAAGCACGTTGTATGCGTATGCATGAATTTGAAATAGTTCAACCCACGATGAGTATTGTCCATCCTCTTGATCAAGAACCAAAGGGATACATCTTTTGATATTCGTCACAGCAAAAGCCGGATGAAAGGTGTTAGGAGATGAGGGGGGAGGAGGAGGATGTGTGACGTCGTTGGTGGAGGAGGAGGAATTAGGAAAAGCCATGAGGGGGGGGGGGTGTCAGCTTTTGTGAAGGGAACTGAATTGTCACTCAAGAGACCAAAAAAGTAGAGAAATCTGTTGAGATGGAAGTAGCCGACAACAACAATGGTTGCACCAACAATGAGAAGTCGAAGCACCTGTTGTGCGGCTGTGTAGCCGCCGAAAGTAGGGAAAATTTTAGGGGAGAGAAATTTTAGGGTTTGACTTCTGATACCATGTAGAATAGTGTAATTCTTCTTGGTTTGAGGCTTCTTATTAATGCAATATATGGAGAAATTGGAATATTGTTGTTGGTGGTGGACAATGCATTCCCATTCACGGTATTGGTCATTCATCCGTATCCCCACCACATCCACCACTAATCTTAAAAAATATCCTCCATGCCCCTAAACTCATTAAGAATCTAATCTTTGTGTGATGTTTTACAACTGATAATAATGTTTCCCTTGACTTTGTTCCTTTTGGTTTTTCTGTGAAGGATTTTATGACAGGGAGACGAATAATGAGATGTGACATCACATGAGATCTCTACCCTATTTCAAATGCCGTCAACAATCCAGCCTCAGTTCCATCAACATTTTCTGCTCTTTCATCTTCCTTATGACATTCTAGATTAGGACATCCGGGAGATTCTGTTTTACGTTCTCTTAGGAAAAATAATTTTATTAATTGCAACCATATTTCTAGGACTCCTATATGTGAATCCTGCGTTTTTGGGAAACATGTTAAATTACCATTTTCTGCATCCACAAATTGTACTTTACTGTCTTTCGATATCATACATAGTGATTTGTGGACGTCTCCTATTTTAAGTACGACTAGCCATCGATATTATATGTTTTTTTTGGACGATTATTCCAACTTTCTATGGACTTTTTCAATTGGTTATAAATCTCAGGTCTACCTATTGTTTCCTCATTTAGCGCTTTCGTAAAAATACAATTTGAAAAGAGCATTAAATATTTTCAATGTGACAATGACAGATAATTCAATAATAATCAATTCAAACAGTTTTGCTCCAAAAATAGTCTTACCTTTCATTTTTCATGCCCTCACACCTCCTCCAAAAATAGTAAAGTCGAACGGAAAATACGAACCATAAACAACCTATTTTGTGCCCTACTTGCTCACGCCTCAATTCCTCTCAATTCTGGCATTACGCACTCTCCAGTGCCATCTATCTCCTAAATATAATCCCAAACAAGTCTTTAGCTCAACGGTCGCCTACTCAAGTTCTGTTTCTTAGGAACCCCTCCTACCAAGACTTGCATATCTTTGGATGTCTCTGTTATCCTCTCCATCCGACCACTTACAAACTCCAACCCTGGTCTTTGCCGTGTATATTTCTGGGTTACCTCGCGAATCATTGTGGTTACTCGTGCTATGATTTGTCGAGCCGTAAAATTAATATTTTACGTCATGTCCTATTTGATGAGTCTCAATTCTCCTTTGCCTTCCTAAACTTATCACCTAAGAATTCCTACGACTTCCTAGATGATGGTCTGAACTCTCTTCTAATTCATCATTTACATAGTCCGCCGTCCCAGGCACTCACCCCCACCTCAGACAGTCCGGGACATATTACCCACCCAGTTCTGCCAACGGTGGCCCAGAATAGCTCGCCTCAAGGTGATTCCGCAGCCACCTCTCGGTCAGCTGGTCCCACCACCCCTACCCTTCCTCCTCTTCCAAGCAATCCCGCGGCACACCTTACTCATATCCCGCGTCCTGAGACATGCTCTTAGACTATGGAAACCCATGTCATGCACATAATTCATAAATCTAAACAATTGTTTAACATATCTGATTCAGTTATCCATTCCCCTGCTCCTCAAAATCCGAAGGATGTCTGGTCTGACCCTAATTGGAAAGCCACAATGATTGACGAATATAATGCTCTTATTGATAATAAGACATGGGACCTAGTACCCCATCCACCTGATGCTAACATTATTCGTTCTATGTGGATTTTTAGACATAAAAAAATCTGATAGTTGTTTTGAGAGGTACAAGACTCGTCTTGTAGGTGATGGCAGGTCTTAACAGGTGGGAGTGGACTTTGATGAAACGTTCAGCCCAGTCGTAAATCCCTCAACCATCTGGACCGTCCTCAGCATTTCCCTATTCGAGTCTTGACCCATTCATCAACTTGATGTGAAGAATGCCTTCTTACATGGGGATATTCATGAAACAATATATATGCATCAGCTTATGGGTTTCATGGATCCTATTCATTCAGATATATGTGTCTATTGTGAAAATCACTTTATGGACTAAAACATGCTCCTCGAGCATGGTACCAGCGGCTCGCCAATTATGTCTCTTCTATCGGTTTTTCATACAACAAATATGATCATTTCCTATTCACCTACAACAAGGGTACATACATGGTTTACCTATTATTATATGTTGATGAAATCATCCTCACCACATCATCTGATGCTCTCCGCCGGTCCTTTATGTCTCTCATTTTCTCTAAGTTTGCTATGAAGAATTTGGGCCCTCTGAGTTATTTCTTGGGCATCTCTATCACTCGATATTCTGGTGGCCTATTTCTGTGTCAGAAGAAGTACGCCGAAGAAATCCTTGACCGTGCAGGCATGACATCTTACAAACCACCCCCCACGCCAGTAGACACCAATTCCAAGCTCAGCGCTGATTTTGGCCTTCCATATTCAGACCCGACTCACTATCGTAGCCTGGCTGGGGCCTTGCAGTACCTCACATTCACAAAACCCGACATGTCGTATGTTGTGCAAAAAATCTACTTACACATGCACAATCTGATGGAAGCATACATGCATACCCTCAAACGTATTTTATGATACATCCAAGGTACACTTCACTTCGGACTACATCTATATAGGTCCTCGCTCACTTGTCTCACTGCTTATTCTGATGCTGACTGGGGTGGATCTCCTGACACCCGACGCTCCACGTCCGGTTACTGCATTTTCCTCGGAGATAACCTATTGTCTTGGTCTTCCAAAAGGCAACCTACATTATCCCGATCCAGTATCGAAGCAGAGTACAGAGGTGTCGCCAACGTCGTCTTTGAGTCTTGTTGGATCCGTAACCTTCTACTTGAGCTTCACTGCCCAATTCAAAAGGCAACACTGAACTACTGCGATAATATTAGTGTGATATATCTTTCCGGCAATCCCGTCCAAGATCAGCGCAGAAAACACATTAAGATGGACATTCATTTCGTTTGTGAAAAAGTGGCGCGTGGTCAAGTTCGTGTCCTTCATGTTCCTTTTAGTTATCAGATTGCTGATATCTTCACCAAAGGACTTCCGCGCATACTATTTGATGATTTTCGAGCCAATCTCAGTGTTCGTGAACCGCCCGCTTTGACTGCGGGGGTGTAATAGAATATTTCCCGAATATTCTTTCATTAATTGTATATCTCTTATTTTAGGTAGAATTTTATTCATATTGTAATTAGGTCTCCTATTTTAGGTAGAATTATATTTTTCTATTGTAATTAGGTTGATTAGTTACCTAGTTTAGATATTCTTGTACTACTATATATATTGTACATTATTGATGAATAAAATCGTGTAACATATTCCTTTAGTAACTACCCAAACATTTTAATGCAAAGTTCTTCTTTCCAGCAAAAAAAGAAAGAAAGAAAGAAAATGTCATCGGTAACAACCTCCAAATTTCTGATCTTTTGGTTAGAGATGCAACTGAGTTTTGGGTAAATCAAGAAACAACTATGTCTTGTTGGAATTAATTCAGAATTGCATAACAAACTTCAATTTTGTGTGCTTTGACTACTTAATAAAGCAATAAGCAACTCACAATACTCCAATTCTATCACCTAATAGATAGAATCCTTTTAATAGAATTATTTGTATATTATTAGTATAGTTAACACTGAATAATAAACTAAACAAATATATCATATCTCATGAACACAAAAACGATTATTTTATCCTATATTTCTTTTTGAGTCCATTCATATCCCATCATTAGAATAAAAGATTGTATTTTGTTCTTTGACTTCTATAAAAGTATCATCATGAAATAGACGGACTCCACATATCCGAATACTTCTAGAAAAAAGTTCATATGTACCCATCAATTTTTAATTATAATTTATAAGTACCCTCAATTTGTAGCTCAAGTTTCCTCTATTAAACAGATTTATACTATTTGTCTACTTGGGTCAACTACATTAGATTGGTGCAATTTAAAATTTGTCCAGATGCTACTTAATAGCATATCGAATGTATTAGGATAAAAATTAAGAATGTTTTAGGTCACAAAGCATTACTTTATCTTTAATTAATCCCTCTTAAGAAAAAAAGAAGTTTGGCATATGTGACAGAAGGATGAAATGATTCTGAGTTGACTCAATTAAATAGGATTATTCTTCATTTAGTACCATTTATTTATTTTTGTTACATACGTCTTTCTTATTCTCCAAGTATGTTTTTCTTTTCTTTTTCATTAGGGTTAAAGTGTTATTTTTTTAGTGCCTTGACAATCCTTGTCTTATTCTTAATTAATTCATAAAATTGTACCCATGTCAACAAATTTTATGATCTGTATAAACAGTGCAACCTAAAACAAGAGATACCATTTTCAATTAAGAAGTCGACGTGATAAATTTTGTACATTCATGTAATCATTCGAGAAGGCATTTATATTTCTTTATGGATTACCTGGGACTCTGAGACCAGCGGTGAATTGACGATTTTATCGTAATGAACACTATTAAATAAGGAGATGTGGTTTGGTAGTTTATTACAAATGTTATTAAAATTATATAATATTTTTTATCATAGTTAATAAAAATAAATAAAAGATCTATAAAATTATACAAAAGATCTTTATAAGATCATCTTCTTCAATTTGAGTTGTAACTGAAAGTATACCATGTATATCACGAAACACATTGGACAAAACAGTCTGTGATATACATGCCAAGTATATCACAGTTTGGAGTATATTTGGTAACATATTATTTGTATTTAATTAGCATTATACATTTATCATAATTGTAGAATTCTTGTACAATTAGAATTGAGTTTTGTGAGTAGGATTTTCCATATTATGGAAATTGTAAAATGTATATATACTCATTCATTAATGAAAATAATCAAAGAATTATTTCTTTCATTGTATCAGAAGTCTAGGTCTAATACCGATTTTTTTCTCTCTTCCGCTGCATCGGTCTGTGTGACACTTCTCGGATTTCGTGCCCGTTCCTCCTCTCTTCCCAAAAATTTCTTCCAAATCCCTCCTTCACCTATTGTTCTTTCGTTATGTATACGTCAAAGAACATGTCATCCTGCCCTTACTGTTTTCAACATCAAGAACCACATCCCTATTGTTCTTGAGATGGAAAACGTCCAATATACGACGTAGGCATAATTATTCAAAATTCACGCAATCTCACATCAAGTCCTCCATCACATAATTCCTCCCGTTGTCCCTACACCCGCGGAGGATCCTCAATTGTGGATCACTCTTGATACTACCGTCCTTCAGTAGATTTACTCCACTATTTCTACCAACCATTTACAGACGATCATTGAACCAGACACTATGACTATGGCTACCTGGAATAGATTGCATGATGTATTCCAAGATAACCAACATTCCCGAGTTGTCACTATTGAGCAAGAATTTCACAAGTTAGCATGGAAGATTTTTCGAATGTTTCAGCTTATTGTAAATGGCTCAAGGAATTGGCGGACCAACTCCGTAACTTTGGAGCGCCTGTTACCAATAATCGTCTTGTCCTATAAATGGCTGCAGGCCTATCTGAGGACTATAATGGAGTTGTGACTCTACTCCGATAAAGTAATCCACTTCCCCTTTTTTATCAAGCTCGTTCGATGCTCACATTGGAAGAAGCCGGTTTGGAAACAAAGGCGGCTACCGGCGCAAGTTCTGTGGAGATGATGACTTCATTCGATAACTCTCACGGTTTTGTTGACAATTCGGGCCAAAACTGCAACAACGGTGGCAGCAAGAAGGGTCAAAACTGTAAAATAATGGCAACAATGGCGGCTACTGGAACAGTAACAACACCTGCAGTGGTCCTCGGGATACTGGGCCCCAGTCTGCCTGGTCTCAGCTCTGGGCCCCTTGGAAGTGGGCCTGGACTAGCGGCCAGTGGCCCAGTCCCGCCTACTGCCCACCAAATTATTTCCAGGGGAATTGGGCTCCAGTCCAGCCCACTCACAGGCCCACTGTCTCGGGTCCTTTCAGCAACCCCAGCATCATTCCGGATCGGGTCCACAGTCCAATATGCTTGGGCTTCGGCCCTAGCAGGCTTTCAATGCTGTAGGCACAAATCTGATTCCGACACCCACAAATATTGAGGCCTCTATGCATACCCTTGGGTTAAATCCTCCGGACGTGAATTGGTACATGGACACCGACACCACTTCTCAGTTCTCACATGACGTCCGACCAAGGTACTCTCTCATCTTATTTCAATTTGAGCAAAAATCCTATTATTATTATTGGTAATGGCGACTCATTTCCAATTCGTGGTTCCGGTAATAGAACTTTGTCTCCCCCTCATCCACCTCTTGTTTTGAAAGATACCCTTCATGCCCCTAACTTAATTAAAAATTTGGTGTCTGTCCATAAATTCACCACTAATAATTTAGTTTCTGTCAATTTTGATCCATTTGAGTTTTTTTGTGAAGGATTTCAAAACGGGGATACTTCTCATGAGATGCAATAGTAGAGGAGATATTTATCAAATCACGACCGCCTCCAGTTTCTCAAGTCAAGCCATGCCATCGACATTTGCATCTGTAGCTCCTTCCTTGTGGCATGCACGTTTGAGTCACCCTGGGTCGTCCATTGTTTCTTTCTTGCATAAAAACAATTTTATTTCGTGTAAGGGTATGTGTAGTACTCCAATTTGTCATTCCTGTCCTTTAGGAAAACATGTTAGATTACCATTTATAGCATCTACTTCTCGTACTTTGATGCCTTTTGATATTATTCATAGCGATTTATGGACTTCTCATGTTCTCAGTTCTGTGGACCATCGTTATTATGTTATATTTTTGGATGATTATTCTATTTTTTATGGACCTTTTCTTTAGCAAAAAAATCTCAAGTTTTTTCCACATTCTTAAAATTTAAAGCATTCATGCGTACCCAATTCGAACGGGAAACAAAAAATATTCAATGTAATAATGGCAAAGAATACGCTAATGGGTTGTTTCGGAAATTTTGTGATGCCAATGGCATAGTTTTCCGTTTCTCTTGTCCTCATACGTCCTCACAAAAATGGAAAAACCGAACGAAAAATTCGTATCATTAATAATATTATCCGTACTTTATTGTTTCATGCTTCCGTACCCCCTTCTTTTTGGCATCATTCTCTACAAATGGCTACTTATCTTCTTAACATACTTCCCACCAAATGATTGACATATTCATCCCCTCTTAAAATCCTCTATAATAAGACTCATTCGTATTCACATCTTAGGGTCTTTGGATGTTTATGTTATCCCCTATTTTCGTCAATTACAATTAACAAACTTCATGCCCGTTCTACCGCTTGTGTGTTTTTGGGTTATCTATCTAATCATCGTGGTTACAAATATTTTGATTTGTCGTCCAATAAAATCATCATTAGTCGTCATGTTATTTTTTATGAAACCAAATTTCCGTTTGCTAAAGTGAGTAGTCCCGTACCTGGTTCGTATAATTTTTTAGATGACGAAGTCTCACCGTACATTATGCACCACTTATTGGGCCAATCCAGTACCCTCGGAACGCCAGCAGGCCCACTTCCTGCTGGCCCGCCAACACCCTCAGCCCATCATGTTCCAGGATTGTCCAGCTCAATTCTGCCCCTGATTCTGTTCCAGTTCTCGGTCCAGGTTCCAGTGTTGGGCCAGCAGGTCCACTGCCTGCTGACCAGTCCATCCCCCATCCGAATTTTCCCCCAAATCCACCCAATTCTCCCCCGAGTCATCGACCTATTACTCGTAGTCAATGAGGTATTTTTAAACCAAAAAGACATTTTAATAGATATTATTTTTAACTTCTTTTATTGAATTAGGAGACTAAATACAGAAAAATAGAAATATTATGTGGGTACGGTGGGGGATTTCTACTTACTTTCCTTCCATTTTATCTGACAAAAATCAACTTACTTTAAATGTATTTAAATTGAAATTAGCTATAAATTTCATTGCTAAATTTCTCGTAGCTGACATGATTTTTTGATAATTCATTACTAAATAAAATTATCAATAAATTTTATTATTTAACTACAAAATTTATTATAACTTGCTAATATTTAAATTTTAATAGTATCATAAACCAAAATGTAGTGAAAAAAGAGACCAAAGGTTATGGAAAGCGAGAATAAGATTCTGTCAAGTGTCATTTGTATCTGCTCCAGCTTTTATAGGACAACTTTCCAACTCTATGTCTTGGCCTGTGATACCCCACTGGCACTCAAGCCTAGAAAATGGATGAACCTTCTTTTCTTTTCTTTTTTTTGGATTTGTACACAGTACGTACTAACCTAGCGTAGGATTCATTAAAAGAAAAGCAGAATCTACTATGTATTTTTCTATCATCACAACTAGAACTCAAAACTTTTAATTATGCATGAACCTATACTCTTACACCCCCCAACCCCACCCCACCCCAAGAGAAGTCCCTATAATTCTTGAAAAATCTTTTTATTTTTCCCCTAAGGATTTAACATATATACAAATATATTTTTTTCCGAAATGTAATTTAATCGGTTGTTACAGGTTACTTGCCTATTTATTGATCTAACCAGCTTATGCATACAGACGGTTAACTGCACGATTAACTTCAAAGTAGCGTGATTGTGTAACTTTTTTATATTTTAACGGTGTACAAAAATTAAATTTTCTCTTTAAGGATTTTTGTTATATATGAACTTAATACGGCACAAGATTATATAACTCAAAATTTATTAAACGCTAAACAATAACAACAATAACAACAACAACAACAAACCCAATGTGATTCCAGAAGTGAAGTCTGGAGAGAGTAGGTTGTATGTACACATTATCTTTACCTTTGTGAGGTTGAGAGACTATTTTGTGTAGACATTCGGCTCATAATAAAACCTGCCGCATGAATATAAGAGAAGAGGCAGTAAAATAGCAAGATACAAAATAAAGGTGACAACAAACAGTAGTACATATTTAGGCATATACGCGATAATTGAATACTACTACTAGAAGGAAAAGAGGAGAGGAGGAGACTCACCCCCTCCTTCCCCACACAGAAGGAAACACTAAGATACCTAATAACCTTCTACCCTAATCCTCGACTCCAAATATTTTTATCTAATGTCATGTCCTCAGTCGGCTGAAGTTGCGCCATGTCCAGTCTAATCACCTTCTCCAGTTCTACTTCGGCCTACTCTACTTCTCCTAACTCCTGCTACAACCAATCTCTCATACCTCCTTACTGGCGCATCCTCGTACCTTTTGTTCACATGCCCGAACCACCTCAGTCTCGCTTTCCTCATCTTGTCTGACATTGATGTCACTCCCACCTTATCTCGTATAACTTCGTTCTTAATCACATCTATCCGAGTATGCCCACACATCCATCTGAGCTGACTGAGCATCAACATCTCCGCTACCTTCATCTTCTGAACATGGACATTCTTTACTGGCCAATACTCTGCCTCATACAACATTGCTGGTCTAACCACCACTCTGTAGAACTTACGTACATGTAAGCCTTGATGACACATTCTTATCGCACAATACTCCGGGAGAAAGCTTCCATTTCAGCCATCCAGCTCCAATGCGATGTGCGACATCATCATTAATCTCTCCGTCTACGTGAATTACAGACCCAAAATACTTGAAGCTTCCTCTCTTGGGTATCACTTGTTCCATCTTCATTTCTACATCCGTCTCATGCGCTACGTCACTAAACTTGCACTTTAGATACTTCATTTTAGTCCTGCTTAACCTAAAACCTTTAGACTCTAAACAAATTTATTAAAAGCTTCTACCGCTTTATATAAGCAACTATATATACCCACAAAGTTTACCAATTATATGCCCTTAACATGTTGAAATATACTAATCTTTTTGGACTATGACATATTGGACTATGCCGCGCAGTGGGGGAGCTAGGTGAACACAAGAAGGTTCAATTGAATGCCCTTCGCTAAAAATGTTATATCGTGAAAATAGGGCAAATTAATATATTTATTTGCTTATATATAAATTGTTAAATCCTCTTAATAGTATACACATTTTTTTTAGTATTGTGGTAAAGATGGTCTAAAAATTGTTTTGCGTTATACATTAAAATTTTAATTGTGATTTTCTAGTTTTTCTTAATCTCCTTGAATAAATTTCTAATTCCTCCACCGATCCTAGGCTTGTGTCAATGGCAAAGCTCCTTCCTTATAGTCAAGGGAGGAGCCACAATGATTGTTATGGGTTTGGAATAAGTAACTTTGACTCAAAATTCTATATTTATGTTAAAAATCATTTAATAAGTAATAATAATTTATTAAAAATTCAGTAAACAAAAAAATTATAATCCAAAATTCATAAACTAAAAATTATGGTCTCCTTATAATTTACGGAATCCAAATCTTTGGTTTCATTATCTCAACTAGCGTCAGCTAAATGTCCATTCTTTTCTTTTTCACTTTTTTCCTTATAGTTAGAAAAAGGACCGCCACTTTGGTGTATAGGATCGATAGGATTAGAATTAGCTAGCTAGTTAGTTAGGTTTAATTCTCAACTTTGATAAATTTCTTGTTCTGATTCTGTTTGGTTTTGATTAATCCACTCTTTATTGAATACAGCTAGTTACAAAATAATGCGTTATACGAAGGAACAATTACCTATAAAGCTTGTTGAGGTTAATTAAAACCAATTAAATCAATCAAATAATACTACTATATATGCGTGGTTGTTAGAATTCAAATTAAGTGTATGACAACAAATATTATGGATACTCAGAGAATATTTTCATATCATTGTATATCTTTTATATTTGGTTAGTTAATCTTCTAGTTATAATTAGTCATATTAGTTACCTAGTTTGTATCCTAACTTGTAGCTTTGTCAATAAACATGTATTACTATATATTATACACAATAATGAAGAAAACGCACAGAACATATTCCTTTATGGTATCAGAAAAAACTTAAACCTAAACCCTCAGCCATCGATTTCCTCTGTCGCCGCCATCTTCCTCTGTCGCCGCCACCTTCCACTCTCTTCTTCTTCTCGCAAACCCTTTTCTCCCCCTCTTCAATGGCTGAACAAACTAATTTCATCCTGCTCTTGCCATTAACAACATCAAGAATTTCATTCTCATAACTCTTGAGATGGAAAAAGTTCAGTATTCTTCTTGGGCGGAATTGTTTAAGATTCATTATCGTGTGTACAAAGTCATCGATCACATCATCCCTCCTAAACCCAAGCCAACCGACAAAAACATGGAGCAACATGATATTTTTTATGACGAACTTTGGTCACGATTAGATGCAGTTGTTCTACAATAGATCTACGGCACAATCTCGAACTATCTCTTGCATACAATTATCGAAACAAATGTTACTGCACGACAAACTTGGGAGAGATTAGAGAGAACTTTTCATGACAACAAGACCCAATGTGCCTTGTATTTAGAAAATCAATTTAAGGACATTCAACATGACGATTTTCCAAATGCGTCGGTCTATTGTCAAGAACTTAAAATAATTGCCGACTAACTCTCCAACGTCGGTGCATCGGTTACAAATCAAAGGCTGGTCATGCAACTAGTTGCGGGTTTGAATGAAAATTATGATGGTGTTGCTACAATCCTCCAACAAAGCACCCCATTGCCTCCATTCTATGAGGCACGTTCGAGACTTATCCTTGAGGAAACCCAATAAGCCAAGCGGACAACGGCTAATGCTCGCACCGTCGACACAACCCTCCTTACCACCGGTGGCTCACCTGCCGATAAAACGGGCTCGGGTTACGATCTGCATCAACGGCACACCAATGATCCAAAATGAGGTCAACATCTTTGGAATAATAACGAAGGTAAAAATTCCGGCAAAAGCCGCGGTAGAAACATCAATAGTGGTGGAAGGGGTCCGCCACTGCCGACCAGCAGCCACCCACATTAGTAGCAACAGTGGCAGCAGCCTCAGCCGTGGGCAGCGTGGGGCCAGCAACAGTGGGCTGCTTCACCTTGCCCTTATCCGACGTCATCTTGGGCCTGACCTCTGGCTCGACATCCATAGCCCGGAATTCTCAGGGTGTGTCCACAACAAGCATATAGTGCACAGGATTCTCCTTTATCAACCTACGCACCAACGGATATTGAGGAGACAATGCACACAATGTCTCTCAACGTTCTGGATGAAAATTGGTACATGGATATCGGTGTAACATCTCATATGACGACATCTCAAGGTACTCTCGCATCTTATTTCAATATGAGCAATTTAAATCGTAATATTATTATTGGTAGTGGATAAGCCATTCCCATTCGAGGTTATGGAAAATCATCCATCTCCCCTCCACATCCCCCATTAACTTTAAATATTTCCTCCATGCCCCAAAACTTATCAAAAATTTTGATCTATGTGCGTCGTTTCACAACTAACAATAATATTTCTCTTGTATTTGATCATTTTGGTTTTTCTGTGAAGGACCTTCAGACACAGATGCGAATAATGAGATGTGATAGCATTGTGGACCTTTATCCTATCACCACCACCATCGGTCATTTAGCCTCCTCTCCATCAACTTTTGCAGTTGTTTCATCTATTTTATGGCATAATAGATTGGGACATCCGGGAGACTCTATTATACCCTCCCTTAGCAAAAATAAGTTTACTGATTGCAAATATTTTTCTTGCGTCCTGTTTGTGAATCTTGTGTTTTTTAGAAACATGTCAAGTTGTCATTTTATTCTTCATACGCTAGCACTTTAATGCCATTTGATATCATACACAGTGATTTATTGACTTCTCGTATTTTAAGCACGGCTGTGCATCAATATTATATTTTGTTTTTGGATGATTATTCTAATTTCTTGTGGACTTTTCCTATTGGCAATAAGTCTCAAGTCTATTCTATTTTTTCATCCTTTAGTGCTTTAATTAAGACACAATTTGAAAAGAATATCAAATATTTTCAATGTGACAATGGGAGGGAATTCGACAATAAATAATTCAAACTCTTTTGCGCCAAAAATGGTCTTGTTTTTTTTATTTTCCTTCCACCACACGTCTCCACAAAATAGCAAAGCTGAATGAAAAGTAAGAACCATAAATAACTTAGTTCGTACCCTCCTTGCCCACGCCTCCATCCCCCCTCTTTTTGGAATCACGCTCTATCAATTGCAACATATCTCTTGAACATTCTCCCAAACAAGTCTCTCAAACACAAGTCTCCGACTCAAGTTCTCTATCTTCGGGATCCTTCCTATAAACACTTACGAACTTTTGAGTGTCTATGCTACCCCCTTCATCCTTCTACCAAAATCAATAAACTTCAACCTCATTTCAACCTGTGTGTATTCCTTGGTTACACGTCTAATCATCGCGGCTATAACTGTTATGATTTGTCAAGCCGAAAAATAATCATTTCTAGGCATTTCATATTCGATGAGTCCCAATTCCATTTTGCCAAGATGCATTCACCGCCTCCGGATTGCTATGACTTCTTAAATGATGGCCTTCATCTCCTTTTAATTCATCAATTGAAAAATCAGTCGCTATCGTTATCGGAGCCCGACCTAATTCCAATAGTCCCGTGTCGGGTGGGCCACCAAACCCAGCCACGGGAAACACGGCACAACCCACCCGTCACTGTCCCGGATCCTGCTCGAGCTATGGATTTTCCCGACCCCGCCCTTGCCTCTTCTCGGCCTGCAGCACAGCTCCACCTTCCCGACCCTAGCTTGCCTGGCTCCTCTCGGGCCACATCCGCAACCAGCCCTATGAAGTATCATCCCAGTCCACAGTTAGCCCGGCCGTAACCCATCCAGACCACACCAATCCATCCCCCTACAACACCTCTATGGACCATGGAAACTCATGCTATGCACGATATTTCCAAAACGAAATGACAATTTAATTTATCAACTTTAGTTGCCCATTCACCTCTTCCTCGCAACCTGAAAATGCCTTGTCCGAACTAAATTGAAAAATTGTCATGTTAGACGAATACAATGCTCTTATTGAAAATAAGACGTGAGATCTAGTGCCCCGTCCTCCTGATGCTAATGTGATTCGTTCTATGTAGATTTTTTGACATAAAAAGAAATTTGATGGTTCTTTTGAGATGCATAAGACCCGTCCTGTAGGTGATAGCAGGTCTCAATAGGTTGGTGTGGATTGTGATAAAACTTTCATCCTAGTGGTGAAATCGGCAACTATTCGGACTATTCTCTGCATTGCTTTGTCCAAATCATGGCCCATTCATCAGCTTGATGTTAAAAATATGTTATTGCATGGCGAACTTCATGAAACTATTTATATGCATCAGTCTATCGGATTCAGGGATATGATTTATCCAGATTATATATTTCATTTGAAAAAATTACTCTATGAACTGAAACAGGCTCCTTGTACATAGTATCAATGGTTCGCTGATTTTGTATCCTCTATTGGCTTTTCACATAGCAAATCTAATCATTCACTTTTTATCTATCGCAAGGATAATGACATGGCATACATTCTATTATATGTTGATGATATCATACTCACTGCCTCTTCTGATGTACTTCGATAATCTATTATGTCACTCCTTGCTTCTGAATTTTCTATGAAGGATTTGGGCCCCCTAAGCTATTTTCTGGGCATTGCCGTTACGAGACATGTAATTGGCTTATTTTTTGTCAAAGAAAGTATGCCGAGGAGATTCTTAACCGAGTCGACATGACTTCTTGTAAACCTTCTCCAACACCGGTTGACACTAAATCTAAACTTAGTGCCTCTTCGGGTTCTCCATATGAAGACCCCACTCACTATCGCAGTTTAGCAGGAGCATTACAATAACTCACTTTTACGAGATCAGATGTATCCTATGCCATGCAACAAATATCCTTACATATGCATGACCCGAAGGATGAACATATGAATGCTCTGAAATGAATTTTGCGATATGTACAAGGCACTCTCCATTTTGTCTTGCACCTGTACAAGTCCTCAGTCTCCGTCTCACTTTCTACACTGATGCTGATTGGGATGGATGTCCCGACACTAGACGATCCACTTCGGGTTACTGTGTTTTCCTCGGAGATAACTTGCTTTCTTGGTCCTCTAGCGACAACCCCCTCTATCTCGGTCCAGTGCTGAAGCCGAGTATAGAGGCATAACGAATGTTGTTTTCTAGTCTTGTTGGATACATTACCTTCTGTTGGAACTTCACTGCCCAATCCGCAAGGCTACATTGGTTTACTGTGACAATATAAGTGTGATATATCTTTCCGGTAATCCCGTTCAACATCAGCGCACTAAACACATTGAAATGGATATTCATTTTGTACGTGAGAAAGTTGCTCGTGGACAAGTTTGTGTCCTTTATTTCCCTTCTCGATATCAAATTGCTGATATATTTACTAAAGGACTTTCGCGCATACTCTTTGATGATTTTTGAGTCAGTCTCAGCGTACGAGAACATCCCGCTTCAACTGCGGCTGTATGATAAAATATTTGACAGAATATTCTTGTGTATCTTTTATATTTGATTAGTTAATATTCTAATTGTAATTAATCATATTAGTTACCTAGTTTGTAGCCTAACTTATAGCTTTGTTAATAAATATGTACTATTATATATTATACACAATAATAAATGAAAAGATACGAAATATATAATCCTAGATAAAAAAGAAGGTTGGCCCAATTAGTGAGTTGGTCATATGCTTTGGATTTTTAGGTAGGAGTAATATTCTTGGTCTTTGGAACAAAGAATTCTTTGATTTTCTGTCTGTTTTTTTTTTCTCTTAAAAGTTTCTCTATGGAGTATTTGATTTGCCATTCCAAGAAAATATCTGTTGTTTTCAAGTACCTAGGACTAAGCTTTCATAGTACGCTGGCTTGTCAATCCCAAGAGAGCCAATAATTGCATGGTTTATTGCAACTGCGCCAAAAACTTGTCGGGCTAGACGCAGAAGATTAAATAATATATGTGAACAACAAACAATCAATTTTTAATTTAATTAAATTAGTACGAATTATTTATTCAAGCGACTACTCTAAATGTTTGTGATAAGTATACTACTGTGAAGATATAAAAATAAGCAAGTAAAACTGAACAATTGAACGAACACACATACCAAAGGTCAGATTAAAAATTAATGAGAGAAAATATTTCAGGGCTGTAGGTCAGATAATCCTAATCCACTTAAATTGACTAACTAATTATTAGATTTATTAGTCAAAATGGCTGATTTCACTCTTCAGAATCTTCTGAGTTCCTACTCGTCTACTCAAGTTAATCTAACGATAATATCCCTATGGAATTACAATTAACAAGAATACATTAATAATTTTTGTATAATGCATAAGTAAGACAATTAAGTATACGTGGGTACAATAATTGTAGGAAACGGGAAGTAAATAAATATTACAAATGCTAGAAAGGATAAACTACTCAAGATTACAACAAACTGGAAATAAGAACGATTACAAACTCCATGTGATTTGTTGAGTCGAGTGATGACACTCTGTCTTTAAGACAAGATTGCCACGTATATCTCCTTTACGTTATCGGGCAATAGCCTCCCAAGATACAACAACAACTTAACAAATGAGCAAAGAAAACTCAAGTGTTACTCTTGAAGAACTTTGAATATAGAAAAACTTGCTAGAGAGGAAGAAAAAGATTTCAGAAAATTTCTAACTGTTGAACAATTAAGCCAAATGCCTCAATTTATAGTGTAAGAAAATGACCTCTCAACTAGTCAACTAATGGCTTTCAATATCCATGTAATGACACTTATTGAGGGGTTACATTCAGCCAAAATAATGGCTGAATTCATGTGCCAAATAATGGAGATTCAATGCTTCAAAACCAGCCCAAAAGTCAGAACTTTACATCTTTCCGTCGCAGCATTCTGCCTCCGAAGCGCCTCGGCTCTAGTAGCCCAAGCCACCAATTAGCGTCGCGGCGCTGTCATAGGGGGCGCCGCGGTGCTCCGGTGCCGCGGCTCCGACGGTGTTGTGCCGCGGCCCTTCACGGCTCCGCGGTGATTTCCGACTCGTTTCATCTTACACTTCTTCCTTCGTTTACCAACGTGGAATACTTGTCATTTGGCCAATAACCGTCCATCATTCTATGTATCAAACGTATTACGTATGTACCAATATCTCTTTCACTAATGAAATTTACGATATTTGGCACTACGTGTACACGTGTGTGGAAACGACATTTCCGACGTGCAGGGCCTCAATTGTTCGAGTCATAAATAATGGGATAAACTTAATTCCACATTAGTAAATTTTCAACAATCCCCACTTGAAAGAGATTTTGGCGCACTCACAAGGTGCCTATTTCTAGCAATCTTTCAGCGGACAAATGTTGCATCTGGATAGGTAGCTTCCGTTTTGAACCTTCCATAGTTGAATACCATCGGACTTACTTACTGCGCAGTGAACGTGATGACTTGAACCTTCAGTGTTTAGTGTAAGCCAAGTCAACGGTACCAACACAACAACTTCCTTTACTCTGTTCTTCGTAATGTTTTGTCCGTTGTGGCTGTGGATACTTCTTGGATTCTTAAGTGCGTTTATTTGAGGGGGCATGTCCTCGTACTTAAATAGATGGTCTCCTACAAGGTATCCTGCTATACCTCACTTTACAAGTGTTAGGAACCATTAAAAGTTTCCCAAAACCTAACCTCAATCGTTAAGGATTATTAAAGGTTTTGAAAACTTAACATTTACCCACACTGCAGATAGCACTTAACGTCTATTGCGGGAATGACTTTGGGTTTAATAGTCCTCACAGGGATCATAACCCGAAGTGCTCTTGCTTCCACCGAAGCGCTCAACTGAACCTTTACAACTTAGTTTTCCCATTGAACCAAATTCCTGGGATCTCCAGTCAGTAAGGTTGGGTTACCATCGTATTGGTCCTTAAAGCTTGGGTTTTAAGCCCATTCCCCTAGACAAACAGAATATCTGATCTTTGGGTAAGCCCTTTGTCAGTGGGTCCGCTATGTTATCCTTTGATTTTATGTAATCAATGGATATTATACCCGTGGTAATCAGCTGCCTAATGGTCTTATGTCTCCGTCGAATGTGACGAGACTTGCCATTGTACATAGAACTTCGTGCCGTTCCTAGAGCCGACTAACTGTCACAGTGGATCATTACAGAAGGTACGGGTTTGTCCCAACAAGGGACATCCTCTAAGAAGTCGTGAAGCCACTCAACTTCTTCTCCTGTTTTGTCTAAAGCGATAAACTTCGATTCCACCGTGGATCGGGCGATGCAAGTTTGCTTAGAGGATTTTCAAGACACAACCGCACCACCAATTGTAAATATATACCTATTGGTGGACTTGATGTTCTTTATATCAGATATCCAGTTTGCATCACTGTACCCCTCTAGTATATTTGGATATCTCGAATAATACAACCCGTAAGGTAGCGTGTATTTCAGGTATCATAGTACCCGATTCAGCGCCTTCCAATGATCATTACTCGGATTACGGGTAAACCTAACCAACTTGTTGACTGCATAAGCAATATCAGGTCGGGTGCAGTTTGTTATGTACATCAAACTTCCAATCACATGTTCATATTGCTACTGCCATACGGGTGCGCCACGATTTTTATCAAGTTTTTAATTTCTATCCAGTGGTGACTTCATATGCGAACTGTCAAACATCTCGAACTTTCTCAACACATCATCGATGTAGTGAGACTAGGGATGGAAACGGATCGGATCTGGACCGGATACTACTAGATCCAGATCCAGATTCATTTTTCATACCTGAATCCAGATTCGGATCCAGATCCATCGGGTCCATAAAAATCAGATTCAAATACGGATCCATCGGATCCACTGGGTCCACGAATCAGATCTGGATCCACATGTAAAAAAATTTACATTGCTGAGAATTGTTTTTTTGAACTGACAAACGATTTTTACTTAGTTAACAGTTTACTATGTTTCAATTTTGAAATGTTCACATGAGATATTTTGTTCGTTGTCTCGTTTTAATTGTGAGCTATTAATGGAAAATGTTGGACAATGACAATAGTTGTGGAAAATGCTGATTAGTATTTCCACAATGCAGAACTTGCATGTGCTTGGAATCTTCACAAATGAAGTGAATATAATTTTAACTACTTGTCTATGGAGATGTTAGTCATTCACTATATAACATTGATTTTATTATCGAAGTTACCTCTTTATTTTTTGGTTTTTGAGTTAACGCGGGGATAAATTAAACTTGTTTTGAGAATTAAACTTGCAAGGATGTGCTTAGCAATTTTAAGAAAATACTTATAAAATTACATTCTAGGTTATGAATATATTTAATAAAAAATGGATCCACGGGTCAGATCTGGACCGGATACGGATCTCAACTACAAGATCCAGATCCGATCCGGATCCGTCAGGTCCAAATTTTGAAGATCCATATCCTATAAAATGGATCTAGATCCACCGGATCTGGACCGGGTCCATGATCCACTGCCATCTCTAAGTGAGACTGAGATAAGACCAGTCTGTCAGATGTCTTAGAGATCCTTATCCCTAAGATGACATCTGTGATACTCATATCTTTCATATCGAAGCATTGTTTTAAAATGCTCTTAGTCTCTAGGATCAAGCTAGGACTGCTCCCTGTGATCAACATGTCATCTACGTACAAACATATCATGACGAACGAGTCAGAGTTACCCTTCGTGTACACACATTTGTCACACTCATTAATGGATAAACCGTTTGATAGTAGAGTACTATCAATTTTTTGTTCCATTACTTCAGGGCCTGTTTCAGCCCGTACAAAGATTTGACAAGTCGACATACTTTCTTCTCTTGCCCTGGAACCACATACCCCTCGGGTTGTTCCATATAAACTTCTTTTTCCAAATCACCATTTAGGAAGACTGTCTTGACATCCATTTGATGTATCTCAAGGTCACGCAATGCTACGATCGCAATGAATACTCGTATGGACGTCATTCTCGACATCGGGGAGTACATGTTAAAATATTCAAGGCCTTCTTTCTATCGATATCCCTTGACTACCAACATGGCTTTGTACTTGTCTATAGACCCATCTGCTTTATACTTCCGTTTGAGAATCCATTTACAACCCAATGATTTATTTCCCGAATGAAGATCAACCAACTCGCAAGTATGGTTATGCAGGATGGAGTCTATTTCACTCTCAATAGCTTCTTTCCAGAGCAGTGCCTCTGGAGTTGACAATGCTTCATCAATTGTCCTTGGTTCATCATCAACCATATAAGCTACAAAGTCAGGACCAAAGGATTTATCATTCCTGGCCCTTTTACTTCGCCTCAGTTCCATCTCTGAAGTCTCCAAGTTCTGAGAATCTGGAACACTAGATTTCAGATATTCAGCCACTTCGAATTCCACTAGATCTGAACCATCTAGATCCGGGTAGTCAATGACTCCTGGTTCCTGAGAGCTTTGTTCATAACTTCATTTGCGAGAGGTTATTTCTTTTTTCTTTCTAGGAAAAGTATCCTCAAAGAATTGAGCATTCCTTGATTCCATGATTGTACCCCCGTGGATATCTGGAATATCTGACTTATGAACTAAGAAGCGATAAACACTATTGTTATTTGCATATCGGATGAAAATGCAATCTATAGTCTTAGGCCCAATCTTGACCTGCTTTGGCTTCGGCACTTCGACCTTTGCCAAACAACCCCACACCTTTAAATATTTATAGGTGGGTTTCTTTCCCTTTCATGATTCATATGGAGTTTTGTCCTTAACCTTATGTGGGACTCTATTAATAATCGTATTAACGGTAAGGACGACTTCTCCCCATATATTTTGGGGAAGACCGAAATTGATGAGCAAGGCATTCATGATTTCCTTCAACGTGCAGTTCTTGCGTTCAGCAACACCGTTCGACTGAGGTGAGTATGGAGCCGTCATTTGATGAACAATGCCCGATTCGGCATAATATTCCTCAAATGGCGCTACGTATTCTCCCCCTCTATCGCTACAAACGGATTTAATCCGCTTGCTTAGTTGGTTTTCAACTTCTGCCTTGTAACATCGGAACGCTTCAAAGGCCTCATCTTTAATTTTCAACAAGTAAAGGTAACAATACATTGTGCTATCATCAATGAATGTCACAAAATACTTGTTCCCCCTATTTTGTACAAACTTCAAATCACATATATGTGTGTGAATAAGTTCTAGAGGAGCGGTATTCCGTTTAACGATCGAAAAGGAATCTTTGTGAGTTTTGCCTCTATGCACACCTCACACTTATATTGAGGGTTTACGTCGATAGACGGAAATAACTCTAACTTAACCAACCTTTGGATGCACTTATAGTTAACATGTCCTAATCTATGATGCCATAAATTAAAAGACTCAAGAAAGTAAGAAGAAACTTCAATTTTATTGCTTGGATGCATTACAAACATGACATTAACTTTGAAGAGGCCTTCACAAATGAAGCATCTTCCTACAAAAGTTCCATTCTTGGTGATTACATATTTAGTAGACTCAAATACTAGCCTAAAACCAGCATTAACCAATAAATGACCTGAAATTAAATTCCTCATAATCTCAAGGACATGCATCACCTCCTTTAGAGTGAGCTTCTTTCCAGAAGTCATCTTCAGGACTACCTTTCCTACCCCAACACTTCAGAGGAAACGTTGTTACTCATGAAAAGTTTCTTGTATGTAACTGGTGTTTATGTGGATAAGGCATCTCTATTGGAACAGATGTGTCTAGTAGCACCCATGTCCATCCACCATTGCATGAGATTCTCAACAAGGTTTTCTTCAAGAACCACCATCGAGACTTCCTCAATCATGTCGTCAAGAAGCGTGTCTTTGACGACGTTAGCCTGTGCCTTGCCTTTGCTCTTGGCCTTCTCTTATTGCTTAGTCTTGAGCTTGCGACAGTCCTTGATCATGTGACCAGGTTTCTCACAGTGGTGACAGTTCCCTTTGAACTTCTCCGCCGCCTGGGTCTTGCCGTCTTTCTGGAACTTGCGCTTCTTGCTTGGGTTCCCTTTGGCCTCAGCCAGATTTGCCTTTGCCTCAACGGGTTGTTTTGCCCTAGGCAATGCCTTCTTATTATCTTCCTGAATCTGGAATTTGATAATAAGGTCCTCAAAGGTCACTTCATTTGTCTTGAGTTTTAAGTAACTCATAAACTCATTCCACGAGGGAGGTAACTTCTCGATTAGTGATGCAACCAAAAACTGTTCATTTGGTTTCATACCTTCCAAATCTAGGTGATGTAGAATCATTTGGAATTCTTGGACTTGGGACATCACAGTTTTGCTATCCACCATTTGAAATTTCAGGAATTTCCCAATGATGAATTTCTTCGTACCAGCATCTTGTGCATTGTACTTCTTCTGTAGCTTTTCCCATAATTCTTTGGCGGTACCTACGGCGCAATACACCGTGTAGAGTGGGTCTGACAGAAAGTTCAGAATATAGTTCTTACACATGAAGTCACCAAGAAGACCACTAGTTGAATTATTAAACTATATTGACTAACTGAAAAAATGGTACTACTCTTTTTCCTCCACTACTGATATTGACTAACCTGTTGATAGGATAGCAGGGAAAGTTGAGAGTATATCCGGAAAAAGAAAAAAACTCAGGTTTTCGGTCGGTTCCCGTTCGCCTTCCCCCCCCTCTACGTCCATTAGTGGGTAGGATGGTCAACTTAGAGGGTTAAGCCTCCTCTTCAGACGTGTCCTCGACAACCTTAGGTTCTTCGGTCTCCGCTTTTGGGGGCAGGAGTGCTTGGTCGCTGGGGGTTCCTTTTCCTCAACTAATTCGGTATCGTGCCTCCTCCTTGTACCAGTTGATGCTGGGGCAATGCAACATATGAGTTTTCTCCTGCCCCAGACAGCTTCGAGGTTCCCATCGATTATAGAGGTTTATACCACTGAACTTGCTTATGCTCCCCTTTGATCTAGTGCTATTTCTATAAATAAGATTGAGTAGGAAAATGTTGAATTGGCTTCAATCGAGATTGCCGAGACGGACAACAATAGCTGAAATTGTCACTTTATGGAATTATTTTGCTTTTTATGGATTCCCCAGAGGGGGAGAGACCCCAGTCAGGTGACTCCAAGCACCAAGAATCATCTTCATGCCATTGACGACATGGATACCTTGGCCCCCTCCAGCCGTTTCCTTAGGCTGAGGATCCACTTCATCTCCAGCTTGTGGAGGATCTTCTGTTATGAAACGATCCATTCCCATAACAGTCAGATAAAACAACATCTTCTGCTGCCATCTCTTGAAGTTGGAGCCCATAAACTTCTCTGTGCGTTCATTGTTGAAACCGAAGGGTGGAGGAATAGTAATGTTCCCTTGAGCAACCGGAAAGGCATTGGGTATGCCTTGAGAAGTGGGGAAGGTAGAGGGGTTGCCTTGAGTAGCAGTAGCAGCAGAATCAGAAGCAAGTTGTTCTCTTCCAGTCATCTTTCTAAGCACTTACAACAATCTTGTCTTAAAATTGTGGGTACAACAGTTGTAGGAAACGGGAAGTAAATAAATATTACAAATGTTAGAAAGGATAAACTACTCAAGATTACAACAAACTGGAAATAAGAACGATTACAAACTCCTTGTGATTTGCTGAGTCGATTGATGTCACTCAGTCTTTAAAATAAGATTGCCCCATATATCTCCTTTACGTTATCGGGCAATAGTCTCCCAAGATATAACAACAACTTAACAAATGAGCAAAGGAAACTAAAGTGTTACTCTTGAAGAACTTTGAATATAGAAAAACTTGCTAGAGAGAAAGATGAAGATTTCAAAAAATTTCTAAGTATTGAACAATTGAGCCAATGGTCTTAATTTATAGTGTAAGGAAATGACCCCTCAACTAGCCAACTGTTGGGTAGATTTTAGTATTGTTTTAGAGTATGTTTTAGGGAGTCTTTTGTTTGTCTTTTAGTTGTTTTGTGCAGTATTATGCGTGTTGTGTTGTGTTTTCAGGTTCTCAGCGATTCAGAAAATGATAAGGTGAACGCAAAGGAAATAGGCGGCCATTAAGGATAAAATTGCATATCTAGTCACAAAAAATGAGTCAAAGTAGCCCTGGGAAGCTCGGGAAGAAGTTTAAACAAAGTCCAGACAAAGAATGCTGAAGAGCCGCGGCGCAACAAGCTGAAGAGCCGTGACGCCCAATATTAGGGCCGCGGCGCCCCACTAGCAGAAAGTGAGTGACTTTTAGAGCGAATTAGCGCCGCGGTGCTCTAATAGATGAGTCGCGGCACCGACGACGTCGGGGAAGCGAAAAACCTAAATTTAACAAGGGTGAAAAGATCCATTCTGGTGGTTTTTCGTGATATATATTGGGAGAAACGTTTTTCTGAAAGATATAACACTTTGGAGGCAAGAAACAAGAGAACAAGAAGCCATTAGAGACATCTATTGTTCAAGTTCTTTTCCTTTTCTTTACTTTATTCAGTTCATGTTGGATATTAAGTTAATTAGTTTTCTTAGCATGTCTAGGAACTAATTAATTTATTAGGGTTTTCCGTTGAATCACTTGAAACTCTATTATGATTTAATACATCGTTAATGTTCTTCTTCATCTATTAAAATCTATTCAACTTGCGGTTATTGAATGAATTAATTGGCCTTTAGTTTTCATTATCTATATGATTTCAAATCGAGATCTGAAAAGGGAGATTTGAATATGCTATAGTTGATTAGACGTAAGTTTAATCTTGAACGAGAGTATCACGATTGCCTGTGTAGCATTTTAGATTATTGATCTTAATCCTCCTATGTGGTCGAACTTATCATAGAAATATAAAAAGTTCTCACTTAGATTGAGTTTTTATATGTCCTAACCGGAATATAGAACATCTCAGTTAACCTGCTATCTTAATAGGAAGAAGAATCGTTAGTCTTGCATTAATGAATGATAGAGTGGAAAGTTGAGGAGATTGGAAATCCTAATTCCTTCACAATTGAATTAAACCTCGTGTGTTTTCATTGCTATTTTATTGTAGAAATTCATGTTAGTTTGTTAATTCTTTAGTTAGAAATCATCACTTATATTTGTTAGCCAAATAAAAACTAAAGATTAGTTAATTGGTACTTGATAAATCAGTCTTTATGGACGATACTCGGTCTTACCAAAATTTATTACAAATTGTGATACGTATACTTGCGTAGCATCTAGAAATAATGCGACAAGTTTTTGGCGCCGTTGCCAGGGACTGAAGTATTATCAATATTAAAATAATTAATCTTATTTCTAATTTGGTTGTTCCTAGAACACATTTTATTAATATTATTATTATATTTTTATTTTTATTTTTTTATCTGCGTGCTGCATGTGTGATCATTTTTAGGTAGCTTTGGTATATGCAAAGTAGAAGTGGGGCAGACAACCTTATTCCTCTGAATCCAGAGATTGAGAAAGCGTGCAAGCAGAATCGAAGAAACAAAAGAGATGGTATTTCAACCGAGGATATGGCAAACCGTCAAAATAATGATGGGTTGAATAGAGGGGTGCCAGAAATGGTGCAGGAGCAAGCTCAGAATCCCGCTATGAGAAGCTTACGGGATTTTATACTTCCAACCATAACATGCGTGTAGACTTGTATAAGACCACCAGCTGTGGAAGCAAATAATTTCGAGATTAAGCCAGCAATCCTGCAGATGGTCCAGAACACAGTTCAGTTTGGGGGTTTGCCCTCTGAAGATCCACATATGCACTTGGACAATTTCTTGGCGTTATGTGCAACATTCAAATACAATGGTGTGATTGATGACACCTTTAGATTGAGGCTCTTCCCATTCTCACTAAGGGACCGAGCCAAAAGTTGGTTGAACTCTCTGCAAGCTAACTCCATCACTACGTGGCAAGATCTGGCTCAGAATTTTCTTGCAAAATTCTTCCCTCCATCAAAGGCTGCTAAGCTAAGGGGAGAACTAAGCAACTTCTACCAGCTAGAAGGAGAATCTCTGTATGATGCTTGGGAAAGATTCAAAGAGTTGCAAAGGAAATGTCCTCATCATGGGCTTGAGCAGTGGATGTTAGTCCATAATTTTTACAATGGGTTGTGTGGTACGATCCGTACCATAATTGATGCTGCTGCTGGAGGGACATTCATGAGCAAGAGTGCTAATGAGGCGTATGAGCTGTTGGAAGATATGACAACAAATAACCATCAGTGGTCCAATGAAAGACCGACCAACAACAGAAATGTGGCTGGAGTTCATGAGTTAGATGTCATCGCCGCGTTAACTGCTCAAGTTGCTTCTTTGACAAAGCAATTACAGCAGAATACTATGACAACAAATGTTGTTCAGACACATGCATGATGTGAAATTTGTGGAGGACCACATCCTTTTGATCATTGCACAACAACGGATCCCAACAATGTACCTATGGAACAAGCTCAGGTTCAAGCAGTTGGGAATTTTCAGAGGCCCTATAACAATTCATTCTACAACACTTATAATCTTGGGTGGAGGAATCACCCTAATTTTTCATGGAGAAACAGCCAGAACTAGCAGTCACAATTCCAAGGGCAGTATCAACAAAACAATCAACAACATCCCATGAGTCAAGCTTCGTCGTTTCAGCAGCCCAAACCACAAGTTCAATAAGTTGAACCCAATGAATTGTAAGCAGCCTTGTTGACTCTCACCAATTTCCAGACTCAGTTCATGACTGAAATGAGATCTTCTATCCGAAACCTAGAAACACAAGTGGGTCAGCTAGCAAATATGTGAAATAACAGATCGCAGGGGAATCTCCTTAGCAATACTAGTGTAAATCAGAAGGAGCAATGTCAGGCTATAAATTTGAGAAGCGGTAAGCAAGTTGACCCAGTTACACCTCTACTATCTGCGAAGAAGACAGATAGATTGAGTAAGACATCTAATTCAGAGAAAGAGGGGGTTACTGAAGACCACCCCACGGTGGAAAAGGCACCACCAGTAGTGAGTAATGAGCTTCAAATCAGAATTCCATACCCACAGAGGCTTAGAAAAAGTTCTTTAGATAAACAATTTTTCAAGTTTTTGGAAATATTCAAGAAGCTGCACAAAAATATTCCCTTTGCTGAAGCCTTAGAGCAAATACCCAGTTATGTCAAATTCATGAAAGAAATTCTCTCTAAAAAGAGAAAAATGTGAGATTATGAGAATGTGGCGTTAACTGAAGAGTGCATCGCCATTTTGCAAAAGAAGCTTCCCCAGAAGTTGAGAGATCCAGGGAGCTTCACTATTCCCTACACTATCAGGAATTTTGAATGCCATCATGAGTTGTGTGATTTGGGGGCAAGTATCAACTTGATGCCCTTATCTATGTTTCGTAGACTTGGTTTGGGTGAAGCTAGGCCTACAACAGTTACCTTGCAGTTAGCAGATCGTTCGATCAAGCATCCACGATGTATCATTGAAGATGTGCTAGTTAAAGTGGACAAATTCATTTTTCCTGCTGATTTTATTTTCCTTGACATGGATGCTGATGTGCCTATAATTCTTGGGAGACCATTTTTAGCCACGGGGCAAGCACTTATATATGTTCATAAGGGTGAGTTGAAACTCCGAGTCCATGGAGAAGAAGTGACTTTCAATGTATTCAGGTCAACAACTTATCCAAGAGCAAGTGACGACTATTTTTCCATTAATGTAATTGACAAAGCGGTTGCTGATGAAAGCTTCAAGAGTACTGATGCTCTTGAAGTAGCATTAACATAATACGAGAATGATGAGAGCAGGCCTTCAATTGAGGCACAAAGGAGGTTTAACCCAACTATGAAGGAGGTGATGAGAAAAGAGATCTTGAAATGAAGAGGAAATATGCGTCCGGCTAAATGACGTTAAACGACAGCTCTATTGGGAGGCAACCCAATATTTTAATAGTTTATTTTTATTTTGTGTTATTTTCGAACAATCTCAGTGTCTTGTTGTTTCTTGGTCTGTTTTTTTTTCTTATGTTAGGTGAATTGTGGGCCAACTCTGGGGGTGAAAAAGTGCCACGAATGAGCCCTACTTTTATTATCATCCACCACAGCCGCCACCACCATTCTGAATCGCTTAGCTGCAGTTTTGGTAAGTCTTCTTACTCTTTCTTTACTTATCACATTGGGAATAATGTGTTGAATAGGTTTGGGCGGGAGTCTTACTGTTTTGTGTTAATAATGTTAATTGTTTGTGTTAAGTTATTTGTTTGTTGTTAGTGTCTTTATTTAGTGTCAGTGTTTAAGTGTCATGTGTCAACGAATCAAGTTAATAACAATAGCTCATGAGATTGAGTGAACGCATGTGATAGAGTGGGATGAAATTGATAGCCATGAAATGCATAAATATGTGTGCTTGAGTTGGATAGGTCTTGAGTTATTTTTAATTATTAATAAGTATGAAAACCTGACCATGATTGGTGAATTTCTTATATTCAAATATTGGTTTAGACATGATTGAATTGATGGTGGAAAGTCCTAGAACTTGCTTTCTTGCTATTTGAGACGAAATCATAGATAATGCATGTTTAGAAAAATAATTTAGGCTATTTTTGGAACGATTGAGACTTTCAAGCCACCCTTGATTACATTAATCCCTAGTTACCCCGTTGAGCCTAAAATTGAGTTCTTTGTTGACCAATGCCATGATAAAACCTAATTGAAACCCTTTACAACAATTTTCATTCTCTTGAATTTTACCATGAGCATAGATGATTGGGGGATTAGTACTTTGTAATGGGTATTCTAAATTGGGTGCTATCAATAGAAGAGCAAAGGATTGAGAAAAAGTAAAAAAAGAAAAAGAAATAAACTACACTCCCCTTGTACGTACATTGAAAAACAAGTTTGGGGGTGTAGTTCGAAAAGAAAAATTAGGGATTGCTTTTGGTTTATAACGTGAATATAGAGTTGGGTTGATTGGTTTCTATGCTTATGGTAACTTTGAGCCTAAATGACATTTCATCTACCCGTGCCTATTCCTATCGTCATAACCTATAAAAGTCCTATTGATTCTTGAGCATGTGTTGTCTAAATTAGTGGAGAATATCAAGTTAGCAAGCCTATAGAACTTGGACCTGATGGATGGTTGGTAAGAATTAGTTGTGCATGAACTAATAATGAATACTTGTTTAAGTTAATAATCATGGTTGAGTGGTCATATGCATTACTAACTTTAAGCAAATTCGAGGATTATCCGACTTGAAATTCTAGATAGCAAATTAGTGGCTAGAATGTTCCGGAAGATTTTATTGCATGTTGTTTATGATTTTCGAGGCATGATATATTGTTGTTGACCTGATTCAGTCTAGAGTCTGTGTGTTTTTTCTTTTTAGGGTGTCTAGAGTTCTTTATTCGATGACGAGTAAAGTTTAAGTTTGGGGGTGTTTGTTAGATAGATTTTAGTAATGTTTTAGAGTATGTTTTAGGGAGTCTTTTGTTTGTCTTTTAGTTGTTTTGCGCAGTATTATGCGTGTTGTGTTTTCAGGTACTCAGCGATTCAGAAAAGGATAAGGCGAATTCAAAGGAAATAGGTAGTCATTAAGGATAAAATTACATATCTAGTCACAAGAAATGAGTCAAAGCAGCCCTGGGAAGCTCGGGAAGAAGTTTAAACAAAGTATGGACGAAGAATGCTGAAGAGTCGCGACGCAACAAGCTGAAGAGCCACGGCGCCCCACTGGCAGAAAGTGAGCGACTTTTAGAGCGAATTAGCGCCGCGATGCTATAATAGCTGAGCCGCGGCGCCGACGATGTCGGGGCAGCGAAAAACCTAAACTTAACAAGGGCAAAAAGGTCCATTCTGGGGGTTTTTCGTGATATATTTGGGGGAAACATTTTTCTGAAAGATATAACACTTTGGAATAAGAAACAAGAGAACAAGAAGCCATTAGAGACATCTATTGTTCAAGTTCTTTTCCTTTTCTTTACTTTATTCAGTTTAGGTTGGATATTAATTTTCTTAGCATGTCTAGGAGCTAATTACTTTATTAGGGTTTTTCGTTGAATCACTTGAAACTCTATTATGAATTAATGTATTGTTTATGTTCTTCTTCATCTATTAAAATCTATTCAACTGGCGGTTATTGAATGAGAATTAATTGGCCTTTAGTTTTCATTATCTATATGATTTCAAATCGAGATCTGAAAAGGGAGATTTGAATATGCTATAGTTGATTAGGGTTTGCCAATCTCCTCAACTTTCCACTCTATCATTCATTAATGCAAGACTAACGATTCTTCTTCTTATTAAGATAACAGGTTAACTGAGATGTTCTATATTCCGGTTAGGACATATAAAAACTCAACCTAAGTGAGAATTTCTATATTTCTATGATAAGTTCGACCACATAGGAGGATTAAGATCAATAACCTAAAAAGCTACACAGGCAGTCGTGATACTCTCGTTCAAGATTAAACCTACATCTAATCAACTATAGCATATTCAAATCTCCCTTTTCAAATCTCGATATGAACTCATATAGATAATGAAAACTAAAGGCCAATTAATTCTCATTCAATAACCGCAAGTTGAATAGATCTTAATAGATGAAGAAGAACATCAACAATGCATTAGTTCATAATAGAGTTTCAAGTGATTCAACGAAAAACTCTAATAAAGTAATTAGCTCCTAGACATGCTAAGAAAACTAATTAACTTAATATCCAATATAAACTGAATAAAGTAAAGAAAAAGAAAAGAACTTGAACAATAGATGTCTCTAATGACTTCTTATTCTCTTGTTTCCTGCCTCAAAAGTGTTATATCTTTCAGAAAAATATTTTCCCCAATATATATCACAAAAAACCTCCAGAATTGACTATTTTGCCCTTGTTAAATTTAGGTTTTTTGCTGCCCCGACGTCGTCGGCACCGTGGCTCAGCTATTAGAGCACCGCGATGCTAATTCGCTCGAAAAGTCACTCACTTTCTGCCAGTTGGGCGCCGCTGCCCTTCAACGCCGCGACTTTTCAGCATTCTTCGTCCGGACTTTGTTTAAACTTCTTCCCGAGCTTCCCAGGGCTGCTTTGACTCATTTCTTGTGACTAGATATGCAATTTATCCTTAATGACCGCCTATTTCCTTTGAATTCGCCTAATTCTTTTCTGAATCGCTGAGAACCTGAAAACGCAACACGCATAATACTGCGCAAAACAACTAAAAGACAAACAAAAGACTCCCTAAAACATACTCTAAAACAGTACTAAAATCTACCTAACACCAACTAATGGCCTTCAATAGCCATGTAATGGCACTTATTGAGGGGTTACATTCAGTCAAATAATTGCTGAATTCATGTGCCAAATAATGGAGATTCAATGCTCCAAAACCAGCTCAAAAGTCAGAACTTTCCATCTTCCCGTCGCATCATTCTACCTCCGAAGCGTCGTGAATCTGCAAATTAGCGTCGCGTCTCCAGTAGCCCAAGCCACCAATTAGCATCGCGGCGCTGCCATGGGGGCGCCGCGGCGCTCCAGTGACGCGACTTCGACAGTGTTGCATCGCGGCCCTTCACGGCTCCACGGCGATTTTCGACTCGTTTCATCTTACACTTCGTACACTTTTTCCTTCGTTTACCAACGTGGAATACTTGTCATTTGACCAATAATCGTCCATCATTCTATGTCTCAAACGTATTATGTATGTACCAATATCTCTTTCACTAATAAAATTTACGATACTTGGCTCTATGTGTACACGTGTGTGGAAACGACGTTTCCGACGTGCGGGGCCCCAATTGTTCAAATCATAAATAATGAGATAAACTTAATTCCACATTAGTAAATTTCCAGCAGTATATTCTTATCCTAACCCGCGAATCTATTTTTTGAAGCCCGAATTTGAAAACTTTCCCTATTCAATCCTATTACAATTATGAATTCCCTTTCCTAAGTTTAATTAGAGACTTAGTTAATATTTCATGTTTCTCAAAAATCATGGACCATTACCATTAGCAATTCAGATGAAATAAGGTAGCACGATCATTTTGAGCCAAAGTTTAAAGATAGTGATTATTATTTTTCCAAAAGGAAGACTAGGTTCCTCTTTCTATATTCCCTGTGCTCAAAGAAAAACTTTCCTTTCAAACATGTAATTGTATACAAGAAGAACATTTTAGTTCACAAACTACTACATGCATGGTTGCTAGTTGGAAAGGTATCCATTATCCAATCATAAGCCTAGTTTTGACTGACAATTCATATTATACCTGTCTTTGGCAACCCAAATATCTCAATATCTAATAATGCATCTTCCAATTTTAGGATTTAAGTTATATTTATTACTCCCTTCATCCCCTTTTTTTTATATAGTTTGAGCTCGATGCAGAGTTTAAGAAATAAAGGAAGATTTTTTAATTTTGTGGCCTAAAACAAGTCAATGATACTTGTGTGGTTATAGACCATCTCATTAAGCGTAAAATGTAAAGATTAAAGTTAAATTATTGCAAAATAAGGAAATGTATCATTCTTTTTGGGACGGACTAAAATGAAAAGTGTATCACATAAATTAAGACAAATGAAGTAATAATTTAAATATACAGATTAATATATATAATATATAATACAGGTTAATTTATTGTTTTTTCAAGTCACAAATTAATGCTTATCATAAAAAATTATTTATAATTACCTTATAAGTAATTTGATTATCTGGTTGTATAGATAGTTCATACACAATTACTGTATAAAACATAAAATTTTGATTCTATCTATCTAAATTCATCCCCCAAACTATGGAAAGAGGTTCTACGAAAGGGAATAAAGGAGTAAATAAATATTTAAATCGCACTGAATTCCCTTTTTGAATAGCCCACTAACTAAAAATGGTCAAATACCATTGTTGCGATGTCATGTCCTTAACCTAACCTATGCATGTTACAAATGTCCCTCTAATGTACTATTAAATATTGATTTTTAAACATACTTTTAAATTAGTATCATTTTTTTCGCATGAAAATTCATATTCAATCTCATGAATATATGGTGGTTGTTGAATCAAAGTTCAAAGGACGCCAGCAAAGTAAAAACCATTTCTCCTTTTGGAGTTGTGTAGTGCAAAATCATGTGTGTGTGTGTGTGTTAATAAATGGTAGAAAAGGGAAAGAAAAGGGAAAGAAAAGTAGAGGGGTAGTGTGGAGAAAAGATGATGGCACAAAACAAAGGGGGAAAAGTGAAGATAGACCACTTTATTTTATTGAGCTTTTAAAGAACTTTTAACATATTTGCCGATCGGCCAAAAATAACTCCAACCGTTCGTCAATATAAAAAAAATGATATACTTCATTAATTATATATTCCCTATGTTTCAAAAAAATTATTCCACTTTCTTTATTAGTTTATCCCAAAAAGATTGATATCTTTCTATATTTATAAATAAGTTAACTTTATGAGATTATTTACGGCCACACAAATATCTTCGACTTGTTTTGGATCAAACATTTTAAAAGTATTCCCTTATTTCTTAAACTTCGTATCAAGTCAAACTAACACAATATCTTTTTGGGATATAGGGAGTACAAAATATGTATTTTTGTATATTATAATTAACATATAAAAATATATATTTACTGGCTATCATTTTAATAAACAGCTATACAATTTAAAATTTTCTTTAAAAAAGCTTGATCCATCCACCCCTTGCACTACATTTTCGCCAATGTATGTTGTCATTTTTACTGTTTTCGGCTCAAATTATTTATATATAGAGAGACATGTAAAAATAGATTATATTCCTATTGTTATACAAGTTGATAAAATGTACTTGACACCAACTCATTTATCAAAATTCCACTTTTTTATTACCTCATACTTAAAAGCAACTTCGTTTGGCAATTATTGCAGTAATGATTAGATGATTTGGCGGCATAAAAAGAACCAAACTGAAGAGAAAATGACTGGATATATATTTGAAGAAATATTCCTCTTTCATTTTCTCCTTTACTAATTATGCTTATTACGAGAATTCATGAGAGCCATGCAGATAGGGAATTAGGTTCTGGGTGACGTTGCAAACTGATAATAGGACACGTTATGTGGGCAACCTTGGCTTGAATTAGGGGCTTCCTCTTTTGCTTGTGTAGGGTTAGGATGATAAAATTAGCTTATGAAAAAAAGAAAAATAATAAAATATTATATTTTAAATTTTATAACAGATATATATATTGATACACGTATTTTTAAAATATAGGCACAATTCTTAAAGTATATATGCTAAGAGCGGGCATACATTGTATATGCTACGAATACTGCTATATTTTGAAAAAAATAATGTCGCTATTTTTTTTTGGCAAAAAAAGGCATTAATATCGCTACTTATGAAAGATTCCCATAAAAATATGACCCCTCAATCCATTCATTTATTGGCTCAGCCCGTTAATTTTGACATGTCCAATTCAGTCAGTCTAAAGTTGGAATGATATGTTAGCTCAATTAACTCAAGAAAAATCTTGTCAAAATACTTTCAAAAAGACTTTTTTGGTTTGATATGTCATATATAATCATAATTAAAAAAAGATATTTAAAATTTATAAACAACAAATAAAGAAATTAAAACTTAGTAAGAATTGGGAGGGGGAAGGGGTTATAACCCGCTTTTTAGTCCATTTTAACCCAATTCATTTAGGCCCAAGTAACTCTTGGTCTCAACCCATTTTGACCCTCTGAAATTCAACCCAACCCGCCTATTTGTTATCCCTTATCATGGTCCAATAAGCCTTTAACCATTAGTCCTCTCTCCAACATAAGCGAACTCAAAATTTAAACTTATTTGAGTTTAAAATAAATGTGATCAGTCATTTATTAATTATTTTTCAAAAGTTTTATAACTATATAAGTTATTCAAATTAAAAATAATAAATTTAATTTAACTCACTGAAATCGTTTTAAATCTGCCTCGATTTACATAAGCGAATTCAAAATTTAAACTTATTTGAGTTTAAAATAAATGTGATCAGTCATATATTAATTATTTTTCAAAAGTTTTATAACTATATAAGTTATTCAAATTAAAAATAATAAATTTAGTTTAACTCGCTGAACTCGTTTTAAATCTGCCTCGCTCTAAACCCCTCCAAAGATTCCCCACTAGGCCAATGATAATATGGCCAAGGCCAACCCTCGTTATATTTTGGGTAAAAGGGCACAAATGGTCATCCGGCCCAAACTATTGACAACTGAATAGTCCAAGTAACTTAAAAGATATTTTTAGTTTTTTCAAATAATTTTATTTCGTAGTTTTTTTTTTAACTAATTTCAACATATGTATAGAAATTGTATCATACGTATAAAAACTGTATCATTGTAGTATAAAATATGTATCCCTACAGTATGTGTTTAGAAAATATATCATTGTTGTATAATTTGTGTTTAATAAATATATAATTAATGTATACTTGCTAATTATACACATATTATATAATTATTATACACATATTATACATATTTTGGAATATTTTTTGAAGGATCAATCAACGTATACTTACTAATTATACACATATTACACATATTTTGGGATATGTTTTGAAGGCTCAATAGTTTTATTCATTGTGTTTGGAGGGTGATATTTGGCTATAAATATCTACATTTGAGTATCATTTGTCTTGGTGTAATCGGTAAGTGCTGTCACCTGACCAGGAGGTCATGGATTCAAGCCGTGAAAATAATCTCTTGTAAAAATGTAAGGTAGGTTGCGTACAATAGATCCTTGTGATCCAGCCCTTTTCTGGACCCAGCGCATAGTGCATCGGGCTGCCCTTTTTATGTTCTGATATATGAATTTTTATGATATTAAAATTTACATTTAATTTGAATAAATTTCTAAATCTAAAAAATACCAAATTCAAATCAAGGTTGAGTATCTAAGTCTAACATGAATTTAACTTAAAGACCAACTTTATTTGGGCAATTCTATTTGGATTCCAAAATATGGAGCCATTTAACTAGCCCAAAGTCCAAATGATTATTATTTACAAGTTCATCTGGAAGCCTTGACTAATGCCACACGTTAAATTATATGGCGCCAAAAAAAATGAAATAGCCAATACAATTATCACATATGTCTAGTGATGTAAGCATGCCAAATCAAGTTAATTGGCCAATACAAACACTCTTAAGTGTAGATAAAATGAGTTGATTCATAATTCAAACGAACCAATTAAGTCAAAGCAAATGCTTTTGGCTTTATCACAACTCTTTAATTCTACCACTATATATAGACCACTATAGATAGGAAGCTCCCACAAGGCCAAGAGATCATCAAAAGTAATCAAGAAAGTTGAAGGAAACCAAGAGAAGCTCTGAAGAAAAGCATCAAATATTTTGTTCATGCTAGTTAATTCTTAAATTTTGGGTTCGTAACAATCATTAAATTGTTCATGACACACAATAAATTCAAGATCAAACTCTTGAATCAAATCCTAAGTCTATCAAGTTCAAGATCAAATTCTCGAGCCCTTGAACTGATGTAACTGACCTAAAGAATCAAAGGACTACATTTCTTTAGATTTAAGATATTCTAGAGATTGTAATCCTCTTTATTTCTGAAATCAAATATTATATTGTTTGGAACACATCACTAGAAACAAATCAAACTTGCTTGTGTAGGAATTTGTTGGGTTCAAAACACATAAGTAAGGCACAACGAAAGTTTAAAATTTTATTCTTACTTACCCCAACAACTACTTCTAATATGGTTATATGACAATCAAAACCTGTAACATAAAACATAAACACTTAAAGGTTGTATTATCTGGAATCTTTACTAAAGGGTGGACACGCGACACCCCTTTCGATTGCAAGCTCCAAGCTTCAATGTACTTCTCCTTCGGAAAGCTAGGAAATCCGGCAGAGGTTCGAGAGAGTGTTTAGATTCTAAGTCTCTAAGACTTAGAATGATAATCTGAAATTAAGTATTGAATAATGAAATGAATGTCTGTATTTATAGGTGAAAATTAGGTCAAACCGGATTAGGGTTTGACCTTGGGCCTGACCCATAAATCGATACATATTAGTCATTAGCGTCGTGGCCCTATGGTGTGGGCGTCGCGGCGCTTGATGTGGCCCTACCCCATCTCGATTTATTTTCCGCACATTCTTAATTAAATCCAAAATCCAATTTTAACTTAATTAAAACAATCATTATTCATTTAAATATCTCGATTCTAAATCGAATATTTAATACTATCTCAAAACATCCTTAGATCGAAAAGACAATCGATATAGTGTGACCCTACAGGACTTCACATATCGATATTAATCAAATTAAGGTCTACGCGGAACTTCGAGACGGTGCCGCAAAAAGAACTCAATATGTGAAGTACGTTTACACGAATCCAGTAAATTTAACCTCTATGTGGTAAGATAAAATTCTTTCATTCACGACACACCCAATCAAGCTTAAGTGTCTATCCAAACGGCTTAATCATTGTATCTCATCTATATTAGTTAACAACTAGACCATATTCTAAATATGTCCATTGCGTTGGCCAACGGCTTAGTTAACCTAATATCACTGAGAATCTGAGTGTTCTATTGAATATACATTCGAGGAGTGAATTCTAATCTTGGCTCAACTACCACCTTTAATCCACATCGTAATGTACCCAATACAAGCCGTATCTCAACCTATAAGGCATTTGAGCTTAGACGGGATCAAATACATTACTTTGTAGACAAGGTGCGTATTGACCTCAAGTCTAAGGACTTCTATCTCCCACACGCTGATCATACTTTAGACAAGTATAACAAACAGTATATCAACAGGGTATACCAATACTTTCAAAGTATCCATGTGTTCATCACGAGTAGGCATTACTCATAGCAGGTGAGACATACTACATCCTCTAAGGATGTGATGCAGACCACATGTCGACTTATCACGTATCATCGATATCCCATTCTCGATGATCATTAGTCGATGCTATTTTAAGAGTTACGTTATAATATTAATATCTCACACTATTAATAACAGCGTAACCTCCAGAGATGCATATTATAGAATATTATAAATAATCAATTAATAATTCAATAATTGCAAATGCCAAAATATTAATCTCCATTAATAATAATACAAATGTATATAAAGTACATTTATCCTAATACAAATTGTCTATAGGACATAAATATACTTTCAGCTTGGACAACCAGCACTTTAAGTGTCATCTACACCAATTTCTGTATTTAATCTCCGGTCCTCCCAGGGGCAAGATTTTTACTAAATGAATCAAAGAAGAGAGAATATCTTTGAAATAATTGAAAAGACATTTGCTCTACTCAGCGCTTTTAGAATTCAGAATCTCATCACTTAAGTTAGAATTGAGAATCTCATCACTAAGAACGACAAACAATTGAAAAGTACTAAGCATATGAAATTGAAATATTTTGCTGTTAAAGAAGCCGTCCAGAAATATAGTGTGTTAATTGAATATCAGCAACAAACATATAATTGATGGTCCTTTGACGTAAGAATTACCGTCCCAAATAATTATTGGATATGTCGACAGAATGGGTATCATTGATTTTAATGATGACTTTATGCAAAATCTTGGCTATGCAATTGACAATTTGAACTTATTTATGTATATGCTTCCATTGTTATTTGTTGTATCTTTTATACATAATGTTGAAAATGAAAGACAACAGGTTCTCGCTTAGATAATGATATTCTAAGCATTATTATTGAATCATTATGTATTTTAAAATGTTGTGTTGAATAATAGAATAATATTATAGTATTATTAGGGGTGGCAATGGGGCAGGTTAGAGCAGGGCAAGCCTTGACCTGCTAAGATTTTAACCCGTCCTGCCTGACCCATTTAGCATTTTCAAAAATTTGCCCTGTCCCGTTAAGCCCTGCTCCGCCCTACCCCTCCCTGTTTATGTTATTTTTCATTTTTCACTTTTAACTTAGTATTTATTTTGTTAACTTCTTTTGATTTTTTTTTTAAATGGATGAACAATCAGTCTATTGTCATAATTTTTTAATATCAAGTAATTTATGAACTGAGTTTATTTTTTGTGTAAGTAAATCCTAGATTTTCAAGATGAGAATGAGCTTTTTACGTTACGCTTCAATAGAATGAATTCGGTAAGGGTAGAATATGCCCACTTGTCATTGCATGATAACGAACTAAAAGCTTATTTTTTCTATCATACAGAGATTACCGAATATCGGCTTAGCAAGAACAAAACTCGGAGATTTTCTTTAAAATTTGAATTTATAATATCATATAGTCAAACTAATAGAGATCATTGGCAAGAGAAGTGGATCAGACAATCTCCTTCATCTTGTTAGTAATGTGATTTTCGTTAGTAATTTTTAATTAGCAATTGAAGAGATTGAGTTGTCTCATGGACACCAAATACAGAACAGAAGACTAAGATTTTTCATCTCATTAAATATTAATTTTCATGTACTACGGTGCTAGTTATATTTTTATGCATTCGTAAAACATTCACAATTACAACTAAATTTAATGGTAAAATGGAGATAGTAATGCAGTGTTTTTTCTTCTAGAACAAATAGTAATACTTAATAAATGAAGTGGAAGAGGACAAGGCAATTAAACAAGCTGCCGGGAATTTGTTTGTGTGTATGTCTGTGGGGTGGGAGTGTTGGGGGATGGGAGGGGGCGGGGATTTTGAAATCTTGAATTTTGCTGAAATACTTGTATCAGTAAGAAGAGAAGGAAGCTCGTTTAAATGTAAAATTTATTTTTAGAAAAAAAATATAGCAAATTTATTGTGCAATTCTGAATTTCAACTTATCTTTAAATTTGCACAAAGAAAGCTTTGCCCTATTACATGCCCTGCCCTATCTAGAATTTTCTAAAAATGTGTTTTTGACCCGTCCCGCCCTGCCCTGCATTTAACCTTTGACCTGTCGTACCCCGCCCTGCTCCGCCCCATTTGCCATCCCTAAGTATTACGCGAAAAAATATGTTAAATAGAGGGATATATGATTGCTATGACTCGTATTAATTGATTTATTCAATAATAATGAATGACATTTTCAAACCATTAAGTGAATAATATGTTGGATATGTAAAGCAGTACGGTAAGTAAATAAATATTACAAGTGTTCGAAAGGATAAACAAATAAATCAATATTCAGAACTGTCGCAAGGTTGTTGAGTCTTGAATCTTGATAACCTGAAATCAAGAAACACTAAAGCTGGATTGTTACAACTGTGGCTGAGTCGAGAGATGGCTCTCTGTCTTTAAGACAAGATTGCCCCGTATATATGCTTTTACGTTAACGGGAAATAGTCTCCCAAGATAAAACAACAACTAATCAACACTACAAAGCAAATAAGTTGATTCTGACGAAGAAACAAACACGAAACGACTTGCTGAAGAATATAAAATGAAGGAAGAGTTTTCTGTTTTTGTCCTAACGTTTCTGCTCACGTTTTGGACTGTTTCTCTTTTGTTTTGTCTCTGTGTATATATATTATCTCATTTTTCTGTCTTATTGTGTGTCACACAATTGAACCAAAAGGCATCAATATATAGCATAAGAGGAGACTTCTCAACAGTCAAGACATGGCTGTTAATGGCCATTGAATGAGGCAATTAAACAACCAATACTTGGATGTTTATGGAGGAGTTAATCAGCCATTACTTGGCTGGTTAATGCTCCAAAAATCAACCCAGATGATAGGCAGAAACTTTCTTCCTTCCGTCGTTCTCAAATTCATCTTTTTATAAACTTCAGGGACCAAACTGTAAATATTAAATAATTTGGGGGTCTATCAGAAGAAGAGCCCAAGACCCAAGACCCGTGACCCGAGCCTGAACTGGACGGGCGGGCAGCGGAGGCGCGCGCGGGCAGCGGAGGCGCGTGCGGGCTTAGCCTTGAACTCAAGCACATCTAGGTTCTCTCTCCTTCAAACACATGGGTTACCCCTTAGGGTCCCAAACCCTTAGCCAATTTTGAGATTTATAAATAGAGCAATTCTTCATTTTACCACCGATGTGGTAGATTTGTCCCACACCATATTTTCATGCCTCAAACACCTTACTTCGTGGACCAATATCTCTTTCATTTCTCAACGAAATTTGACGATTCTTGGCCCTACGGTCATCTACTCACTTAGTATATTTATGCACGTGTGAAGAGACAAAGCCTCCGATATGCGGAACCCTAGTGTTTAATTCATTACATATGGGTGGACGCACCTCCCCACCAAAGGCAAATTTCCAACATAATATTACGTGCACCAAGTTGGAGAATGTAAAATATGGCCATGTATGTATAACTTATAAAATATTTGGTTTATAAAATGGTTTAGCTAAATTATATTTGGATATGATTAAGGAAAATTAATCGTAGTTATAACTCCCTATTATCTACTTTGATGGAAAGTGATATTAATGTCTTAACTATGGGTGGCCAGTGGGCCGGGCTCGGGTCTGGCGGGCCGGGTCTGGCGGGGTCGGGGTCGGGGCGGGACGGGAGAAGGGGCGGGGTCGGGTATGGCGGGCTCCAGCGGGGTCGGGTTTGGCGGGACTGGAGCAAGTCCCGTCCCGATCCCGATCCCGTCGGGCTCGGGTCGGGGCGGGCTCGGGTTGGGGTCGGGCTCGGGTCGGGATACGACGGGTTTTTTTATTTTTAGAAAAATAACATATGTATAAAAAAAACTCAATAAACAAAACAAGATAGTATAATAAAAATATCCCAAGGCTGTTTTTGTGCCTCTTATATTATTTAATAGACATATGATTTTTTTGTAATACAAATACAATTGTCTAAAATCTAAATTGCAACTTTGTGGTGTTGTCCAAAAGTTACAAATTACATAATAAAATTACAATTAAAAAAATTACATTCTCAAAAAAATCTGTTCTAATTGCTTGATGATTTCATGTGGTTCTTCGGTTGGAATTGGTATTTGTTGGTCAAATTGATCCACGTCGCTTCCACTACCTTCTGTTAAGATTTCGTTGTAGTTTTCATCATCTTCTTCGTTGATCTCCGGTTGACCGCACCTTCTCCGCTCCGCTCGTATCCAATCTCTGAATAATACTGCAATTTCCAAGCTGTCTCCGGCTAATGAGTGTCTGTGGTCTCCTATTTGATATCTGCCTGCAGAAAAAGCGCTTTCAGACGCAGTTGACGACGCTTGAATGTTCAAAACATCTCGAGCCATCATTGAAAGTGTCGGAAAGGTCTTCTCATTCCCTCCAGATTTCAAAGAAGTCTTCATGTCCATCTTCATTGATAACTTCTTGATACGGTGCAGAACCCTGCAAAACAAAAATATCCAACTTCGCTAATTTGGTTAGTAGTAGAGGTGCGACCGCACATTCTATTTCTCGAGGCTTTCAATACTAGCCGCAGAAACAAAGATGTCTTTGTGAGGTTGTATTGAAGATGAAGAAGATGGTATGGAAGTGGTAAGTTACTAGCATTTTCTTGTTGATAAAATCTATATATATTTTTGCATTGGTGTTCTACGCTAGACAATACTTCTTCTTTAGTTTGTTCAATAGGTGGTGGGTGATTTAGATTTTTGGGACTTGGAGGTGGTAGTACTTCTATACAATCGTAAATAGTTTCAATTAGTGATTTAGTACCGTCTATTTTAATAGTAGGATTTAATACAGAACCAATAATATAAATAGAGGGAATAGGAATAAAATATTTTTTATTTTGAGAAACATTTTTTAATAGCTGCCTTATAATTTGGTTTTTCCATATATTCACTAAGTAATAAAAATATTAGAGTTATATAAAATAACATAGTTGAAATAGTAGGATAATAAATACCGGAAAATTCTTTTGTTGCTTGAAAAATTTCTCTAAAAATACAATAAGTTCGGAAATTTTTTCCCAATCACTATCTAAAATCATATCAGCTGGCTTTTTATTATGAGAGTTAAAAAATAAAGTTATAGGTAATTTATAGTCATAAGCAACAAGTAGTTGCTCGTATAAAGAATTCCACCTAGTGGATACTTCTTGTGGAATTTTTCTAAAAGGTAGTCCACAATCATGACAAATTTTTTATATTCTTTTCTACGTTGTACTTTATTACTTTTAAAAATAAAGTTTATAGCAAATTGTATTTTACTAAGAATGTCTTCAAAAAGTGATAGACCATCCTTTACAATTAAGTTATATATATGACACGCACATTTTATATGAAAATGGCCTGGAAAAGACGGAGTTAAGCTATTTTTTAAAATTGTAATTGCGTAATTGTTATTAGAAGCGTTATCTAATGTAATAGTCATAATTTTATCGGTAATTAAAGTAATAATCGCACACTTGATAAATATTTTCTGCAATAAAAGTACCAGTGTGCCTATCATCTATATATCTATACGCTAAAATACGTTTTTGCATAGACCATTTATAATCTATCCAATGACAAGTTACAGTTAAATAATCATGGCCGTTAGTACTACGACCTATATCAGACGTGATGTAACTTTGCCATTAAAATGATATAATGAAAAACGTAAATATTGTTGATATTCATGCGCGAATTTAAATACATCTCGCTTAACAGTTGATCTAGGAAAACCGTTAAAAGCAGGATTATATATATCTCTAATGTAATGAATAAAACCGGGAGATGAAGGAAATGAAAAAGGCAAACCCTCCACAACAACTAATTTTGATATTGCTTCCCTATCTCTATGTTTATTGTATTTAGGGCCTACAATTCCCCCCGTCATAGGGTTAATTTGACCTTGTACTTGGTCCGGGACAATATTAGTATGTGAACCTTGTCCTGATGGAGCGGGCGTTTGCGCACCCGGTTTTGAAGCCTGGTATTGGGCATACCTAGCTGGATGAGCACTTACTACGTGTCTAATTAAACCCCCCGTCCCACCGTGACCTTTTCCAGTTTTAAATTTTAAAACATTTTTACAAATTTTACATATGGCTACTTGATTCTCTACGTCCCTATCAAAAATGTCCATGCATCTGATTTTAATGGTCGTTTTGCTGGACCTCGTCTCATACTAGGGGGAATAGGAGGTATTTCAGTTGAAGGTGCACTAGTGGGTGTGTTGTCATCAACATTAGTGGGTATATCATCTAGATCATCGTCTAAATTAAAGTCTTCTTGAGTTCCAGAAAATAGCTCCTGGTCTAAATCTAATGGTATTGTAGGAAAATGTTGAGTATCAACAAAATCATCCTGTGTAGGAATAAGATGACTAGAAGAAGTACCCTTGCTCTGGTTGCCCCTACTAGAAGAAGCACCATTACCCTTACCCTTAAACATACCTTTTAATCCTTCCATTTTAATTATGATAATAAATAAATAAATAAATAATTAAAGACAATAAAATTAAGTGATCTAAACTAAATAAACAGACAATAATAATTTAATGAAGGAACGAATGTACCAAACGCCGACGTAACGTCGACGTGTAATCGAGAGGTTGAAAATTGAAACTTTGCTCGATGGAAGATCCTCAAGCTAGTTGCCAACTTCACTACCAATTCCCAAATGAATAAATAAAATTCAATATTTAGCAAACAATGTAGAATTGTAGAGAGATATATTGAGAAATTAGAGAGATTGTAGGAAGATTTGTGAGAAAGATGAAGAGAAAATGAGTTATTTATAGTTGAAAATTGGGTTAAAGTGTAAATATAATACCTTATGGGTAAAAAAAAAATATTAGGGGGGGGGGGGTGGGGGGGGGGGGGGGCTAAAATGGCCGTTGGCCAACGGCCATAATCTAAAATGGTCGTTGGTGCAACGGCCATTTTTGCAAAGGTCGGGGTCGGGGTCGGGGCGGGCTCGGGTCTCGCGGGACGAGACATCGTCCCGTCCCGAGTTCGAGTCCCGCCCCCGTATTATTTTTTTTTTGCGGGGTCGGGGCGGGACCGGAACGGGCTCGGGACGGGCTCGGGACGGGCTCGGGTCGGGGTCGGGCTGTCCCGGCCCACTGGCCAGCCCTAGTCTTAACTGATGGTCCTCTTTATTAGCGAATATTCTCTGAATATTCACCGTATATTTTGTAATTATGATAGATGTATATTTAAGGTAACTTAGGATTCTTATTGTATTAGGAATCAACCATTTAAGGTAAGTTAGGATTCGTACTGTATTAGGAATCAACCTTTGTACAACTATATATATTGTGAATAATGAAAGGAATTCCTAAGGGAAATTATTATATTACATGGTATCAAGAGCCTAAAACCTAAACCCTACTCTTCTCCTTTCTTTTTTTCTCGGCCGAAACCACCACTCTTCCCTTCCCTCGGCCGGTGGCAACAAGCCAGCCACCATATCTTCCCCCACAAATTTCGGTTCCTCCACTGGCACTTTTGACAACCCCTCTCAACGATCATCGTCTTCTTTTCACCCGGCTTTCGCCGTTACCAACAACAAGAATTTTATTCCTATAATTCTTGATGAAGAAGACTGTCAATATTCCATGTGGACAGAACTGTTCTATATTCATGCATGTGCGTACAACATGCTCGACCATATTGATGACTCTGTTCCTCGTCCCACTGACATTACCGAATCGACATAGCGTCGCCTTGACGCCATTGTCAAATAATGGATATACGACACCATCTCCAAAGACTTATTGTGTACCATTATGAAAACAGGTGCTACGGCATGTAACCTTTGGGTGCGGTTGGAAGAAATCTTTCAGGACAATAAAAATACTCGGGCTGTGTATTTGGAGGAGCAATTCAATAATACGCGTCTCGAGAATTTTAACAACATGTCTGAATATTGCAAACAACTGAAACTCATAGCCGATCAACTATCCAACGTTGGGAATTCTGTTTTTGAAACCAAGATGGTAATTCAATTGGTTGTTGGTTTACCGAAAGCTGAATACGATACACTTGCAACGATGATTAAACAGGCAGACCCACTACCAAGTTTCACCAAGGCATGGTCACAAATATTGTTGGAAGAAACCCAACGTGCTAAACAAGAGGAACATAATCAAAAGGCGTTAGCCGTTGACGGGATGGCAACCCTGGCGGCCAACACCAACCCGCCACCACCGCAAGACCACCAGCAGCAGCAGTCCCACGGTGGAGGGCATGACGGCAGAGGCCGCGGTAATAATAACAAAGGCAAGGGCCGCGGCAAGGGCTACAAAAATCAGCAGCTATGCCTAAACACTGCCTACTTCCCGTGGCCTGGACAGCAGCAAGGCTGGCCCAACCAGCAGAACTGGGCCTCGCCTGCTTGCCCATACCCGACTGCAGGGGCCCAGTTTCAGCAGCCTGTATGGTCGACTGGCCTATTGGGCCTGCTCCAGCCACCAGGCAGGCCCACCTAGTCTCGGTCCAGCAGTAGAAGCACCTCAGCAGCCTGGCTCCCACCGACTTGGGCCAGGCCTTCAGCATCGTGAATCTTTAACAGCCCTACGAAAATTGGTACATGGACACCGGAGCCACATCTCACCTCACCCAGTCGTCAGGTAACTTATCTCAACTACTTCGGCTAAAGTGTCCTCAATTTATTAAGGTCGGCAATGGTCATCGCATTCCAATTGAAGGTTACGGTAACACACATACCAAACATCCCCACCCGCCTTTCTCCCTAAATCACGTCCTTTACACCCCTAAAATCATTAAAAACCTAATCTCTGTTAGAAAATTCACTCGCAATAATTCTGTGTTTGTCGAATTTGACCCTTTTGGTTTTACTGTGAAGGAACTCAATACGGGGAAAATTCTTACGCACTGCAATAGTGTGGCAGACCTCTACCCATTTACTCAATCTTCCGCTGTCAGACCGCAAGCACCTCTATTCCTTGCGGCGATCTCTCCCTCAACTTGGCACAACAGACTCGGACACCCCGGAGACCCAATTTTTATTTTTCTTAGGACTTCTAAGCGTATTCAATGTAATAATGAGAAAATTGCCCAACACTATTTTTCTTGCCCACTAAGAAGCATACTCGTCTTCCATTTATGTCATCAAACAGTGTTACTTTTTCTCCATTTGATATTGCTCATTCTGATTTGTGGACATCTCCGATTGTTAGCTCTTTGGGTCACAAATTCTATCTAGTATTCTTAGATGATTTTTCACATTTTGTATGGATTTACCCACTGAAATTCAAATCTGATGTTTTTGCCAAATTTCTCGAGTTTCAAAAATTCATTAAAACACAATTTGAAAAATCTATCAAATCTTTCCACTACTGCCCTCTCATCGCATGGAGACTCGTGCACAACACGAGATATTCAAACCCAAGGTTCACTTCAATCTCTCCACACAAACCTTATCACCTATAACAAAAAATCCAAAACTAGCAAAACTGGACCCTAATTGGAATGCGGCCATGTGCGAGGAGTTTAACGCTTTAACCAAGCAGAACACTTGAGATTTGGTACCTAGACCAGACGGTGTGAATGTTATCCGGTGTGTGTGGTTATTTCATCAAAAGTTCAGAGACAGTGGTGACTTAGAGAGGTATAAGGCAAGACTAGGTTCCAATGGCACTAATCAGCAGGAGGATATTGATTGTGGTGAGACATTCAGTCTGGTTGTTAAACCGACCACTATTCGGACTGTTCTCAGTATTGCTATGGACATGCATTGGCCGATTCATCAACTTGATGTCAAGAATGCATTTCTTCATGGGGATTTGAAAGAAACTGTGTACATGCATCAGCCTCCTGGCTTGGTATGATCATTTTGCCAGGTATCTTTTGCAGATTGGTTTTATATGTAGCAGGTGTGATAACTCTATCTTCACTTTCACCGAGGTAGCAGCACTGCATATTTGTTATTTTATGTCGATGACATTGTTCTTACTGCCTCATCTGACGGTTTGAAGAATGAAATCATTGCTCTACTCAAAACTGAATTTGTTATGACTGACTTGGGCAAGCTGAGTTATTTTTTGGGTATATCAGTGACCAGATCTGCAGCCACTATGTTCCTGTGTCAGCGTAAGTATGCAGAAGAGATAGTGTACAGGGCCAAGATGGCAAATTGTAAAATTATGCCAACTCCGGTGGACTCAAAATCTAAGCTTAGTGCCAATCACGGTGCACCAATTTCTGATCCCACTCTATACCGGAGTCTTGCAGGTGCTCTTCAGTATCTTACATTCACTAGGCTTGATATTGCATATGTCGTTCAGCAGGTGTGTCTGTTTATGTACGACCCCCGAGAGTCCCATTTTGTCGCCCTCAAATGTATTATCAGATACGTTAAGGGCACACTAGACTTTGGATTACATCCATATTCCTCTGCCACAACCAAGTTACTTGCCTACACGGATGCAGATTGGGCAGGATGCCCCGACACACGTCGCTTCCTCTCAGGGTACTGTGTATTTCTTAGGGATAATATTATCTCATAGTCCGCTAAGCGGCAGACCACGCTATCCGGTCGAGTGCTGAAGCAGAATATCGCGGAGTTGCTAATATCGTTGCTGAGATCTGTTGGCTCCGAAATCTTCTTTTGGAGCTCCAGTGTCCACTACGAAAGGCGTACATAGTCTATTGTGACAACATATCTGTCATCTATATGTCTCATAATCCGGTCCAACATCAGCGGACTAAGCATATTGAGATGGATATTCACTTTGTGCAAGAGAAAGTTGCCCGTGGTCAGGTCAAAATATTACACGTGTCTTCCTCTTATCAATATGCAGACATTTTCACAAAGGGACTACCGCGACAACTCTTCACCGACTTCCGATCCAGCCTTAGCGTTCGGCCTCCTCCCGCTCCGTCTGAGGGGGAGTATTAACGAATATTCACCGAATATTTTGTAATTATGATAGATGTATATTTAAGGTAACTTAGAATTCTTATTGTATTAGGAATCAACCATTTAAGGTAAGGTAAGATAAAATTCGTATTGTATTAGGAATCAACCTTTGTACAACTATATATATTATGAATAATGAAAGGAATCTCTAACGAAAATTATTCTATTCTTACACTCTTCCCACCTTTAAAATGAAGAATGAAGAATAGTGTATATTCATCAATACCATTCTAAAGAAAGAAAAAATAGTAAAGGAAAAGGGTGAAGAATGAAGAATAGTGTATATTCGGATATGTTTTCAACATCATGGATTCGGATATGTTTTCTTTTCTTTTGGGTAATGTCTGATGCCTTCCACTTTCCCGTCACAAATATGTGATAATCCTCAAGAACAGCCTTTTATCTCTTTTTTCTTGTATGGTACAATTCTTCCAGAAAAATGTCATTTTAAATAATAATCGAAAAACTTTCAACAATTACAATGTATGGAAGAAAATTTTCAACTTTCCGAATCTCTCCCTACCAAAGATTAAAAGGTATAAGGAAATGACGTCCAAATAGGATAACTTGACAGTTTGGCCGAGCGGTCTAAGGCGCCAGATTTAGGCTCTGGTCCGAAAGGGCGTGGGTTCAAATCCCACAGCTGTCATTTTTATCCTCCTTTTGTTTTTGGGCCTTTTACGGATAAGATCTCTTCTTTTTAATTATTTTTAGATTTTATTAGAAGGTTGAGTTACAATTTTATAAACATATTCTCTTTAATCGTTAATCTTAAAGACAAAACTTTGGGATCTAATATTTTTTTAAAATACAAAATAATTATTGCTCCTAATAACTTCATTTATTAAGTACATTTAATTTAAGAAAGAAAGTAAAGTCTTATAATCATATACAACAGCATACCAGTGTAATACCACAAAATGGGGTCTGAAGAGGGTAAGATGTACGCAGACCTTACATCTACCTTTGTGGGGTAGAGAAGTTGTTTCCGATAGACATTTGGCTAAAAAAAACATGGTAATACATGATTACGAGAAAATAAGACAACAAAAATATCAAGATATAGAACAAATTAAGTAATACACACATAGAAATAATGATCAATGCGATACCAAAATAATACAACTAAGGAGAAGATGAGATGAAAATGTTATCACTCCACCTCGCTCACACATAGTGCGGCAAAACTCAAATACCTACTACCGTTCTACTCTAATCCCCGATCATCAAATTTTCCTATCTAAGGTCATGTCCTCAGTCAACTGGAGCTGGACCATATCCCATATAATCACCTCCCCCAGTTCTTCTTTAGCCTACCTCTACCTCGCCCGACTCTTATAATTGTCAGTCTCTCACACCTCCTAACTGGTGCATCCTCACACCTCCTCTTTACATGCCCGAACCATTTTAATCTCGCTTCCCTCATCTTGTCCTCCACAGAGGCCGCTCCGTACTTGTACCGTATATCTTCATTCCTAATCATATATCTCCTAGTATGACCACACATCCATCTAAGCATCCTCATCTATGCAACTTTCATCTTCTTAACGTAGACGTTCTTGACTGGCCATCACCCTGTCCCATACAACAATACTGGTCTAACCACCACTCTATAGAACTTACCTTTCAGCCTATGAGACACATTCTTATTGCAACGCACCTACTTGAAACTCCATCTTTTGAGTATAACTTGTGCCTCGATCATCACTTCCACGTCCGTGTCTTGCGTCACGTCACTGAACTTGCATTATATGTACTCCGTCTTAGTCCTGCTTAATCTGAAGCCTTTAGATTCTAAGGTCGTTCTCCAAACTTCCAGCCTCTTGTTAAAGCCACTACGCGGTGTCGTCTACTAATAGCATACACCACAGCACCTCCTCCTGAATATGTCGCGTCAATTCTTCCATTACTAAGGCTAATATAAACGGGCTAAGGGCTAATCCCTGGTGCAATCCTATCACGACCGAAAAGTATTCGGAATCACTTCCCACTGTCCTAACCCAAGTCTTGGCACCCTCGTACATGTCCTTAATTGCGTTGATGTACCACATGCACACCTCTAAACTCCAAACATCTCCATATGACCTCCCGAGGGACTTTATCATATGCCTTCTCCAGGTCAATGAACACCATGTGTAGGTCTCTCTTTTTGTCCATATACTACTCCACCAATCTCCTAACAAGATGAATAGCTTCTGTGTCGATCGCCCCGGCATGAAGCCGAACTCGTTCTCGGATATCGTCACATCCCTCCTTATCCTTATCTCGACCATCCTCTCCCAGACTTTCATAGTGTGTCTTAGCAGCTTAATATCCCTATAATTATTACAGTGCTAAACATCGCCTTTGTTCTTTTACAACTGGACCATTATACTCCATCTCCAATCCTCTGACATCTTATCCGTCCTAAGTATGACATTTAACAACGTAGTCAGCCACTCCATATCTGCCTCACATGCGCTCTTCCAGAAGTCTACCGGAATCTCACTTGGCCCGGTTGACCTCCCCTCCCTCATCTTACGGATTGCCCTCTAACCTCTACAACCCTTATTCGCCTACAATACCCAAAATCTCTATAGCTATGGAATGATATAAATCCCCCAGCACGATATCCCTGTCCCTTTCTTCATTCAAGAGTTTATGGAAGTACATATGTCATCTCCACCTAATGTGCGCCTCATCTACCAACACTTCACCATTCTCGTCCTTGATGCACTTCACTTGATCCAAGTCACGAGAATTTCTCTCTCTTATCTTAGCGAGCATATACAACTTTCTATCCCCGCCTTTTCACTCGAGTTCTTTATACAAGTGCTCAAAAGCCGTTGTTTTAGCCACCGTGACCGCTACCTTCACTTCCTTATACTTCTCCTTATTCCTCCTCTTGTCTTCCTCGTCAACGCTTTCCACTAGTATCGCATACGCAACCTTCTTGGCTTTTACTTTTTCTGTGACCTCCTCATAATCCTATAATTTTAAAAATTAAAATCGAACCTACATACAAATCACACAAAATCTTGTGCACCTAAACATATATTTTGTGATTTCAACTACAACTTGAAACATTAATTTGTAAATCAATGTTGTTTTACAATTTTGTTTATTATTTTGTTTTCAACTTAAAATAGAGAATTTAAAGATGAAATTTGAGGAGTTTTCAAGTGAAATTTATATCCAAATACAATATTTATTTTCAAATACTATTTTCTAATTTTCTTTTTAAATATTATTATTTTCAGTTTCAACTAAATATGGCCAAACTATTTATTGTGCCATAGATTCTGGCCAAATATTTGAAAATCATTTCAAATAAGTGTATTTTTATTAATTGGCCTATTATTTCAACTTCAACTTCAAATATAAAATAAAAAAATAAAAATGAATTTTAGAAGTTTTTTAAGTTTTCTCTCACAAAACATCAACTGTATTTTCATATTTCAAATACAATTTTAATTTTCAAGTAACGTTTTCCGATTTCAACTTTAACTTCAATATTATTATTTTTTCAAATTTCAGCCAATTCATATCCAAACCCCTACTAATTTTGAGGTTAAACTAACTTGGGCCGGTCAAAATGTAAAGGAACTTATACACCATTTAAACTATTCAATGAAGATTTGATCAGTTCAAATTGAACTACACTTCAAAGTCGACTTCCTTGAGCTACTTTCAACAAAATGAGACAACACTCGATCAAGATTTCACAATAAATTTTCAGATTTGGACAAACCTAGATTCTTTTAAGCATCCAATAAAGAACTTCATTATCAGAATTTACGGGTTGATATTTTCCATGGGCTGCACATATTACTGGAATGATGCAAACTTAATGAGCTATATATATTTTGTATTGGGTAGAAACATGTCACACCCCAATCATGGCGGGGTGGATGGGTGCTTAGTTCCACATCTATACTAGTGATATACTCAGCTATTCAAGTAGTTTACTATGTTCAATTACATGCAAACAGAAGAGCCCAAACAAGTATATAGATACGTGGGCCTACAAGGCCTCAACTGTACAATACAACACTACATAAACGCTACTGACCACATGTGTCCATCTATCTACAAAATCCTCTAAGAGTGTTTGACAAAATAACTTGGTCGGGACAGGGCCACAGCCTACCCAGCTAGCATGTACAACTATATTACAAGTAACTCGACTCGGCTACTCCAGAAGGAAGTAGAGCTCACCAAAACTGTGCTGATCAATTGGAGCGTCTACTCACACACCTGTCACATATGAACCTGGACATGCACTTCAGAGTTGACTTCCTTGAGCTACTCACACAAACTTTATATACTCATTATCATGGTCGTGTAATATATCACTAATTCATAGCCATTTTTAGTACACACAAAATATTATTCTCAATCATCGTTGTCACATTTTAAATTCAAATTAAAACAGTCCGTAAAACATTCCTAAATTACTGAACTTCAGCGAAACTCTATCTCTTTCATTCGTTTAACCTTTAATCCTTCTAATACTTACCAATCATGATCATAAGCCTTTATAATTTTAGGATGAACATGTTTAACCGCTTATAACCTCAAAGAAAAGCTCACTCTCGAGCTTGCGTCGACTAACTTACGACACAACTTAACGCATGAAGATACGGGATGTAACATCATCCCCCTTAGGGACATTGGTCTTCGATTGTTTAACTTACCCGCGTACTGTACTATTCTCATGACTCATCGATGAACATCTGAAACTATTTGCATGATTCACATTAGGGACGATACTATATCTCAATAGCAACATTCGATAACATATCAACATGATTGATTTTAGGGCACGCATTCTAATCCCATGTAATACTTGAAATCCTTTCTCGTTGAACTGTTACTTCAATCATAGACTATATTCTTAAATTTTATTCTCTTATTGCTTATTATTTTACTCACTTGTCCTGCTATCAGGGCGACATTTCATCCCTTCTAAGTTCTCCTAATCTTAAACAACTCTGATTCCATTCAGGCTATATCGAGATTATAACCTACGAAAACTGTCACCTCACTTGTTTTGATAGGCTTATTACATGTCCACGTCACTTCCTCCCCCACTTTATATTACCCTTACTTCTATCCATCTAACCTTGTCGCATTACCATACTATTGCTTACGACCTACACTTATCTATTCATAGTATTTGTAACCTTCCACTTATCTTTCTAGCATCGTAGACTTTCTTATGTTGTTCTAGAACCTCAAGTGAGACATCACATTGCTTCTAACTTTTCCTTAATCTCGTAACTAGACCTCATGGTACCTAAAAATCATAAATTGGAAGATATTCTACTAACGACACCACTATAATTTATGGATACTGAATCATGGCGTTTCTGGCCCTCTATCCTAAGTCTGTACTATTCACAATCTTCTATACTTAGGTATCTCGTACTTTCTTCACACGTACCTTACTTGCCTTTGAATCTCGCATCTTGTCTTCTGGCGCTTTCATAACCACACTACCGCGTAGAAGGGATTAACATCCATACTTTAAGGCTCTAATATAATACTTGCACCTCTGGTGCATACATAATCTAGTATAAACTTCACACTGACTCATTACAAGCACGAGTCGAAATTAAGTTCTTATGACTCAGCTCTACTGCACGATCTATAATATCAAAGAAGGGTAATAGTTCCTAAATGTCATGTAGCCTCCTAATTATAAGTGTGGTGCACAACACACCAATAAGCAAGACTCTAATAGGCACGACTTTGTAGACTCCCTAGGACACGACCTGCTTTGATACCACTTTGTCACACCCCAACCATGGTGGGGTGGACGAGCACTTAGTGCAACATCTATACGAGTAATATACTCAGCTATACAAGTAGTTTACTATGTTCAATTACCTGCAAACAGAAGAGCCCAAACAAGTATAATAGATACGTAGGCCTACAAAGCCTCAACTGTACAACACAACATTACCGACCATAAGTGTCCATCTATCTAGAAAAGCCTCTAAGAGTGTTTGACAAAATAAGATAGCCGGGTAGAGCCACGGCCTACCCAACTAGCCTATACAACTATATTACATGTAACTCGACTCAGCTACTCCAGAAGGAAGTGGAGCTTACCAAAACTGTGCTGATCAACTGGAGCGTCTACTCACACACATGTCACCTATGAACCTGAACCCGCAACATGACATGCAACGTCCCCGATAAAAGGAATGTCAGTACGAATAATGCACCGAGTATGTAAGGCGAATAAATCTAATGATAAGGGCTGGAACTAAAAGTAAAATAAGTAAACGAGTAACAAAAAGTATAGAAGAACTGTCACTTACCTATAAGTTGCATTCTACTAAAAACGCTTATGAACTATATCACAAAAATATCACAACTGACTTAGATCTTATCTACTTACTGAACCAAGCTCGATCTCGCACATACGCTCCATTTAGAGTAATAAATACCTCTCGTAAACCGACAAGTAGGCCCTAGTGGCTGTCAAATAAGCCTCTACAGCTAGCAAGTAAGCTCAAGCTAGCAAATAGGCCACGAGTTAAGTACATAAATGTACAATTAACCACAAGTGCTATGTACAATTAACTCTGTATGCGTTAAATCACAGCTCAACTAACTCTGCGTGCGTTAAATCATTCAACTCAAGTCCAAGAAAACATCATATGATATGTACAATTAACCACAAACGATGCAACTAGACTAGATTTCCCTCTAAACCGAACTAAGTACATAAATGCACAACTAGTGAAAACATGCTACTAATACAATTAACAAATATGCATTCTGATCCTTGTTTACAATTACCCTCTTGGAGTGCTTATCTTAGAAAGGAAAACTAACAATCTCAATTACCTTAGGGCTATCTCGTATGCTACGATGTTTAGTGGAAATCTAATAGTTTGGAAGAGATTCAACTTAATGAATACAACAATCAACAAGCCGATTCATCTACTCTTTAATACATATATATACTTACACAATAGATCAAATGAAGGACTGTGGAACTTAAGAACAAACTTGTACTCAATGAGCTCTCAACCTAACTATTCACAACACAATCAACAATAGAACAACCATCAACTATAAGAGGGGAATACATATAGCAATAACGCTTCTTAACCTCGCTAGTCAAGTACGATTTCTATTGAGTCATGACAATTGAAAGAAGGGATAGCCATTACATACCTTTGATATCGACCTTTTAATAATAACCACGAAATAGTCCATCCATCCCACGTTAATATACAATAGACGAAAATAAAGCTTCTATCATCCCAAGGAAACACAACAACAATCAACGAGCGGCTAGCTCGCTATACCACTAATAGTCAGCGCTTCCCACGCCCTTCTCCTTCCCAATTTTCAATACAACAATAAAAAACACCTATACAACCATTACCAGAACTCAAGAACTTGTATAGATCAAGAACAATCCAAATATAACCTTTACAACTCTTTAAACAATTGAATTCACGGCTTTCGATCACCATTCCGTGAGTCTTGGTGAATCTATCAACCACTTTTACTTGAACTTTCAAATAACGACTCTTGATCCTTTAAATCCTTGAAGAAGAACTGATTTTCCTCCTTAAAACGTTGCAGCAAGTTCATTTAGGAAAAGTGAAATATAGGCGCTGGTCACGTTTTTGCCTAGAAATGTCAGTAGGTAAAGTAAAATCTAAAGGTGTTGTACTCGTATATATGGATTGTGAGACCCAAAATGGATATACATATAATGGAATGTCATTATGATGTGACCGCGTGGAAGGACATTAATCTACCTAACACAACCTTTAATTCATAATTAAGTCATTGTCTCCTATTATGATTAATTCGTGCAATATATCACTAATTCATAGATATTTTTTAGTACATACAAAATATTATTCCCAATCATCATTGTCACATTTTAAATCCAAATAAAAACGGTCCGTAAAACATTCCTAAATTATTGAACTTTAGCGAAACTCTATCTCTTCCATTCGTTTAACCTCTAATCCTTCTAATACTTACCAATCATGATCATAAGCCTTTATAATTTTAGGATACACATTTTAACTGCTTATAACCTTAGAGAAAATCTCAGTCCCGAGCTTACTTCGACTAACTTACGACACAACTCAAAGCATGAAGATACGAGATGTAATAAAATGCCTTCGGAAATGTTGGCATACTAAAGAAGCCTGATGGTTCCGAAGGCTTAGCATAGCTATCTTCCACCCCTAACAACTCCCATCACATTAGACCTCCTAGATCAGAGTATCGCGATGCGCGTGGGTACTGTGACGTTAGTGTGCTCACGTTGTTATAATTAGAGGGGCATAATAGTCTATTTTTGTCTTATATATGCAAAACTTAGAAGAGAAGGAAGGCACATTTTATTATCTCTAAGCCTACACTTGTAACATAAATCTCTCTGAAGCAAAGACACTACTTTGAGCTCTTATTCAGATATTATTCATCGTTCTTTATAGATCTAGCTCATTTATCTACTTTCCTTTTTTTTTCGTATCTACTTACTCCTTTATCTTGCAATTACGTAACCTAATTAGTAACTCTGAACTAATTCAAGAGGGTCTTCGGATCGGATACAACCTACTTGTCTTTAAACCCTCGAATACAAATATCTAACTGTATTTTTGGTTACGGTCATTTTCATTGGAAAATAATTTGGCGTCGTTTGTGGGGATAAATAACTGTGGTGTTGTCTCGATTTGTAGCTGATCTTCTTGAAAAACCTAAATGGAAGAACTACACTTAAATAGAAAAAATGAAACATGTCAGGACAAAACAACAGTGCTCACGGATCATAGGAACGCAGGGAAGAACATGTACCCATCGAACGGCCCGTACAAGAGCGGAGCAAGTGAACCCCGAATAATGAAAAGGTTGAAAAGGCCCGGAAGAAAATGCCCGAAGGAAGGAGCTCGGCCAAGTTTCAAACCGGCAAAACCCAGACCCGCGGATTAGGGAGGATCTTTCACCAAGGAAACGATCGCAGCTATACTAGAAGCGCAAAATGAGATGATGATGCGCATGGAAGCGGCGGTGGTTGCTATAGATGCCCTTTCTAGGAAAGAGACTCCGGTATCAAAATACAATGCAGCGAAAACCTCGGCCGCACCGGAATCCAACAAGAAGCGAGAAGAGGACGGCAAGGACCAGATGGACGCATTCATTGAAGGGTTACATCGAGCGGAAAAATAAATGAATGAACGAATGAGCCAGATCCCCAGAGTTTCGCCTATCGTAAAAGGTGCATGAGCCAGGAGGTATGGTGTCCTGCCATATCCAGAAAGTGCGGCCCCCATCCCTATCATAAAGAAGTTTAAGATGCCTAACATACCAAAATACGATGGCACCATAGATACAGAAGAGCACATCATGAGATTCGAAGCAGTTGTCACCGGACACGACCTCAAACAACATGAAATCGAATTTATCATGCTGAAGAAGTTCAACCAGACGCTCATAAAGGGAGCACTCTCTTGGTATACTCATTTACCCGAAACTCTATTGATTCCTTTGCTACTCTTGAAAATACTTTTGTCAAGACTCACTCAAGGGCCCGAAGGCTAAAAACACACAAGCATGATGTATTTATAATAAAGCAGCAAGGAGATGAACTGCTGCGAGGATTTGTAGACAGGTTCCATAGGGAGAGAATGTTTTTGTCGGCCATCTCGAAAGATTGGGCAGTAGCTGCGTTTGTAGATGGGCTGAACCCGAGTAGTTCAAATGCCTCCCAAAAGTTAAAGAAAAGCCTCAAGGAATTCCCAGTGAAAACATGGGGCGAAATAAATCTCAGGTGTATAGCCAAGATGTGGATTAAGAAAGACCAGCGAGTGACAATGTCGTGATACACGGACGGCTGCCCCCAAGAAGGATGAGTCATGGATACACAGTAATATTGTAAACGGGGGACGGTACTAGCCATATGATGCCAGAAGATTCTCAAGAATAGGAGCCAGCCGGGAAAACACTCGAAATCATCAAAGCCTCATGGAACGAGACCCCCGGTGGTCAGAGGAATCAACATCAAAGGGGACTTTCCCCCCAAAGCTATCTGATCATAATTTAAGTATGAATGTGGAAGAGTTAGTAGCAATAATGAAGACCATGAAAGAAGTAAGGTTTGGACTGATGTGCGCACTAATCCGGAGAAAAGGAACACAGGGTTGTGGTGCCATTTCCATTTCCACAGCATGCACAATCACACCATCGAGGATTGCGCTAACTTAAGAACCAAAGTGTCGTAACTATTGTGTGCAGGGCATTTGAGGGGGTATATCAGCGATCGGGCAAAGCTCAATCTAAGCAGGAATGTTGGGCAAAGGGCAAACCATGTGCCTCTGCCTATTCATACTATTAATATGATCTTCTGGATAGAAGTGATCAACAAGATCATATATACATTAGTGAGAAAATCCAAGATCTCAGTCATGACCATGATCCACGGACAGAAACCCGTGGAAAGTTAGGATATCACATTTTCTAATGACGATTGTAAGGACTACGCTTCACCTCATAATGAGGCCCTAGTAACATCTTTGCAAATTAATAAATTTTTCACTAAACGTGTTTTGGTTGATCTAAGGAGTTCAGCGAATATTATCCAGTTGCGGGTCCTGGAAGAAATGCGAATGGACAAGTCAATCACCCTCATAACAAAAGTGCTAGCGCTTTAATATGTCCAGCGAGCTGACAAGGGAGAAGTTGAATTGATGGTTCACGCTAATGACATAAAGTAGGTCACGGCCTTTGACGTCGTGTCCGGAGACATGACGTATAATGCAATACTTGGGCGGCCATGGTTACACGCAATGCAGGCAGTCCCTTCGACTTATCATCAGAAGGTCAAATTCCCTAAGCCTTGGGGGATCGGGGAAATCAGAGGCAATAGCGGCTGTTCACAATTAGGAGATATGTTAGCAGTAATGATTTCGCAAGAACATGAGATGAGTCAATAGCAATTACAGTCTTTGGGCTCAGACATGGAGCTCGAATGAAAGAGGGGACAATTTACAGTAGAAAAGTACTCAGACCTGGTCATCCCTAATAGATTTGTCTTTCCACCAGACAAGGATCCCATAGACTCAACCATTGACGAATTGGAAAGTGTGGCACTTTTCGAGGAACATCCCAAAAAGAAGGTATACCTAGGCTCGAAACTCTCGCCCAAGCTCATGAATGCATTTTTATATTATTTAACAACTAACTCAGACTATTTTTCTTGGTCTCACCTGGACATAACAGGGTTTCCCCCGGAGATAGTTATCCACCGTCTGAGCGATGATTCTGACCATACCCTAGTTAGACAAAGGAAACAGCCGATATTTGCAGTCAGGTATCAATTCATGAAGGAAGAGGTGACACACCTACTTAATATAGGGTAAGTACGAAGGGTCAATGACCCCACAAGGATGGCTAATTTAGTGGTGATCCCCAAAAAACTCAACAAATTTAGAATGTGCGTGGATTTCAAGGACCTAAATAAGGCTTTCCCTAATGATTCATTTACTTTGCCACACATTGATCAAACAATTGATTCCACAACCGGACATGAGCTGCTCAGTTTCCTGGACACATACTCCGGATATAATCATATCAGCTTGCACCAGAAAGATCAGGAAAAACCTCTTTCATGACCAACCATGGTAATTTTTACCATAATGTAATGCCATTTGGTCTTAAGAATGCAGGGGCCACTTACCAGAGATTGGTAAATAAAATGTTCGAAAAACAAATCAGCCATACTCTGGAAGTATACATCGACGGCATGTTGGTCAAATCTAGGGAACCTAATATCCACCTGGCCTCTTTGGCCGAAACCTTTGACGCCTTGCGTCGCCATGGCATGAAGTTAAATCCAGAAAAATGAGCCTTCGGGGTCAAGTCTAGAAAATTTTTAGGTTTTCTCATCTCTAGTCGTGGCATCGAGATAAATCCTGATAAAGTAAGCGCTATCCATGAGAAACTAGATGTACTTAATAACGTCAAGATAGTACAAAGATTAACATGAAAAGTTGCAGCCTTGGGAAGATTCATATCGCAATCAACGGACCGATGTCATAAATTTTTCAAACTTATGAAGAAGGATCGTCGTTTCCAATGGACGCAGGAGTGCAGCCAGAGTCTGCGGGATCTCAAGGCTTACTTGGCTAGCCCTCATGTAATGGCCAAACCAGGAAAAAAAAGATTTCTCACCTATGTGACTGTCTCGACTACTTCAGTTAGCATCGCTCTAGTGCGGGAAGAAGTAGAAGCACAACTCCCCATTTATTATGCAAGCAAGACACTAACTGGGGCTGAGTCATGATATCCAGACGTATAAAAGCTATCCCTGGCTCTCATCATGGTCGCGCGAAAGCTACGACCCTACTTCTAATGCCATTTGATTACAGTCGTAACAGATGCCCCACTACAGACCCTATTGCAAGGGGGAAATATTACAAATCGGATATCAAAATGGTCAGTCGAGACGAGTAAGTATGATTTTACATATCAACCTCGACCAACGATCCAAACGCCGAGCGTGCCCGAGTTCCTGGTCGATTTCACCCCCATAATACGGCCTTGAAAATCGCAAGGTATGAGTTCGTCCCTTTTATGTTTTTTGTAACCTTTTTTTATCATAAGACTAGGACTCGCATCAAGACCGAGTCTGGAATCAAGATAGGGACTGGTTATACAGATTCCGGACCCAGAGAATATCAGAGTGAAGATCGGAAATATGTATTGCACTATTTTCCTTGATCGACTTTTTTCCCAAGCGGGTTTTTGTTGGCGAGATTTTTAACGAGGCAACAACTATAAAGCGTATTACTCAGAAGGACTCTCCACAAAAATACAAACACAAGGAAAGATTTGCTCCTAGTTAAAGGGGCCGAAGGCCATCGCCTTTTTTGTACTTTTTAGTTTCATCAAAAACATACATGTACTCGGATCTGCATTCCAAACACAATAAATAAAACATGCTTTCTTTAAGCTTCCTACACTCTAAAGTTGTTGGTACGAACGCGTCCATCTGGACCCAATAATATCCACTTCGAACACACGACATGACCTATAGGCCACAGAGCGTGAAGGAAACATAACCTTATGCCAATATAATATGAGGTCAAGATGTCCTCCTTGTCAGCAACGAACAAAGGGGGCCTTTCCTTTTTTTATTATAAAATGGATGATTTGAATTCCCAATCATAAAATATGCGGCCAAAAGTAATATTTCTGGATCAGGGGAAGCGATTGCTCGGAATCTCGCACACATTGCGAAGAAATAAAAATGCAAATTGTGGAACTTAAACACAAGCGTTCGAATTCGCCATAGAGCATAGTCTCGATGAGGGGGTCCTTAGGTGGAAGTATCCCAATGGTTGAACTGCTCCACTTTGAAGGACCGGATAATTTCTACATCCGGCCACAAAGCATACCAACATAACCAGAGTGACAAGTAACAGCTAAGCGCCTCTGGCACGGGACTTAAGAAATTTTACATAGAAATTCTACAATTCAGAGATAAACAAATATACAATCATAAGAAGCCATGCAACAAAAAGGCCCGAAACCATGTGTAATACCGGTAAAGCGGAACAAAATGTCTTCCAAAAAAACACATCTTAAACATTAAAGACTCCGCGCAGGGAGTACGAAAATCAAGCATCAGTGATCGGGGCCTCAGAGGTTCAAACAGAGGCGTGTGCCTCCAAGGCCAAGACGATCTGTGGATTCTTTAGAAGGGCCACTTCCGCACTATCTCCTCTCGACTCAGGAGCAACTGAGGGGTCTTGGGGATGGGTTTCCTTCTCTTTACCTTTCCTGCTTCCACTCTCAGCCATGGAGATCTTAGATGAGTACTCATCATATTTAGCCGGTATTTCCCCTTCACCCTCGTGAGACCAACTTTCATCATCAGAAGACTAAACAAGGTCCACGGATGGGGTACGCACGGGATATAGATGACAAAAGAAGAAGAATGAAAGCTAGAGGCATCATTAGTAATCAAGGGAGATAAAATAAAAAAGGCGGCCCTAAACAGAGTACTTACAGTAAAAATTCCATCACTCCAGAATAGGGGCCTCGGGTGGCTTGACTAGATCCCTTGTAACGATAACAACATATCTCTCCATCCACCCACAGTCGGAATCATTATCAATGCTAGCAATCAACATTATTTGGCCACGGTGGGACAACTGGATAACCTCCACTCTGAAATTTTTTGGATAGTAGAGGCGAATTAAGTGGGCAAGGTCCCCCACCTGAGAAGAAAGGTACCGAAGACATGCTACCATCCTCCAGAAGGCCGGTCCGATCTGGGCCAAACACACTTTATGTTTCTGACAGAATTCTAAAATCATGGGATCGATAAGTATACCCAACCGCAAGGAAAAGGGATATGTGTACACAAAGGAGTATTCCTATCGGCAGGAAGTGATACCCTCTCCTTCTCTAGGGAGGAACACTTCTATATTGGTCCAGCCGCAGTCCACCTGTACCCGGCTCAGATAACGGGCGCTAATTTAAGATTTGTACGTACTAACCATTTGGGATCGCTTTGAATCCATGAAGACTAGGCGCTTTGTGAGATCTTTTAAAGAAGAACAGTTGTTGGGAAGGTAGGCGTTAACCTGCTGATTGGAAGAAAAAGTCATGTTGGTCGATGGCAGAGAGTCTATGATGGGAACCTTGTGGATGGGGACGTCTAAATAACCACGAAATAGGCTCCAAGCCCGAGTGGTGGCACCACCAACAACTAAAGAATCCAAAGATATGGGAAGAAAAATTGGTTAAGAGAAAAGGGACAACGACTGTTTGTTTGAAATTTTGAAAAAGTGAAGCGTCAAAAGATCAAGAGGAATGGAAGAAAATCCTTATATAGGAGACGGTACACAGAAAGGACAGAGAAGGGATAACGTTTGGTTTAAAGGAAAGAAAATAAATCCATCATTACGTCATCTCTTCCCTAGGAAGGTTATCGATAGATGCGTAACATGCGTAAAGTGAGCGGTACAGGGGTAACAGAGCATTTAATGTGAAAAGATTGCGTGTGAAAGGAGAATAATCGGTTGAATCGGTGCACCAGTTCCAAGAGACGCCATGTTAAAAGCAGGAATTGGCAGTTAGAAGAGTCTTCCACTTTCCGGTAACATAAGTTCAAAAGTCCCGAAAAGTGGGGGACTATCTATAATGGGTAGAAATGCCACCGAAAATATTGGCGTACTCAAGAAGTCTGATGGTTCTGAAGGCTTAGTGTAGCTATCTTCCACCCCCAACAACTCCCATCACATCAGCCCTCCTAGATCAGAGTGTCGTGGCGCGCGTGGGTACGGTGATGTCAGTGTGCTCATATCGTCGTAATTATAGAGGGGCATAATAGTCTAGTTTTGTCTTATATATGCAAAACTTAGAAGAGAAGGAAGACACATTGTATTCTCTCTAAGCGTACACTTGTAACATAAATCTCTCTGAAGCAAAGGCACTACTCTGAGCTCTTGTTCTGATATTATTCATCTCTCTTTTCAGATCTAGCTCATTTATCTCCTTTCCTTGTTTATTTTTCATATCTACTTACTCCTTTGTCCTGCAATTATGTAGCTTAATTAGTAACTCCAGGCTCATTCAAGCGGGTCTCTGGATCATGTAGAACCTACTTGTCATTAAACCCTCAAATACGAGTTTCTAATTGTATTTTTTATTAGAATCATTTTCACCGGAAAACACAAATAATAACTAAAGAATTGAGCCATATTTTATAAATTAGATCACCTGAAAGGCATTGGACCGTAATTATCTTATCTAAAAATATAAACTCATTTTGGGTGTAAGTTTGTGCCAAGTGATATAAAGTGTAAAGTTTTTATTAATAATCTCATTTTCTCAATTCATAATCTCATTTGTATACTGATAAAAAGCAGGACTAATAACTAACAAACAACCATTTTCTTTGATAAAGAAAAAAATTGTATTAACCAAGTGGGAGATTTGTACAAAAATTGGAAGCTTGATACCAGCTACGAAGCTCCAGAGCAATCAAACATTACCACTACCCAGATAAAATAAGACCATTGTGATGAAAAACCTCTCTAAATAATAACAACATAGTATAAAATATATAATGAATGTGGTACAATCAAATCTTTCTATAACAGCATGGCTGGGTTCAAACCTTTTTGGTTGTTATAGAGAATAATTATTATACATCTATAAACGACATTTGATATTTAAATAAAGTTGGCTGTTATAGACAAAAAAGATTCATAAAAACTAATTTTTTATTTTTTGATGTTATAAAAATAACAAAATTATTTAAATTTTAAATCTCGAAGATATGCATGTTTCACTAACTAAACATTAAAGAAAGTTAATACAATTTCAATAAATGCATAACTGAATGTGTAAAGTTTTAAGCTCTAAGGGACATATTTTAAATATATTTGAAAATTAAATTCTTTCAAGATTGATGGAGAAAATTTATAATTGTAGCATGTTTAATTTTTTTTAGAAGAAATCAAATATTTATCTCTTTGCTTGCTCTAAAGAATATAATTAGTGTAAACGTGTAAATATAGGAAACAATATATTCCCTACCCATAATTAGAATATTTTCATATATTGTGTAAATATAATTATGGTAAGACTAGGATTCCTCTTTTGTATAGGCTTAGGATTCCTATTGTATAAGGGATGAATATTGTACTCTATATATATACCTTGATATTAATGAAAGACTCCTCAAGGGAGATTAATATCATCTTACATGGTATTAAGAGCCAAATAAACAAAACCCTAAAAACCTTTCTCTTCCACAGCCGCCGGCTGCCTCTCCTACGCTGCGGCCCTCCCGAATTTTCTTCTTGTTTTTCGGGTTTTGTTCTTCCTTTCTTCTCTTCTCTGAATGGCTATCCCTGATTCTTCCACACTTTTTGACGCCTCTACCTCCACAAATCCCCCCACAAAGTCATCACCACCATTTCATCCCACCCTTACTGTTTCCAACATCAAGAACCATATTCTCATTATTCTTGATCAAGAAAACAACCAGTATTCTCCCTAGGTTGAACTTTTTCGCAATCATGCATGTCTCTATAACGTGCTTGACCATATTGATGACACTATTCCGCACCCTACGGAGGTTGGTGATTCTATCTGGCATCGTCTCAACGCCGGCGTCAAACAATGAATATATGGTAGTATCTCTCAGGATTTGCTCCTTACTATCATGAAATCTGACTCCACAGCCCTTGACTTGTGAAATCGTTTGGAGGAAATTTTTCATGACAACAAGCACACTCGTGTCGTGTATTTGGAAGAACAGTTCAACAAAACACGTCTTGAAAACTTCTCCAATGTCTCTAAGTACTGCAATCAGTTTAAACTTCTAGCGGATCAACTCTCTAACATCGGCACGCCTGTCACTGACGATAAAATGGTGCTACAAATGATTTCTGGCCTTACTAAGGGCGAATATGATACTTTGGCCACCATTATTCAACAGGCAGATCCACTACCGAGTTTTAACAAAGCTCGCTCATAATTGTTGCTCGAAGAAACCTGTCGTGCTAAGCAGGATGAGCACGGCCAGCAGGTGTTAGTTGTCGACACGCAACCCCAAGATCAGACACCACCGGACAACTCCCAACAGCGGTAGGGTCGCGGCGGCAAGGGTGGAAAAGGCCGTGGCGGTAGAAGAGGTCGTGGTCGTGGCAAGGGTCGCGGTCAACAGAACCAACAGCAGCAACAACAACAGAGATCGTAGAACAACTGGGCCGCGGCTCCTCGGCTGATTCGTCTCTGGCCGCCCTGATCTGAGCCGCGGCGCCCGATTGAGCCGCGGCGCCAAGTCCATTCCAGTACCAGCAACCATACAATCCGTATTCTTACCCCAGTTTGTTAGGCCCCACTCCAGCCCCACAACAGGCCTACTTTATGCAAGGTCAGGTCCCGCAGCCCTCCTCCGGCATGACACCCACTGAGTTGGGTCAGGCGTTCAGCACCCTATCTATGCAACAGCCTGACAATACTTGGTACATGGACTCAGGCGCCACATCTCACGTCACCCAGTCTGTAGGTACTATTCCTAAACTGTTTTGTTTAAAGCAACCTCAATATGTTACAGTTGGTAGTAGACAACGCATTCTAGTTAAGGGTTATGGTACCTCATACACACAACCTCCTCATCCACCCTTCTCCCTCAAAAACACCCTATATGCCCCACACATGATTAAGAACCTCATATATGTCCGCCAATTTACTCGTAATAATTCTGTCTCTATGGATTTTGACCCTTTTGGTTTTACTGTAAATGATCTTCATACGGGGACACCTCTTATGAGATGCAATAGCACGGGGGATCTCTATCCATTCACTTCCACCTCCGCTGCCAGATCTTGCTCTCCCGTCACTCTAGCGGTTATTTCTTCTTCAACCTGGCATAATAGGCTTGGTCATCCAGGAGTCCCAATTTTTAATTTTCTTAGAGGCAACAATTTTATTGCTTGTAATGGGAAACTTGCCCAAAATTGTGTTTCTTGCTCTTTAGGCAAACATATTCGTCTTTCGTTTAAATCATCTACTAGTGTTACATTTGCTCTCCTATCCCTAGTTCTATCGGTCATAAATACTATCTTGTGTTGCTTGATGATTTTTCACACTATGTTTGGTTATACCCTCTTAAATTTAAATCGAAAGTGTTTGTCAAATTTTTTGAGTTTCGCAATTTCATTCAAACACAATTTGAAAAATGCATAAAATCATTTCAGTGCGATAATGGTCGTGAATTCAATAACTCTATATTTCACCGATTTTGTACCAATAATGGCATGGTCTTTCGCTTCTCCTGCCCTCATACCTCACCACAAAACGGTAAAGCTGAAAGAGTCATCCGCACGATTAACAATATGATTTGCACCCTATGGATTCATGCCTCTCTCCCTCCACCCTTCTGGGTCTATGCTACTAAAATGTCATAATACACTCTAAATATTCTCCCTACTAGCACTCTTCACAATATGACCCCTACCAAAATCCTCTACCATAGAATCCCCTCTTATGATCATCTACAGATTTTTGGTTGTCTGTGCTATCTCAACCTTAGCTCCACCGCCCCTCACAAGCTCGCTCCTAGGTCCACTCCATGTGTCTTTCTAGGATTCCCGCCGAACCATAGGGGCTATCTATGTTATGACTTGTCGACTCGTCAGATCCACATATCTCGTCATGTCACATTCGACGAGATCACATTCCCATTTTCGAATCTTCCAAAATTTCAAAAACAGGACTACTCATTTCTTGACGAGTCTGCCATCTCTCCCCTCATAATCGAACAACTCACATCCTCTGTTTCGTCGTCAGAGCCGCGACACCCACACTTCAGAGAAGCCTGTCAACCTTCTAGCGCCGCGACTCTTGATCCAGGAGCCGCGGCGCCTCCGATGGCTTCGCCCCCACCCTTTCCTTATCCGACTTTACCCCCTGTCTCAAACACCACTCCGCCACCCACTGTCCCTACCCATCCAATGGAATCTTCAAACCCAAAGTCCATTTCAACTTGTCTACCCAAACCATCTCTCAACTTCCAAAGAACCCAAAATTGGCCAAACAAGACCCTAATTGGAATGCGGTTATGTATGAGAAATTCAATGCTTTAACTAAACAGCACACGTAGGATCTAGTACCTAGACCTGAGGGGGTGAATGTCATTCGTTGTATGTGGCTATTTCGTCACAAGTTCAGAGACAATGGGGATCTTGAGAGGTATAAGGCCCGTCTTGTGGCTAATGGCACAAATCAGCAGGAGGGCATTGATTGTGGTGAGACCTTCAGCCCGGTTGTCAAACCGGCTACCATCCGCACAGTTTTGAGCATTGCCATGGGCAAACACTGGCCGATCCATCAGCTTGATGTGAAGAATGCATTCTTACATGGGGATATGAGAGAGACAGTCTGTATGCATCAGCCACCACGGTTCACCCATCCAGCAGTTCCTCACTATGTGTGTCATCTCCGTAAGTCACTATATGGCCTGAAGCAGGCCCCCCGTGCGTGGTATGATCGCTTTGCCAGGTATATCTTGCAGATTGGGTTTGTATGCAGCAAGAGTGATACGTCACTTTTCATTTTTCATTGAGGTAGTAGCACTGCTTACTTATTACTTTACGTGGATGCTATTGTTCTTACTGCCTCCTCCGACGGATTGAAAAATGAGATTATTGCCTTACTCAAGTCCGAATTTGCAATGACTGATTTGGGGAAGCTGAGTTACTTTTTGAGGATATCAGTGACCAGGTCTGCCAATCATATGTTCTTGTGTCAGCGTAAGTATGAAGAAGAGATTGTGTACATGGCTAAGATGGCGAACTGCAAAGAGGTGCCTACTCCAGTTGATTCCAAATCTAAGCTCAGTGCTATGGATGGTGCTCCAGTCTCTGATCCTACTTTGTATAGGAGCCTTGCAGGTGCACTTCAGTATCTCACATTCACCAGGCCAGACATAGCTTATGATGTTCAGCAGGTGTGCTTATTCATGCATGCCCCCAGGGAGTCTCATTTCACTGCTCTTAAGCGTATCATTCGATACATTAAGGGCACTCTTGATTATGGTTTGCACCTATACCCCTCTGCACCAGACAGGTTGCTTTCACATACGGATGCAGATTGGACAGGGTGTCCGGACACGCGACGCTCCACCTCCGGCTTTTGTGTTTTCTTAGGGGATAATATGATTTCTTGGTCTGCCAAGCGACATGCTACCCTATCTCGCTCCGGTTTAGGCCGAGTACGAGGCGTTGCAAATGTAGTAGCCGAGATTTGTTGGCTCGTAAATTTCTTGTTAGAACTTCAAAGGTCCTTTGCGTCAGGCATCTATTGTGTATTGTGATAATATCTCTGCCATCTATCTTTCTCATAATCCGGTTCAACATCAGCGAACCAAGCATATTGAGATAGACCTACACTTCGTTCGTGAGAAAGTTGCGTTAGGCCATGTCAGAGTGTTACATGTTCCATCATCCTATCAGTATGCAGACATATTTACCAAAGGACTTCCCATACAGTTATTTCTTGACTTCAGAGCCAGTATCAGCGTCCGGCCTCCTTCCGCTCCGACTGAGGGGGTGTGTAAACGTGTAAATATAGGAAACAATATATTCCCTACCCATAATTAGAATATTTCCATATATTGTGTAAATATAATTATGGTAAGACTATGATTCCTCTTTTGTATAGGCTTAGGATTCCTATTGTATAAGGGATGAATATTGTACTCTATATATACCTTGATATTAATGAAAGACTCCTCAAGTGAGATTAATATCATCTTACAATTAGTACTCCTTATTCACATTATTTTTCTTTTTCAAAATTATTTATAAATAAAAATAGAAGACACATATTTTTAGACTATAATCTGTATTCATATGTAATATTTTGTCATAATTATAGTTTATTAAAGCATCAAATTATATATTTGGTGAAAATCACTACATTGGTAATCATATATATTCTATTTTTATAAAGATGGTTAATTATTATATTACCTATAAAAGAAGATAGTTGTTATACGGGGTAATTTCACAAAGAGCATACTGTTACAAAGTTGGTTGTTGTTATTATAGGTAACCTGTTATTATAGAGAAGTAAAATATAACATAAAAGATCGATTCCGAAAAAACTTAGCCGTTATAGAGAGGTATTGTTATATGTGAATATTGTTATAGAGATGTGTGACTGTATAGAAATTAATCTGCATAAATAAGTTAAGAGTATATAAAAAGTTTTTTGTGGAAACCTCTTTAAATAATAACAGTATAGTATAAAACATAGTACTATAATAAAGACTTATTACGTTATATGTTAATTAAGGTAATAATTCTATCAAAATTGACTATAATATAAGTTTTGGGTTATATTTTTGCAATATAAGTCAGCGAAGTGTACTTTTCTGAAATTTTCCCAACTATAAAAATAATCTACATAATTAAATCTCTAGTCTAATTTTCCAAAAATTGCAGCCCACAAATAATAAATAAATTAAATACACGGTCTATCCTCTCCGGGCCCCTGTTCACTAAATAAAAAATAAATCCAAGATTAAATTCCTTTTTTCAAAATTTATGTTCACTCCTTTTCTCCAATTACCCCCCCCCCCTCCCCTCTCTCTAGGTTTTCATGTTTCCTCCTTAATTTTTTTCCTTCCTCAAGGAAAACTCATAATTCAAACAAACTGTACTTTTTTTTCTAATAAGCCCCTTTTTTCCCACAATTTATTTGTCTCTTTTCCAATATGAATTTTTCAGGAATTTGACATTTTAATTGTGTCTTTTCCAATATGAAGTTTTCAGGAATTCCTCCTCTTTGAATTCCCCTTTTCACAATTCATTTGTGCCTTTTACAGGAGTTCCTCTTCTTTAAACTCCCCTTTTCACAATATACTTGTATCCTTTTCAAGAATTCTTCTTCTTTTAATTCCTCTTTACACAATTAATTTTTGTCTTTTCCAGGATTTCTTCATCTTGTAATTCCCCTTTTAACAATTTTATTTCTATCTTTGTACCTTTTCCTCAATATGAAAACACCAACAATAACAACAGGTGCAACAGGTTCATCAACAGTGCACCGGCGACAACCGTTATTACAAACAACCACAACTCCTCCGCCGCCGCATAAACGCGCTGGCGAAGTTGCCGGACGTACGGCGGCGGAATGCGCAACGGTATGTTGTTGTTTTCCATGTGCAATGATGCATTTTCTCATACTAGCTGTGTACAAAGTTCCAACAGGATTGTGCCGGAAAATGTGGAGAAAAAATAAACAAAAAAGGATTCTAAATAATAAGAAGAAAAATGAGTGCAAATGTGGCGGTGCCGGTGAGGAATCGGAAAATGTAGATGTCTGTGCCCGTGTCGGAGGGAAGACGGTGTCGGCGGGATCTGAAACGGAGATGTGGGGCCGGTTTTATGGTGGTGGATTTTGGAGGAACACATCACAGAAGAAAGGTGATTAAGCACCGTTTTGCCATAAATTTTGAAGTTGAAATTTGAAACGTTTTTGAAATTGTGATTTTTGAAATTTGAGGTAATGTTTAAATATGCATTTTATTTTGAAAAAAAAATAAAATTTTGTGAGTGGAAGTCTCAAAAATGGGTCTTGCCTAATTTTTGAAATTTGAAATTTTTTGAAGATAGATTTTCAAAATCTGATTCAAAATTTATGACCAAACAAATATTTAACAAATATTTAAAGATAAATTTTTAACATTTAATTCAAAATTTACTATCAAAAGCTAGCTAAAAAGTAAAAAAATATTGAAAGAAAAACAATTATATGAAATATACAATTTTTGCACAAAATAAACTATTAAAAAGAGGGGATTGATCCTTTTTTTCCTTTTTGGGGGGGTAGAGAAATAGGAGAAAAGGGAACTTCAATATATGATTTGTACATATTCTTTCCTATTTTTTGCTATTGTTTTATTTCATCCGTTTTAATTTATTTGAACATTTTCGGAGTACGAAGTTTAAATTTTATAACTTTGATCTTAAATTTGTACATAGATTTTTCACATTTGTAAAAATAAAATTTATATATTTAGAAACTACATTAAAAGTATTATAATTCATGATAATTTAGAAAAAATGTAAGAAAAACGTAGTCAAAAGAATCACCTCGTAGACTCTCAAATAGTAAATGATTCACATAAATTGAAATAGAAGGAGTATATCTTTGTATGTCAACGAAAATCGTGGATTGGAAGTTTCAATTAATGAAATGTTTAAGAATGTTTAATGGTCTGGTTATTTGATTGGTAATGTTGTTTTACGGATTCAACATAATTCAATAGATTTAGTAGAAATTGTTGGGTTACAACAATTGTGGAAAACGGGAAGTAAGTAAATATTACAGATTGCTAGAAATGATAAACTAAATATTACAACAAACTGGAATCAAGAATGATACAAACTCCTTGTGATTTGCTGAGTCAAGTGATGACACTCTGTCTTTAAGACAAAATTGTCCCATATATATCATTTTACTTTCGTGGACAATAGTCTCCAAAGATACAACAACAACTAACAAATGAGCAAATGAAACTCAAGTGTTACTCTTGAAGAACTTTGAATATAGAAAACTTGCTAGAGAGGAAGAAGAAGATTTCAGAAAATTTCAAAGTATTGAACAATTGAGCCAAGGCCTCAATTTATAAGGTAAGGAAATGACCCCTCAACTAGTCAACTAATGACCTTCAATATACATGTAATGACACTTATTGAGGGGTTACATTCATCCAAATAATGGTTGAATTCATGCCAAATAATGGAGATTTAATGCTACAAAACCAGCCCAAAAGTCAGAACTTTCCGTCGCAGCATTCTGTCTTTGAAGAACCGTGGCTCTGCGAATTAGCGCCGCGGTGCCTCAACTCCAGTAGCCCAACCACCATTTAGCACCGTGCTCCGACGGTGTTGCGTCGCGGCCCTTCACGGCTTTGTGGCAATTTTCGACTCGTTTCATCTTACACTTCTTCCTTCGTTTACCAACGTGGAATACTTGTCATTTGGCCAATAGCCGTCCATCATTCTATGTCTCAAACGTATTACGTATGTACCAATATGTCTTTCACTAATGAAATTTACAATATTTAGCACTACGTGTACACGTGTGTGGAAACGACGTTTCCGACGTGCGGGACCCCAATTATTCGAGTCATAAATAATGGGATAAACTTAATTCCAAATTAGTAAATTTCCAACAATCCCCTCTTGAAAGATATTTTGGCGCACTCACAAGGTGCATATTTCCAACAATCTTTCAACAGACAGATGTTGCATCTGAATAGGTAGATTCATCTTTGAACCTTCCATAGTTGAATACCATCAGACTTACTTACTGCGCGGTGAACGTGATGTCTTGAACCGTAAGTGTTTAGTGTAAACCAAGTCAACGGTACCAACACAACAACTTCCCTTACTCTGTTCTTTGTAATATTTTATCTGTTGTGGCCGTGGACACTTCTTGGATTCTTAAGTGCGTTCATTTGAGACGACCTATCCTCGCACTTAAATAGGTGGTCTCCTACAAGGTATCCTGTTATACCCCACTTTACAAGTGTTAGAAACCATTAAAAGTTTTCCCAAACCTAACCTCAACCGTTGAGGATCATTAAAGGTTTTGGAAACTTAACCTTTACCCACACTGCATATAACACTTAATGTCTATCGCGGAAATGACTTTGGATTGATGTTTCTTTACAGAAATCACTATCCGAAGTGCTCATACTTTCACCGAAGCGCTCAACTGAACCTTTACAACTTAGTTTTTCCATTGAATCTAATTCCTGGGATCTCCAGTCAGTAAGGTTGGGTTACCACCGTATTGGTCCTTATAGCTTGGGTTTTAAGCCTATTCCCCTAGACAAACAGAACATCTAATCTTTGGGTAAGTCCTTTGTCAGTGGATCCGCTATGTTATCCTTTGATTTTATGTAATTAATGGATATTATACCCGTGGTGATCAACTGCCTAACAGTCTTATGTCTCCGTCGAATATGATGAGACTTGCCATTGTACATAGAACTCCGTGCCCTTCCTAGAGCCAACTGTCTATCGTAGTGGATCATTACAGAAGTTACGGGTTTGTCCCAACAAGGGACATCCTCTAAGAAGTCGTGAAGCCACTCAGCTTCTTCTCCTGCTTTGTCTAAAGCGATAAACTCTGATTCCATCGTGGATCGGGTGATGCAAGTTTGCTTAGAGGATTTCCAAGACACAACCCCACTACCAATTGTAAATATATACCCAATGGTGGACTTGGTGTTCTCTATATCAGATATCCAGTTTGCATCATTGTACCCTTTTGTAAAGATGGATATCTCGAATAATGCAACTAGTAAGTTAGCATGTATTTAAGGTATCGTAGTACCTGATTCAACGCCCTCCAATGATCATTACTCGGATTACGGGTAAACCTAGCCAACTTGTTGATTGCATAAGTAATATCAGGTCGGGTGCAGTTTGTTATGTACATAAAACTCCCAATCACCTGTGCATATTGCTCTTGGCATACCCACGATTTTTATCAAGCTTTTGATTTCTATCCAGTAGTGACTTCATAGGCGAACTATCAAACATCTCAAACTTTCTCTACACATCATCGATGTAGTGAGACTGAGATAAAACCATTCTATCAGACATCTAAGAGATCTTTATCCCTAAGATGACATCTGTGATACCCATATCCATGTCGAAGCATTGTTTCAACATATTCTTAGTCTCTAATATCAAGCTAGGACTGCTCCATGTGATCAATATGTCATCTACGTACATCCATATCATGACGAACGAGTCAGAGTTACCTTTCGTGTAGACACATTTGTCGCATTCATTAATGGAGAAACCCTTCGATAGTAGAGTACTATCAAATTTTTTGTGTCATTGCTGCGGGGCCTGTTTAAGCCCGTACAGAGATTTGACAAGTCGACATACTTTCTTCTCTTGCCCTGGAACCACATACCCCTCGGGTTGTTCCATATAAATTTCTTTTTCTAAATCATCATTTAGGAAGGTTTTCTTGACATCCATTTGATGTATCTCAAGGTCACGCAACATTGCGATCGCAATGAATACTCGTATAGACGTCATCCTAGACACCGGGGAGTACGTGTCAAAATAGTCAAGGCCTTCCTTCTGCCGATAGCCCTTGACTACCAACCTGACCTTGTACTTATCTATAGACCCACCTGTTTTATACTTTTGTTTAAGTATCCAATTATAACCCAACAGTTTATTTTCCGGAGGAAGATCAACTAACTCCCAAGTATGGTTATGCAGGATCGAGTCTATTTCACTCTCAATAGCTTCTTTCCAGAGCGGTGCCTCTGAAGTTGACAATGCTTCAGCAATTGTCCTTGGTTCATCATCAACCATATAAGCTACAAAGTCAGGACCAAATGATTTATCCTTCCTGGCCTTTTTACTTCGCCTTGGTTCCATCTCTGGAGTCTCCAAGTTCTGAGAATCTGGAACACTATATTCCGGATATTCAGCCGCTTCGAAGTCCACTAGATCTGAAACATCTAGATCCGGGCAGTCAACGACTCCTGGTTCTCGAGAGCTTTGTTCATAACTTCATTTGCGAGAGGTTATGTCTTTTTCCTTTCTAGGAAAAGTATCCTCAAAGAATTGAGCATTCCTTGATTCCATGATTGTACCTCCGTGGATATCTGGAATATCTGACTTATGCACTAAGAAGCGATAATCACTACTGTTATTTGCATTTCTGATGAAAATGCATTCTACAGTCTTAGGCCCAATCTTGACCTACTTTGGCTTGAGCACTTCGACCTTAGTCAAACAACCCCACACCTTTAAATATTTATAGGTGAGTTTCTTTTCCTTCCATGATTCATATGGAGTTTTGTCCTTGCCCTTATGTGGGACTCTATTAAGAATCGTATTAGCGGTAAGGACGGCTTATCCCTACATGTTTTGTGGAAGACCAGAATTGATGAGCAAGACATTCATCATTTCCTTCAACGTGCGGTTCTTGCGTTCAGCAACACCGTTCGACTGAGGTGAGTATGGAGCCGTCGTTTGATGAACAATGCCCGATTCGGCACAATATTCCTCAAATGGCGCTATGTATTTTCCCCCTCTATCGCTACGAATGGATTTAATCCGCATGCTTAGTTGGTTTTCAACTTCTGTTTTGTAACGTCGGAACGCTTCAAAGGCTTCATCTTTACTTTTCAACAAGTAAAGGGAAAAATACCTTGTGCTATCATCAATGAATGTCACAAAGTACTTGTTCCCCCTTAGTTTGTGCAAACTTCAAATCACATATATCTGTGTGAATAAGTTCTAGATGAGCGGTATTCCTTTCGACGGATCGAAAAGGAATCTTTGTGAGTTTTGCCTCTACGCACACATCACACTTATGTTGAGGGTTTACGTCGATAGACAACAACAACTCCAACTTCACCAACCTTTGGATGGACTTGTAGTTAACATGTCCTAATCTATGATGCCATAAATTAGAAGACTTAAGAAAGTAAGAAGAAACTTTAATTTTATTGCTTGGACGTATTACAGACTTGGCATTAACTTTGAAGAGGCTTTCACAGACGAAGCCGCTTCCTACAAAAGTTCCATTCTTGGTGATTATAAATTTATTGGACTCAAATATTAGCCTAAAACCAGCATTAACCAATAAATTACCTGAAATTAAATTTCTCCTAATCTCAGGGACATGCATCACCTCCTTCAGAGTGAGCTCATTTTCAGAAGTCATCTTCAGGACTACATTTCCTACCCAAGCACGTCAGAGGAAGCATTGTTACCTATGGACAACTTCTTGTCTATAACTGGTGTATATGTGGAGAAGACATCTCTATTGGAACAGATGTGTCTGGTAGAACCCATGTCCATCCACCATTGCATGAGATTCTCAATAAGGTTTGCTTCAAGCACCACCGCCGAGAAATCCTCAATCATGTCGTCAAGAAGCGTGTCTTTGACGACGTTAGCTTGTGCCTTGCCTTTGGTATTGACCTTCTCTTGTTGCTCAGTCTTGAGCTTGCGGGAGTTCTTGATCATGTGACCAGGTTTCCCACAGTGGTGATAGTTCCCCTTGAACTTCTCCGCCGCCTGGGTCTTGCCGTCTTTCTGGAACTTGCGCTTCTTGCTTGTGTTCCCTTTGGCCTCAACCAGATTTGCCTTTGCCTCAGCGGGTTATTTTTCCCTAGGAAAGTCCTTCTTATTATCTTCTTGAATCTGGAGTTTGATAATACGTTCCTCAAAGGTCATTTCCTTTGTCTTGAGTTTTAAGTAACTCATAAACTCATTCCACGAGGGATGTAACTTCTCAATTAGTGATGCAATAAAAAACTGTTCATTTGATTTCATACCTTCCAAATCCAGGTGATGTAGAATCATTTGGAATTCCTGGACTTGGGACATCACAATTTTGCTATCCACCATTTGAAATTTCAGGAATTTCCCAACGATGAATTTATTCGTACCAGCATCTTGAGCGTTGTACTTCTTCTGCAGTTTTTTTCATAACTCTTTGGCGGTGCCTATGGTGCAATACACCGTGTAGAGTGGGTCTGACAGACAGTTCAAAATATAGTTCTTACACATGAAGTCACTATGACTCCATGCATCAAGAACCATTTTCATGCCATTAACGACTTGGATACCTTGGCCCCTTAAGCCATTTCATTAGGCTGAGGGTCCACTTCATCTCCAGCTTGTGGAGGATCTTCTGTTAGGAAATGAGTCATTCCCATAACAGTCAAATAAAATAACATCTTCTACTGCCATCTTCTTGAAGTTGGAGCCCATGAAATTTTCTGGGCGTTCATGGTGGAATCCAGAGGGTGGAGGAACTGTAATGTTCCCTTGAGCAGTAGGAAATGCGTTGGATGTGCCTTGAGCAATAGTGAAGGCATTAGGTGTGCCTTGAGCAGCAGTGGGGAAGGCAGAGGGGTTGCCTTAAGTAGCATCAGCAATATCATAAGCGAGTTGTTCTCTTCCAGTCATCTTTCTAAGCACTTACAACAATCTTGTCTTAAATTATAGGGTTACAACAATTGCGGGAAATGGGAAGTAAGTAAATATTACAGATTTCTAGAAAGGATAAACTAAAGATTACAACAAACTGGAATCAAGAACTATACAAACTCCTTGTGATTTGCTGAGTCGAGTAATGACACCTTGTCTTTAAGACAAGATTGCCTCGTATATATCCTTTTACTTTCGTGGGCAATAGTCTCCCAAGATACAACATCAACTAACAAATGAGCAAAGGAAACTCAAGTGTTACTCTTGAAGAACTTTGAATATAGAAAACTTGCTAGAGAGGAAGAAGAAGATTTCAGAAAATTTCAAAGTGTTGAACAATTGAGCCAATGCCTCAATTTATAGTGTAAGGAAATGACACCTCAACTAGCTAACTAATGGCCTTCAATAGTCATGTAATGACACTTATTGAGGGGTTACATTCAGCCAAATAATGGCTGAATTCATGTGCCAAATAATGGAGATTCAATGCTCCAAAACCAGCCCAAAAGCCAGAACTTTCCATCTTTCCGTCGCAACATTCTGCCTCCGAAGCACCGCGACTCTGCGAATTAGCGCTGCCGCGCTTCGGCTCTGACGGTGTTGCGCCTGGCCCTTCACGGCTCCGTGGCGATTTTCCGACTCGTTTCATCTTACACTTCTTCCTTCGTTTACCAACGTGAAATACTTGTCATTTGGCCAATAACCGTCCATCATTCTATGTCTCAAATGTATTATGTACCAATATTTCTTTCACTAATGAAATTTATGATACTTGGCACTACGTGTACACGTGTGTGAAAACGACGTTTCTGACGTGCGGGGCCCCAATTGTTCGAGTCATAAATAATGGGATAAACTTAATTCCACATTAGTAAATTTGCAACAGAAAATTTTTATTTATATTAAGAAATTTACTTAATATGTATAAATAGTTTATCATGAACTCATTAAATTGACTCTTTTAAAATTTAGAACGTATAGACTCAAAATTTGACTCCGTGTCTGCGAAAGGAATTGTTGAATAGTTGAAATATTGGATTAATTATTTGCAGATCTCAAGTTTGAATTTCAAGACAACACTTTATATGACAAATTGCTCTAGTCTTAGTATGTTGTATGTACATATATTTGTAGTTGTATTAAGAAATTCATTTAAAATATATAAATAATTAATCAGAAATTCATAAAGCTGATTTTTTTAAAATTTTAAACTCATAAATTTAAAATTTTGGCTCTGCCAATGAAATAGTTGAAAAGTTGAAAAATTGGATTAATAATTTGCAGATTTCAAGTTCGCATTTGAAGGCAACACTCGATATGACAATTTGCTCTAGTCTTAGTATGCAATATGCATATGTATTTCTGTTGGCGAATAGCAGCAAGTTGTTGATGAATAAGTAGTTGTGTTTTTAAGTTGACTAGGAAGACACAATTGAAGAAAATAAAATGTTCGAAATTTATTAGTGAATTAATTTTAGGTTTTTATAAAAAATATACAGCACAACATAGTATAATACACTCACGTAGTCATATTTTAAATTTATACTTGCATAACTAAATTTTTTCGTAACAGTGTTTATATACTCCCAACATACAACATTATACAAAATGATACATTGTCGTCTGGTATGGGGGATGAGATAGACAAAGATATTCAAGTTCGAGATAAATTACTGTATTTAACTCAGATTATATATGTGTGACAAAATTGACATATAAATAAAAAGCAAAATTGGCTAACTATGTAAATTGAATGTAATAATACAGGATAGTGTCAAGGAATCCTATGGAGGTGTGGGCAGTTCGTCTCAGCATTGGTACTTATCTTATTGACAGAAAATACTTTAAGCCCTTAGACCTTAGGAATGATTGAGTCCAGTGTATCTAGAATTTAAAATTTGTGAGTTATGAATTTTTTATTGAATAGCCCGTCTTAGTTACTGAGTTCACTATTAAATATTGATACACATTTAATAATTTTATGCTACAAATATAAAATTTAAGCAAAAATTATTGTATTCGTCTATTTTGATACACTAGCTCCGCCCTTCGAGTCGTCTTATTCTTATGAAGATTTTCAAGAATGTCTTGAGCAATGCATTTTTTTTTTGTTGCTTCTAATGAAATCACATATATTACAAAGTCGTAATTTTCCTTAATTCTACACAACCATTTAGACATATAAATGTTATCCTTGTTGGAACATTTTTGTATAATTTAATTGTTCTACACTAACATTTCATAATTTGGTGATCCCTCCATGGAGATTTTTTTTTCAATATCCTATTTGACTAAGAGGGCTTCCTCTTAGTGAAAAACAGAGGGTTAATTATCAAATGCGGAGGTAGAGTTTAAGTTACAGATTTATTCGAATTCAGTAGCTTTGGCTGAGACTTTATATATGTATTAAGAAGTTTACTAAATAAATATAAATAATAGATTTCAAGCCAATTAAACAGAATGAGTTGTAAATTTGTGATAGAATTTCAAAACTCCAACTCATAACATTTAAATCCTAAATTCTCTTTGATTATGACATATTTCAGTATTTTGAGTAATGTATGCGCAAAGTGAGCTAGAAAGCATAGCTCTTCTTGAAATGGTACCTCTATGGCTCTATCATGTCGCCTTAGACGTAGAATTCAATTTTTTACTTCTGTAATTCTGTATGTTTAAGTTATTGTTTTTGCCAACAAAAAAAAAAGGAATTTTTACGCGAGCAGTCAATTTTTTAAGAGTATTTTCATAAGTAAGAGTACTTTTTATTTATTCCAAAAATAACAGAGTTCTTTACCATCTTAGCATATATTCTAATATTACTTATGGTTAATGAATGACCATCAATTAAGGAATTAAGTTACATCCTAATTAATACATATCATTTTCTCTTTCATATCATCTTTCTCACTAACTAAGAAATTAGTTTACGCTGCCCCCAAGGGCACATGCGAGTTGGTAAGTGGTAAGGTGATTGGGGTACAACCACTCCGACATCGCGGGTTCGAATCTGTGTGGTGACAGTCTCTGCTGAAATATTGCAAGGTCTGTTGCTGGGTTCGTGTCCCGTTGGTTCTCTCCCTTACAGGGCTGCCACTCGCGCATATCCCTTGATTTACATCCCACATGGCCAAGGGGCCTCTGGTACATGTGGGGGGTTTCGCCTTCGGGACTTTCCCCTTCACAAAGAAATTAGTTTACGCTAATGATTCTAATTAATATGTACATACACCTTTCTCTTTTATCATTATTTTTTCCACTAATCAAGAAATTCCTTTACCCCTAATTATGCTTGTTTTCTGTTTGATTATATATTATACCGTGTATATCCTTAGGGATATCTTTATTATACCATGTATGTCTTTTATTATACCATGTATATATTTATTATACTGTATATATAATTAGATACACACAAATAAAATGTTGAACAAATTTATTTTTCTTCAAAATATACCTATAATATATTTCAGTATATTTCAGATATATTATACTTATTATACCATGTATGCCTTTATTATACCAGGTTTATCTTTATTATATTGTATATACTGTATATATTATTGCTTATATGTATGCTATACTAAGTATATACATTATATAGGTAAATAGAAAAAAGGCATGAGAAAAGGAAAGGACAAAAAAAGAATGGAGTGGTGTATCCGCAATGAAAGATAAAAAATTGACCAAGAAATAGGAATAGTTTCGTGTGGTTGGTTCTTGTCGAGCTTAAATTTAGGGATGGTTATTTGATTGCTGTTAGATGTGCTAATATTAATTGACATGAAATGATAACTAACTAATATTGCTATTATTATGCAATTATTTTTAAAATGCTGCCTAGTTATGTTTTATAACAAAAAACTACAAAAAACAGTATTTGAAACACTTATAAAACACCAAAAGAGATGAAACTATTCAGACACATTATTGCATTGTAAATTATTTTTTTAGAAAAAAAAAGTGATCTAAAGAAAACATTTTCCAAAAGTTATCCAATCACCTATTCTATTTTAGTATATGCCTATTTTATCTTTCGGATAAAAAAGTAATAAAAAAAACAATAAGATTCGCCGTCTGTGGGGATCGAACCCACGACCACGTGGTTAAAAGCCACGCGCTCTACCACTGAGCTAAGACGGCTGCTATGATATATTTGTGACAAGCTAGCCTACCAATATTGATTATCAACAAAATCAAGGATATTAACCCCAATAAAAGACAAACGAGAACAAAGAAAAGTAGGCATTGACTATTATTGTGTAAAAAGAAAAACAAATAGATATACCTTGTGCCCTTGAGTAGTTACATGTAAATATTTTTTACTCTTCTATCTGAATACAGAAAACGCCTTTGATAATCTAATTTGTGCACTAAATGTAGAGTCTCTAACTAATAATCAAATCCATTACTTTAATTTTGATCGTTGTGGAATCAAGGGGTAATTAAGAATAGGAATGTCTCAGCCAAGAGTCCTCATATCACGCCAAAGGGAAAAGGAAAATAGACATTCTAATTAGTAGGCTGTAGGTATGTTCTTCTTAAGCACAAATTTAGATAATCCTTCAAGCATATCAGAGAACAATATAAGATTTGAAGTTTATGAGTTCTTATAAGCTAATATATAATAATAATTAAGTTTATAGTTAAATTTTTATAGATATCTAGTGGAATTCTTAATAGAAATATAAAATTTACACAAAAATTATTGAATTTCTGTAAATCATAAACTATGCTCTAGATCCGTCATTGTCTCCAAGTGATAGTAATAAATAAGTTTTGAGAGAACCTGTAAATATCAAAATTTCGCATGAATTTTCCTTCAAACGCTCTATTCTTTAATTCCCCCCTCCCCTCCTCATATCTATTGTCTTTAATTTTTGCCTTTGCTGCTTATTTAATGACAATATCCAGATATGTCTCTCTCGGTATAAGTTATGTAATATTTTTATTTTTGAAAATTAAACTTTTGCCTCGCTCAGCACAAGTTCTGTAGTATGTGGCATAAGTTGTGTTGGAGTATTATATTTCATATTATGTTGAGTATGGAAAGGGAGCCTTAGAGTAACAAGTAAAGTTGCTGCCATGTGACCAGGAGGTCACGGGTTCAAGTCGTGAAAACGACATCTTGCAGAAATGTAGGATAAGGTTGCATACAATAGACCTTGTGGTCCGGCCTTTCCCCCGACCCCGCACATAGCGGGAGCTTAGTGCACCAGGTTGCCCTTTTTTTTAGTGTTGAAAGTTTGCCTTTTCCTACATAACTTGTGCAGATGTGATGATATACATACGTTGGCTAAGTGATATGCCGACCGAAATATGAAGTTATGCCATTTTTCAGTATATGTTGAATGTTGAAAGTTTTACCTTGTCCGACATAACTTGTGGGATGTTATGATACATATGTTGAAGCTAAATTCTAACTAGGCCAGTCGAAATCTGAAGGTATGCCGCGTCAAAAGTGCTTAAGGGAAAATATTAAAGATCATAAATTTGAGGTACAAAAATTAAGGACGACCCCGAAATAGGACATTTGTGCAAAAAAGCCTCTCATAACAAATAACTTTTCGGGGGTGTAAATTTATGTTTTCGCATCATAATATTCACAAGTTATGTCTCGCGTCTTTAAAAAACTTATGCTTCACTAAGTATAAGTTCGATTTTGATGAGAAAAAATTAAAAACCAACCCATTTGAAGGGCAAAGAAAGACCAACCCATTTGAAGTAAAACGTGCAATTATTTGTGGTAAGGAGAAAAAATTAAAGACCAGCACAAAATAGGAGGAAAAGTGCAAATGACCGCAGCTTCCTCTGAATGAAAAATGATTTGTGGATCATACTTTTGAGTTTAGACTTAGCAGTAGTTTTACTAGTGCTAGTTCAAAGGAAATTACATCAGCTTGAAACATGAAAATAATTAACTGAAGATCACAAAAACTAAATACTCTATTTATCTCTTGCATTGGTGGATTAACGGTTCAGGCTCATGATTAAATTCCACAAGATTGTTTTGACTAGCAGAACTTCACATTCGATTATAGTACATGCGTCAATAGCCGTTAAGATCAAGATGTCAATACTTGAATAACGAAAATAGTAATAGATTGTTCTAATAATACCATTAATTTCTAAGTCCCCGAAAAACGACGCCAAACACTTGTTGCAATTATTTGTGGTAAGGAGCAAAAATTAAAGACCAGCACAAAATAGGAGAAAAAGTGCAAATGACCGCAGCTTCCTCTGAATGAAAAATGATTTGTGGATCATACTTTAGAGTTTAGACTTAGCACTAGTTTTACTAGTGCCAGTTCAAAGGAAATTACATCAGCTTGAAATATGAAAATAATTAACTGGAGATCACAAATACTAAATACACTATTTATCTCCTGCATTGGTGGATTAACGGTTCAGGCTCATGATTAAATTCCACAAGATTGTTTTGACTAGCAGAACTTCACATTCGATTATAGTACCTGCGTCAATAGCCGTTAAGATCAAGATGTCAATACTTGAATAACGAAAATAGTAATAGATTGTTCTAATAATACCATTAATTTCTAAGTCCCCGAAAAACGACGCCAAACACTTGTTGCAATTATTTGTGGTGAGGAGCAAAAATTAAAGACCAGCACAAAACAGGAGAAAAATTGCAAATGACCGCAGCTTCCTCTGAATGAAAAATGATTTGTGGATCATACTTTAGAGTTTAGACTTAGCAGTAGTTTTACTAGTGCCAATTCAATGGAAATTACATCAGCTTGAAACATGAAAATAATTAACTGGAGATCACAAAAACTAAATACTCTATTTATCTCCTGCATTGGTGGATAAACGGTTCAGGCTCATGATTAAATTCCACAAGATTGTTTTGACTAGCAGAACTTCACATTCGATTATAGTACCTACGTCAATAGCCGTTAAGATCAAGATGTCAATACTTGAATAACGAAAATAGTAATAGATTGTTCTAATAATACCATTAATTTCTAAGTCCCCGAAAAACGACGCCAAACACTTGTTGCAATTATTTGTGGTAAGGAGTAAAAATTAAAGACCAGCACAAAATAGGAGAAAAAGTGCAAATGACCGCAACTTCCTCTAAATGAAAAATGATTTGTGGATCATACTTTAGAGTTTAGACTTAGCACTGGTTTTACTAGTGCCAGTTCAAAGGAAATTACATCAGCATGAAACATGAAAATACTTAACTGATGATCACAAAAACTAAATACTCTATTTATCTCCTGCGCTGGTGGATTAACGGTTCAGGCTCATGATTGAATTCCACAAGATTTTTTTAACTAGCAAACCTTCACATTCGATCATAGTACCTGCGTCAATAGCCGTTAAGATCAAGACGTCAATACTTGAATAACGAAAATAGTAATAGATTGTTCTAATAATACCATTAATTTCTAAGTCCCCGAAAATGACGTCAAACACTTGTTGCAATTATTTGTGGTAAGGAGCAAAAATTAAAGACCAGCACAAAACAGGAGAAAAAGTGCAAATGACCGCAGCTTCCTCTGAATGAAAAATGATTTGTGGATCATACTTTAGAGTTTAGACTTAGCAGTAGTTTTACTAGTGCCAGTTCAAAGGAAATTACATCAGCTTGAAACATGAACATAATTAACTAGAGATCACAAAAACTAAATACTCTATTTATCTCCTGCATTGGTGGATTAACGGTCTAGGCTCATGATTAAATTCCACAAGATTGTTTTGACTAGCAGAACTTCACATTCGATTATAGTACCTGCGTCAATAGCCGTTAAGATTAAGACATCAATACTTGAATAACGAAAATAGTAATAGATTGTTCTAATAATACCATTAATTTCTAAGTCCCCGAAAACGACGTCAAACACTTGTTGCAATTATTTGTGGTAAGGAGCAAAAATTAAAGACCAGCACAAAACAGGAGAAAAAGTGCAAATGACCGCAGCTTCCTCTGAATTAAAATGATTTGTGGATCATACTTTAGAGTTTAGACTTAGCAGTAGTTTTACTAGTGCCAGTTCAAAGGAAATTACATCAGCTTTAAACATGAAAATAATTAATTGGAGATCACAAAAACTAAATACTCTATTTATCTCCTGCATTAGTGGATTAACGGTTTAGGCTCATGATTAAATTCCACAAGATTATTTTGACTAGCAGAACTTCACATTCGATTATAGTACCTGCGTCAATAGCCGTTAAGATCAAGATGTCAATACTTGATTAACGAAAATAGTAATAGATTGTTCTAATAATACCATTAATTTCTAAGTCCCCGAAAACGACGCCAAATACTTGTTGCTCCCAAATGCACACGCAAGCGCATGTGATCACCAAGTAATATAGTGACTATTTTAGCCGTACAAGAAAAAAAACCTACGGTGACGGTTAAAAACTGTTATCTGAAGGGGTGGATGACGGGTTCTGTAAGTGTCATTGTAGCCACTATCACAAATAGATGACAGTTTCACCAACTGTCACAACATATGTGACGGGCATAAACCGTCACAGATTTGCTCGTTGACTTTGACTATTTCCCAGCAATTGATCGTTGATTTTGACTATTTCCCGCTTTTTTTTAAAATTTTTCCCGGGTATTTAAAAATTGTGGCGGTGAAATATTTGAATTTTATTAATTTAATATTTCTTTTTGGCAAAATTTTTTAAATAAATTTGAATTAATTTAATTTCAATATCAAAAAATTGCGGGAAAATTGATTTTGGCCAGTTTTTTATTTAATAATTAATTTAATTTATTAATTTTTCAATAATTGTTAAATTGGTGGGAAAATAGCATATTGTCACTAAAATGTAACTAATTAATCAAATCATTTTAATACACAACATTGAAACATTTACGAATTGTTTTACAAAATAAAATGTTCCCAAATGTAACCAAAACAAAATGTTCCCATAAACGGCCAAAGTACAAATATAATCCAACCATCATGAAGGTGGCACAACTTCGGTAGTACGGAGAATCTTTGAAAAATGATGCGCCCACTCAATCTGGACCTCATCAAGCTCATGCTATGAAAATACTTTTTTCCCATTGTACTGTTAAACACAATAGAGATCAACTAATTTTTTTTAATCATAATTAGGTCATTCTAATGTAACTACATTCAAATATAATTCAACACGTTAGATAAATTATAATACACAATAGAGATCAATTAAAGTATATAGACAAGTACATAAACAAGAAATAATGTTAGATACTTACATTTTTTTTTGCAGTAGAGATAAATCATTCATGAGGTCTTTAATGAAATGCAACAAATAGTAATCGCACTCGTATCCATTAGGCTGTTGTGGTACCTTAAAGAAAAATTAACCCAATCATTTACTTAACTGAACAAATTTGAACTTACATTACATGCATTTAAAGACTTGAATAAAATGAAGTACATTAATAATTTTCAGCATTCTAGAAAAAGCCCATTTATGATTATAACCTTTTTGAGTTGTGTACATGCGCATAGCACTATAAAAAATTACAAAATATTAAAACATGCTTGTCATCATTCTTGAAATATAATTGACTAACAATATTAAAACAAGTTAGTAAATAATAACAAGTAAACGATATGTATTGTGTGATAAGTTTTACCAAGTCTTGATGGGGAGCATTATTAAGAGAATCCAAATAGTATACCTCAAATTTAGACACATCAAAAACAGTCAATACCCAATGATTCCTACAAATCATGTATATTCAGTATTTCTCAATCTAATTAAGGGAAAAGAGACTTTAAATACAACATATAAAGAAAACAGAATTGACATACTGTGGATTATATGGCATAAAGATATATTATCCGTCTTTCCCTTTCAATAAACGATCACATAAACTTGCTGCCCTTTTATCAGGTGGATTGTTTGGTTTACCTTTCGGATTTATATTTGCACACACCAAACAAGGCAGCACAAACCCAAATGATCGCATTTTTCCTCTTCCCGGCTGGTTGTATTTCTCATGCAAAAAGCTAAAATAGAAACATGGCAATAATTTTTGCATCGAGAAAACAGTTCACAACAAAAGTTAACATTACTGTGATGGCAGTTCACAGAAAAAGAGGTATGTGCTAATAACATGACAGTTCACACAAGCTTTAATATGGAAATTTTATTTTTCTGAGTAGACTAATGTCAAATGCACACATCACACATCACAACAAAACAGAATGTAAAATAATAACAACCAACAAATTAAAAGACGTACCAAATGTAAACTTCAATTTGATTAACACCTAACCAATCCATTTTGAGTAATGCCTCGCATTCGTCCTTGCCAATATGAGCTTTGACAAAATTTCTGGTCTCAAAAATAGAATCATCCACAAGGTATGGCACGGAATAGTCTGTTGGCAACCTCATATCCCCAATGTCCCCCAAAAGAGCAAGCACTTCATTATGTTTTCGTTGTTGCACTCCTGAATGTCGTATTTTTCTCATTGGCTGTGGAAGATTTCCAATTTTCTTTTTCCCTTTCTTCTTCTCATTTTCTAAAACATCTGTCTGATCATTCAACACCACCATATCACCATCATCAAACTGCAACTGTTTCTTGGTGGTAGGCTGATGAACTTCGTCAACGACAAGCATTTGATCTTTTTTTGGTGATCTTTCCTGGCCACCAACGTCTTCCTTATCATCATTATCATCAATTGGAGATTATGGTGGAAGAAGAAATCAATATTCTACAATTTAGAGTATTGGAAGCACTTACTTGTGAGACACCAATTAGATGTTATGCACATTGAAAAAAATGTGTGTGAGAGTGTATATGGGACTTTGCTTCATATTCCGGGTAAGTCTAAAGATGGCTTGAAGTCGAGGATGGACCTAGTAGCTTTGAAAATTAGGGGAAAGTTAGCACCGCGAGTTAAGAAAAAAAAAGACTTGGCTTCCTCCAACATGTTACACATTGACAAATGAAGAGAACATGATCTTTTGTAAATGTTTTAAAAACATTAAAGTTCCGAAAGGATATTCTTCCAACATTCAGAGCCTAGTTTGTATGAAGCAATTGAAACTTAAAGGACTGAAGTCCCACGACTGTCATGTTTTAATGCAGCAACTTTTGCCGATTGCATTAGGGAGTTTGAAGAATAAGCATGTTAAAAAACAGTCATGAGGTTATGTTTTTTTTAATGCTTTATGTGCAATAGTTGTTGATGTCACAACATTGGATCAGTTAGAGAAGGATCTTGTAGTAACTTTGTGTTTGCTAGAAAAATGTTTTCCTCCATCTTTATTTGATATAATGGTCCATTTAACTGTGCACTTGGTGAGTAAGGTGCGGTAATGTGGGCCTATTTTTCTTCGTTGGATGTATCCCTTAGAGAGAAATATGAAAACCTTGAAGAGTTATGTGAGGAATATTTCTCTCGAAGGGATACATCTTCGTTGCTGAGGAAGGCTTAGAATTTTGCTCCACATACATGTCAGATATGAAAACAGTTGGTGTACTGGAAGGACACATGCAGAGTATATCAATTGAAAAATCAACTGGTGGACTGAAAATAATCCAGCCTGATTCAGCTTTGTTGTTCCAAGCCCACTTGTGGATTTTGGAGAATACAGTTAAATTCAACCGTTTATTGGGTAATTTATTATTTTCTTAGTTAAAATACATGTCTTATTGCTTGCTTTTATAAACATTATCACTGAAATTTGTTCTGTTCATTTAATGGGGAAGTGAGCATTTTGAGTGCATAAGATTAAAGCATTCAAAGAGATCTGAGCGGTGGTGTAAGACTGAACACAACAAACACTTTGCTGATTGGCTCAAGAATAAGGTTAAAATATATCATAATCATATAGTTACATTATGGTTCTCATTTTTTTTAGTCTGTATGTTATTGATTATGAATTGCTTTCTTAGGTTTATGAATTAATGCGCAATGGTGTTGAAGTTTTAGAAACTTTGCGTTGGTTGTCTCATGGTCCTTCTCCCATTGTTTACAAATATTCTGGATATGATGTGAATGGATATTGATTATGATCAATTATAAATCATTTTTGCAGTTTTGACATGGATAAGAAGAGTAAAAAGAAAGATGCATATTGTAACAATGATGATGACTAATTGTCAGATGGTATATCTGATGAAAATGAAGAGCATGATGTTGCTCCAGTGCAATGCAAACTTAAATCTATTCCCAATTTTTCTGGTGGAGAAAATTCATAAAAATGTGAAGATGATGGAGAAGATACAAGTGATGGAGACAAACCAGATGATAGCATCCATAGTAGAGGTGCTTCTATTGGCCATAAACAGAATATGAAAAGAAAAATATATGGGAGAATTGTGGTTAAGTACAATAAGTTGGGGATTCCAATAGGCGAATCAGGCAATGATTTATGCACTCATTTAGGAGTTTTGACCCGCACAATAGTGTCTATAATTCATGATGATTAGCGGTTGGTTCCAGAAGAAGAAAAAGATAGGCTTTGGGAATCTATTAAGATAAGTTCATAATGTGTCTGATTACTTGTATCTCTTCTTCTCTTCACCTTCAATCTCTTCTTCTCTTCACCTTATTGCGTCTGGTGGGCTGCTTGTAGAAACTAGTGACTGGTGACTGATAAAGGGCTGGAAATTTTATGTAAATGTCACTGCAGGTACATTTTGTGGTTCATCCAGGAAGTAAGAAACTGATTCTACAAGGAATTGGACATGTGTTCCAAAACTTCAAATACAGACTGACAAAAAAATATGTTGTCCAACGTGTAAATGATCGTGAGTTGTTGTACACTCCTCCAGTTGAACACAAACATATTACCAAATCTGATTGGGAGAAGTTTGTGAAGTCTCGTCTTTCTGAAGACTTCCTGGTGAGTAAATGAAAAAAACTAAATAACTCCTTTCAAATGTAGTTCAATAAATGAAAAAAATAATTCTTTTCAAATGTTCTTTAATCAGAAAAAAAGTAAAGTTGCAAAAGTAAGGAGGGCAAAGAATAATTTGAATCATCGCTTGAGCAGAGCATGATGTACAGGGCTTATAGAAGAAATTGTAAGTTTTATATTTTTGTTTTAATGTAGAAAAATGAGCTTGAACTTAAACCATCTGAGTTTTATTTGTTTAATATATAGTGATCTGCATCCAGCATTTCAGAGGAGGAGATTGACAGGAGTGAGCTTTGGAAGCAAGCTCGCATGATGAGAGATGGTAAATTTGACTCGGAAGTGGAAGTTATTGTCAACGAAATTGTAAGCTCTCAATTATAAGAATACAGAATCCCTTAATTGACAAATATAACATTATTCATGAAATGTCTCACCTGAATTCTATCTTACATTATTGTATTGACAGGAAAGGATTAGAAAGGATGTCGAAGAGGGTAAACTCAAGCTTCGTGGAAAGAATGACATACTTGCAAGAGCTATGAGAAAAAATCCAAAAAATGGTCATATGCAAGGGACATGTAAATTTTATGCTGCTACTTTGTACTTTCACACATATGATGGATCTACGGAGACTGGAAGCAATAAGAGATTAGAGCAACGACTGTTAAATGTTGAGTGTGAGTTGGAGGAACTGAGGAGCCAAGTTAAAACAACGACTGTTAAACATTCAGACATGGCCAGTTGTTCCTATGCATCTCTCATCAGAATCATCCCCGTATTTTCGCTTCTTCCCATTTTTCTTCCCCCATGTATTGTCAACACATTCAACTAAGTGTAATATTTCCTCACCATTCAACTGTACAGGGGCTGTTTGCTCTTCTATTTCGTTGTCAAAGACAAATTTTTGCCATATGTATTTATGTCCTTCTGGAAGCCAACGACGATGACCAAGATACACATTTTTCTTGCTATGTCGAAGTCTACATCGGGGTGTATCAACACCACAATATGGACATGCGTAATAACCCTTAATGATACAGCCCGCTAAAATCCCATAGGCAGGAAAGTCATTTATAGTCCAGATCAAGACAGCCCGCAAATTGAATACCTCTTTCTTGAAAGAATCAAAACACTCAACCCCATCTTCCTATAAGATTTGTAAATTATCTACTAAAGGTGCTAAGTAGGCATCAATGTCATTCCCCGGTTGTTGTGGACCAGAAATTAGGAGATATAACATCAAGAATTTCATTTTCATACAAAGCCACGGGGTAAGGTTGTAGGTTGTCAGAACAATTGGCCAACAACTATATGTACTACTAAGGGAGCTATGTGGGTTGATTCCATCTGCTGATAAAGCTAGACGGAGGTTCCTAAGGTCTTTTGCAAACTTAGGCCACTTCTCATCTATTAACTCCCAACCTTTCGAATCTGTTGGATGTCGAAGCTTCCCATCTCGGATCCTCTCTTTTGCATGCCAAGTTAAGTCTTTGGTTGTTTGAGAGCACTGAAACATTCGACGAAACCTAGGGATAATAGGGAAGTACCATAAAACCATAGAGGGTATCCCTACTCTATCTTCTTCACTCCCATTTTTTTTCCATCTTGAAACAGAACATGTAGGGCATATTTCCATTTTTTCATACTGTTTTCTATAAAGTATGCAATCATTAGGGCATGCATGAATTTTTATATACTCTAACCCTAAAGTAGTCATTATTTTCTTAGCATCATAAAAAGACACAGACAATTCATTTCCCTCAGGCAAAACCTGAGATATAAGATTCAATATCTCAGAAAAGCTTTTGTCAGATAAACCAAACTTACCCTGATATTAAAAATTTAACTAGAGCACCTAACTTAGTGAAATTTGTGCATCCTGGATATAAAGGTTTCTTTGCGTCTTCAAGAAGCTCTATAAAATCTTTATTATCGACACAGTTATTAAAAGCATCAGTAACCATATCTACATTATCCCCATCATTGTAGTTAGACTCAAACTGGTCACCTATTCTAGAGTCCATGTTTCCAGACCTTTCCCCATGCCAAAACCAGATTTTATATTCACTATCTATCCAATGAAAAAACAAATGTTCAGATACAACTTTCACTGAGTGAAAAGACAAATTCCCACATTGAGTGCAAGGACACCTAATCACATTACTGTCTACAGCAAATTGCAAAAATTTCTTAACCCCTTATCATATTCATGTGATAATCGACAACATGACATCCAAGACTTATCCATCAACGAACAGTTATAAGAACAACACCTGACACACAGCAAAAGGCATGCACACATATCATTCAACCACATTTAAAAAAATATACCAATGTAAATTTTTTGATTTAAAAGTAAACATATTGTAGCTCAGCAACGAATCAAGCAAAACAACTTCTAAATTTCCAACACCGATTTTAGGTCTCAGAACGATTTTAGGGGTCAAAACGATTTTAGGGCTCAGATTTCGATTTGAAGCAGTTAAGAACGAATTTAGACTTGATAAAAACTGATATTTAACATCAATGTAACATTATTGTGCACATATTGATTTTTCTTAGCAAGCTTCAATACCCTAACACAGTGGCCTAAAATCGACGGGCGAAGAATGCTAGGTTAGCATCTCAGAACGAAAACGATGACATGCAAGAAAGCTCAGATGGAACAAAATCGATGGGTTAGCTGCTCAGATGGAATGAAGATGAAAGGAATTTTATCAATGGGTTAGCAGATGGAACGAAGAATAAAGCTCTGGAAGTTCGACCTAATTGATGGGTTTAACTTAGCATAAATTGGGTATGGGCCAGTTTTTATGTGTTGGGTCGGGTCAACTAAAAAAATATGGGCTAACTCTATAAAACTGTCACACAAATCTGACAGTGCAAATACCCATCATATGACTGTCATAATTTTATGACAGTTTAAATACCTGTCACACAGATGTCATAAGTGTCTGTTGACCAAGAAGTCAAAGGAAAAATTGTCACACTATGTGATAGTTGAATAAACTGTTACACTCTGACTGTCACCGAAAGTCCTTTTTCTTGTAGTGATATCGTACCCATATAGACTTAGGATCAACGGTCAAATTAGACTTCAACATTGCTACTGATTACGCAAGTATATGTGAAGAAAAATTGGTTGTTTTGTGAACTAATGCAAAAATATACAACAATAACATACACAGTATAATCCCACAAAGTGGTGGTCTGGGGAGGGTAGAATGTACATATACCTTATCTTTACCTTTGTGGGGGTAAAGAGGTTGTTTCCGATAGACCCTTGGCTCAAGAGGAAAGTAGTCGATGCAGGATTGTAAGACAAATAAGACAACAAAATTGTACGATACAAAATAAATGAAGCAACTCATAGTAATACACACAAAAAGAATAGGGATCTACGCAATACATAAATAATATTACTAAGAAAAAAAGAAGATGAGATGAAGAGGCTAGCCCCCTACTTCTCCCACATAATGCGACAAAAACTCTACTACTCCACTAACATTTTACGTTAATGCTCGACATCCAAATCTTCTTATCTAGGGTCATGTCCCTAGTCAGCTGAAGTTGTGTCATGTCCTATCTAATCACCTCCTCCCTCCCCCAGTTATTCTTCGGCCTACCCCAGCCACTCTTAACTCCTGCTACCGCCAATCTCTCACACTTCCTAATTGGTGCATCCTCACACCTCCTCTTCACATGCCCGAACAAACTCAATCTCGCTTCCCACATCTTATCCTCCACGGAGACCACTCCGACCTTGTCCCGTATAACTTCATTCCTAATCATATCTCTCCTAGTATGTCCACACATCCATTAAAAATGTAAAAGACTAATTAACAACGTGATAATTTGTTGTGAATGTTGTATAAAACTTGGTTTAACACAACGATATGAGTATTTCAGGGTCGTGGTTGGTTCACCAATCATATTGAGTCATCCAAGTACCTCACCCTAGTAGTTTTATTAAAGATTGCTAATTAAGATTAGTAATCTCGTAGTATTATCCCAAACCGCTACTCACCGATTCAAAACAGTTCACCGCCTATATTCCTATAACATTGACCTATTAAGAACGCAATTCGTTTACAATATTTAATTGAATGCGGCGACTAAGTATATTCTTATCCTAGCCACAAATCCTAGCCCTACTTTAAGGATAATTAGATCACGCTCTCTTTACTTCTTCTCTAATATAATAACATCTTTCCCAAGTATGTATATTAAATAGTAAATAGGACCCAACTATTGCTCAATCAATCAAGCAATTATGCATAGAAGTAAAGAAACGGTCGTATATGAATAAACTATTAAGATGAAGATATTTGTTCAAACATCGATATTCATGGCTACACCACAACCTTAGAATTATAGAGTTTACCTACTCATAGTCAGATTACAAATAATGAAAATCATGTTTAATCCAACAAAAAATGAAGTAAATAAAGTAAGAGAAATAACCCTACGAAGAATAACTCTAATCCTTGCTCTCTGTGCGATAAAATGTTCGAATCCCTTCTAAAATGACCTAGGGTTCTATTTATAGCGTTGGAAAATAATCCTCCAAAGCGCATCCAAAATGGGTCAGACTTAGAAAATAAATCTCGTTGACACAACTAGCTCGCTGAGCGAGTTGCATAGCGAGCAACTACTTCGTTATAGCCTTGGCTCATCGAGGCTTCTTTGTAATCCCACACTTAGTGAAAAACTCGTGAACGTCTTCAACTACATCATTGTCTCGCTGAGCGAGTAATATGGAATAATGATTAACATGGACAGTCAGGGGCATTCGTATTTCATAGTCAGAGATGAAATTCTTGGATTTATGAAAGACGAACAACTGCGAAAGCATTTGCCAATGATATATGCATTGGCCACAGAAGTTTGAGGCAATACCAGGTCTGTGATGCCCTTAGATGTTCTGGGCCGCACGCGCACTACACTGATGTATTCAACGAGTTTATAGCCTTGGCCGACAGGCCCGGGTAATCTTTGAAATTTCATCGTGATGGGTATAGATCATTGCAATTGTTGGTCTTCAATGAGGAATTCTTAGTAAGTGTGAGTCATGAGCTCGCGTTGACTACGTCCCTGCCCTTTGTACACACCGCCCGTCGCTCCTACATCCCTGCCCTCAGTTACCCAATCGTTAGGGCAAAATTACGGGGAAAAAACTGCTGTGATTGATTAGAATAAACAGCATAGAGTAGAGTGATCATTTTCTTAAATAGAAAAGAAAAACAAAACCTTCTTTAATTTGTTTTGTTACACGTCGATTTTAATTCTGCTGGAGAAACAATTACCATTTTAGATAATCAAATCGTTATTGACTGTAAACATTGGTTGTTAACAAACATCCTTTTTTTTAATTTCATATAATTGAGTTAGTTAGGATATTAAAAAGGGTATTTAAATTCTGTTAAGATTGAGGATATTTTAGAATTTAGTACAAGTATCCTAAATATGTTAGCCAATCGTAAGTGTTTTAAGAAGGAAGGCTAACATATAAATTATGGTATCATTAGTTCCTTTTTCTGTCGAGGTGTGAAAGAATTGCTCATTCGCATAATCATGAATAACAATATATATTAGGCGATACGTATTATATTTTCTTAAGAGAATTTGGTTTTAGGAGTTCATGTTCAGTTAAAGAATTTGGAGTGTGTCTTGGGGTAGTCATTTTTTGGTTTACTCTCACTTGCGAGAATGCTCTCAAAAATGGGCTCATTCGTAGGGCACACTTTCAGCTTTCTGCTTATAGCGTCGTCTCAGCTGCTGGACGCACATTACAGTGCAAATCTAGAAGAAAAGGGCCCTAGTTATGAACTACCACGGAGGCCTTTATTTGTTACTGTTGGAAATTTTACTAATGTGGGATTAAGTTTATCCCATTTTTAGTGACTTAAACACGTGGGCCCTGTATGTCAGAAACATCATTTCCTCGCACATGCCAAATCTATTAAGTGAGTAGATGATGTTAGTGTCAAGTATCGTCAAATTTCGTCGAAAAATGAAAGAGATATTGGTACACAAAGTAAGGTGTTTGAGACATGAAAAGATGGAGTGCATTTCGCCAAAATGACAAATCTCCCTCATTGGTAAAGGAAGGAGAGTTTATGCAATATATAAACTCTAAGTTTGAGTAAGGGTTTGGGATCCCAAGGGGTAACCCATGTGTTTAGAAGGGAGAGGACCTAGGTGAGCTTGGGTTGGGGCTAAGCCCCACGCGCACCGCCGACGGTCCAGGCTCGGGGGACACGAGTTTCTTTCGAAACTTTAAATGCTCAAAACGTTACATCGTCAAATTTCGTTGAGAAATAAAAGAGATATTGGTACACAAAGTAAGGTGTTTGAGACATGAAAAGATGGAGTATTTTTGGCCAAAATGACAAATCTCCCTCATTAGTAAAAGAAGGAGAGTTTATGCAATATATAAACTCTAAGTTTGAATAAGGGTTTGGGGCCCCAAGGGGTAACCCATGTGTTTAGAAGAGAGAGGACCTAGGTGAGCTTGGGTTCGGGGCTAAGCCCCTCACGCACGCCGCCCGTCCGGTCCGGGGTCGCGGGATGCGGGTTTCTTCCGGAACTTTAAATGCTCAAAACATTACAACCGACATAACTGATGACTGTTTAAATGCTCAAAACGTTACAAAGGTCTTAAAGACATAACTGTTGGCTTTTCACCTGGTCAGCTGCCTCCCTTTCTGGTCCTATATATTGAACACTTCAGTTCAAACAAAAAAATAGAGAGCAGGAAATAGAAACACACAGTAGACATGAACAAATAATTATGTCTGTCCAGAAACTCAAACTAAACTTCCGTTTCTATTTTGTTCATCGTCCAGAACATACACACAGAAAATAAAAATACAGAAAGCAGGCAGAAATGTTTTTCCGCCCTCTTTCTTCAGCAATTTGTTCTTATTCATCTTCTTCACTAGAATCAACAGTATTTGCTTTGTATTGTTGATTAGTTGCTGTTTTTATCTTGGGAGACTATTGCCCAATATTTATGAATATTTGTTTTCATAAATATTAGGGTGGATGAACCACTTGTGATGATCATGACATGCATTCTAAATAAGTTTAGGAATAACATATTTGATATGTTTCTTATAAGTTTGTTATTCTGCGCCAAAGATAATTATCATGACATAATTATATTGCATAAAGATCATGTGGATTTACGTTTAAGTTGTGGAATGAAGAAGACTAAAGATGATGTTCTATCTTACTGCGTTGAGCCTGTCACAATCTTAGACAGAAGATCCTCCATCTGGTGGGGATGCAACAGACACTCAATCTAACACAACGACTGAAGTGGGCTAGAATATCCAAGTCTCAAATGACCTAAAGGACAAGACCAAACGCAAGGCAGAGGCTAACGTTGTACAAGACGAGGGTAGTCCTCCAGATCTTGACGACAAGATTGAGGCTAACGTTATACAAGACGAAAGTAATCCTCGGGATCTTGACGACAAGATTGTGGATTTCTCGGCAGTGGTACTGGAGGCAAATCTGGTGGAGAATCCAAAGCAATGGTGGATAGACATGGGTGCAACCCGTCACATCTGCTCAGAAAAGAGTACATTCTCCTCTTACGCCGCAGTCACGAATAAGAAGTTGTTCATGGGCAACGACACCACATCTAAAGTGCAATGGGTTGGAAAGGTTGTCCTCAAAATGACTTCAGGAAAAGAGATCACTCTAAAGGAAGTGATGCACGTCCCTGACATCCACAAAAACTTGATTTCAGCGCCACTGTTGGTCCAGGCTGGTTTTAGACTAGTTTTTGAGTTCAACAACTTTGTAATAACTAAGAATGAAATATTTGTAGGAAGAGGGTTCGTGTGTGACAGCCTCTTCAAAATGAATGACATATATGTAATCCATTCATCTAATGAAACGAAGCCTTCTACTTACTTACTTGAGTCTTCTAATCTATGACATCATATATTAGGACACATCAACTAAAAAGTTAGTAAAGTTGGAATTGTTGCCTTCCTTCGACATAAACCCTCAACATAAATGTGAGGTGTGCGTAAAGGCAAAATTAACCAAGTATTCTTTCCATTCGGTTGAAAGAAGCACCGCTCCTCTAGAACTTATTCACACGAACATATGTGATTTAAAGTTTGTACAAACTAGAGGGGGGAACAAGTACTTTGTGACTTTCATTGATGATAGTACAAGGTATTGTTACGTTCACTTGTCGAAAAGTAAAGATGAAGCCTTTGAAGCATTTAAACGTTACAAAGAAGAAGTTGAAAATCAACTAAACCTACGGATTAAGGCAATTCGTAGTGATAGAGGGGGAGAATACGTAGCACCGTTTGAAGAATACTGTGCTCAATTTGGCATTGTTCATCAAACGACCGCTCATTACTCGCCTCAGTCTAACGGTGTTGCTGAGCGTAAAAAACCGCACGTTAAAAGAAATGATGAATGAATTACTCATCAATTCCGGTTTAGCCCAAAACATGTGGGGCAAAGCGATTCTTACCGCTAATACAATTCTCAATAGAGTTCTGCATAAACGTAAGGATAAAACTCCATATGAATTATGGAAAGAAAAGAAACGCACTTACAAATATTTGAAAGTGTGGGGTTGTCTGGCAAAGGTCGAAGTACCTAAACCAAAGTAGGTCAAAATTGGACATAAGACTGTAGATTGTATATTCATCGGATATGAAAATAACAGTAGTGCTTATCTCTTCTTAGTGTATAAGTCTGAGATGCCTGATATCTACAAAGGTACGATCATGGGATCATGGAATCAAGGAATGCTGAATTCTTTGAAGAGATCTTTCCTAGAAAGGGAAAATAAATAATTTCGCACAAATGAAGTTATGAACAAAATGCTCAAAGTCTACAAGACCAGGGAGTTTCTGATTATCCGGAACTAGACTTTTCAGATCTACAGGACTCAGGAGTCACTGACTATTCGGAACTTAATGTTCCAGACCTACAGAATATAGGGGTTCCAGATGTTGAACCAAGAAGGAGCAAGAGGACCAAAAAGGATAAAACTTTGGTCCAGACTTTCTAACCTATATTGTTGAAAATGAACCAAGGACAATCAAAGAAGCATTGTCAACTCCAGAAGCATCGTTTTGGAAAGAAGCTATAGAAAGCGAAATAGATTCCATCATGCAAAACCATACTTGGAAAATGGTTGGTCTTCCTCCGGAAAGCAAACCTTTGGGTTGTAAGTGGATACTCAAAAGAAAGTACAACGCAGATGGAACTATTAACAAGTATAAGGCTAAATTGGTAGTCAAAGGCCACAGTAAAAAAGAAGGCCTCGATTACTTCGACACATACTCACCCGTGTCTAGATTAATGTACATAAGGGTATTCATAGCCATAGTAGCTTTGCGTAACCTTGAGATACACCAAATGGATGTTAAGACAGCATTCCTAAATGGAGATTTTGAAGAGGAAATATACATGGAACAACCCGAGGGGTATGTGGTTTCAAGACAAGAAAAGAAAGTATGTCAACTTGTTAAGTCTCTGTACGGACTCAAACAAGCTCCGAAATAATGGCATGAAAAGTTTGATAATACTTTATTATCAAAGAGTTTCTCCATAAATGAATGTGATAAATGTATCTATATCAAAGGGAACTCTAACTCATTTGTTATGATATGTCTTTACGTAGATGACATGCTCATCACCGCAAGTAGTCTAACCTTGGTCCTGGAAACCAAGAAGATGTTGAAACAATGCTTCGACATGAAAGATATGGGTATTGCAGATGTAATCTTAGGAATTAAGATTTCTAAGACATCTGACAGACTGGTCTTATCTCAATCTCATTACATTGAAGATGATTTGAGGAAATTCGATGTATTTGACAGTTCCCCTATGAAGTCACCAATGGTATGAATCATAGAATTGATAAAATCATAGTGCACCCATATCCCGGGAGCGATATGCATAGGTCATTGGCAGTTTAATGTACAGTACAAACTATACCCGATCCGACATTGCTTATCCAGTCAATAAGTTGGCTAGGTTCACTCGTAATCCTGGAAATGATCATTGGAAGGCATTAAATCGGATACTACGGTATCTGAAATATTCACTGACCTACGGATTACAGTATTCTAGATATCCAGCCGTATTGGAAGGATACAGTGATGCATACTGAACATCGGACATAAAGAACACAAAATCCACCAGTGGGTATGTCTTTACAATTGGTGGTGGGGTTGTGTCTTGGAAGTCCTTTAAGAAAACATGCATCGCCCGATACACGATGGAATCAAAGTTTATTGCTTTGGATAAAACATGAGAAGAAGCTGAATGACTTCACGACTTCTTAGAGGATATCCCTTGTTGGGATAAACCCGTGCCTTCGGTGATGATTCATTGTGACAGCCAATCGGCTTTAGGAAGGGCACGAAGTTATATGTACAACGGAAAGTCTAGACATATTCATTAGAGGCATAAGACCGTTAGAAAGTTGATCACTACGACTGTCATTTCCATTGATTACGTTAAATCAAAGGATAACCTAGCAGATCCGCTAACTAAATATGGTAACCCAACCTTACTAACTGGAGATCCCAAGAATGTGGTTCAATGGGAAAACTAAGCTATATAGGTTTAGTTTAGCGCTTCACTTGAAGTAAGAGCACTTCAGATTATCATTCTTTAATGAAAGATAACTCCAAAGCCGTTCCCGCGATAGACATTAAGTGCTACCTGCATGATGGGTAAAGAATAAGTTTCTGAAACCTTTAATGATTCCTAACACTTGCGAGTGGGGTAGATCAATATACCTTATAGGAGATCACCTATTTAAGTGCGAAGACAGGTCGCTTCAATTGTACGAACTTAAGAATCCAAGCGTTGTCCATGGCCACAACAGACAAAACAATAAGAAGAAGATGAATAAGGAGAGTTATTGTGTTGATATCATTGTCTTGGTTTACACTAAACACTAATGGTACAAGACATCACGTTCACCGCGCAGTAAGTAAATCTGATGGTAATCAACTAAGGAAGGTTCAAAGCCGAAAGCTATCTATCCTGATGCAATATCTCTTCGCTCAAAGATTGCTGATATTTGGCCCCATGTGTGCACCAATTCTCTTTCAAGAGGGGATTTTTTGGAAATTTTACTAATGTTGGATTGAGTTTATCTCATCTTTAATGACTTAAACACGTGGGCCCCACATGTCGGAAACATCGTTTCTTCGCACATGCCAAATCTACTAAGTGATTAGATGATGTTAGTGCAAAGTATCGTCAAATTTCGTTGAAAAATGAAAGAGATATTGGTACACAAACTAAGGTTTTTGAGACATGAAAAAATGGAGTGTTTTTTGGCCAAAATGACAAATCTCCCTCATTGGTAAAAGAATGAGAGTTTATGCAATATATAAACTCTAAGTTTGAATAAGGGTTTGGGGCCCCAAAGGGTAACCCATGTGTTTAGAAGGGAGAGCTAGGTGAGCTCCCCCCCCGGTCCGTTCCGGGTTCGGGCTCACGTTTGGGTCTGGGTTTCGGGTCTCGGGTCACGGGCCATGGGCCGTGGGCCATGGGTCGTGGGTCATGGGTCGTGAGCTGTTGGTCTGTTGGTTTCTTACAACCGACGTAACAGATGACTGTTTAAATGCTCAAAACGTTACAAAGGTCTTAAAGACGTAACTGTTGGCTTTTCACCTGGTCAGCTGCCTCCCTTTCTGGTCCTGTATATTGAACACTTCAGCTCAAACAAAGAAATAGAGAGCACGAAATAGAAACACACAGTAGACATGAACAAAGAATTCTGTCTGTCTAGAAACTCAAACTAAGCTTTCTTTTCTGCTCTGTTCATCGTCGAGAACATACACACAGAAAACAAAAATACAGAAAGCAGGCAGAAAAGTTTTTTCGCTCTCTTTCTTCAGAAATCTGTTCTACTTTCATTTACTTCACTGGGATCAACACAGTTTGCTTTACTTTGTTGATTATTTATTGTTTTATCTTGGAAGACTATTGCCCAATAACGTAAAAGCATCTATACGGGGCAATTTTGTCTTAAAGACAGAGAGTCATCTCTCGACTCAGTGTTCTGTTTGTTTAACCTTTTGACTACAGTTTAGCCCCGTTTTCGTTACCTGCAATCCGGTTTATATCCAAAAGTTACAGGGGGTATTTATCTTTTTGATCCTCAGATATTTCCTATATGTCTGGTTTACACGTGATCAAACACGTGATGACACTACTACTGATCAACCTCTTCCCTAGCCACTTGATGACGATGTTGAAGTGCAACCTCCCTTATTGACCCGTGTGTTAATTGAGGGCATTGATGATGTCGACAGCTACAGTCCGGTCAACGTTAGCTCATTTCCCCTCAAATCATTTTTCTGGGAGGGAGATTGCACTATATGCATGGAATCCTTCAAGGTTGGAGAAGACGTCCGGGTCGTTCCCTCATGCTGTCGTCGCTTCTATGATTGGTGCATTCGAGGCTGGACGGAAAACGGGAGTAACTAGTCATGTTCTATCTGTCATCGGCTCTATGAAGATATTGAAGTATAGTATAATTTGTAAAATTGTTTTTGCTTCGCGCGGTCATTAGAAACATCAAAAAATTTAAGAAATGATACTTTTATATGTTTAGCTGAGATAAAAAAAGAATTGATATATGTACTTAAATAATTAATTTTATAAGTTAATCAACTCACACTTATGAGTATTTTAAATTAAATGACTTCCAATTTTCATGAATGCAATTTTCATTCTTTAAGCAGGGTGTACATGTCACAAGCTGTAATGTTCCAATTTCTATAAATAAGCCAATAAACATATGGAAAGATGAAGTGTATATCTTACTTAATTAGTTCTTTAATTTCTTTAAAATGAAAAGAAGTTTGAGTAACTGTATATAGAATTTGGTAATTATAAGTGTGATTCTGTTGAAAGAGAGAACATCTCGCCTCCGTTAGGTAAGTCTTTTTGAATTTTGTTATTCAGACATATGACCACGCTAGGGAACAGAATTAGTAAGTTTGAGTAAATGTAATTGAATTGATAAGGTAGTTTAACAATAATAATAAAATTAATACTCCCTCCGTCCAGTTTTACTTGTCCACTATATTAAAAATAGTTGTCCAATTTTATTTGTCCACTATAAAAAAATCAAGAGATAATTTACCACTTCATACCTATTTTACCCATATCATTTATTATTGAATTGACAAGTTCAAGAAAATTTTAGTGGTTGCACAACTTTTAAAGTATGTTTTATTTATTTCAATCATTAAGTTACTTAGCAATAATTAAAGATAATACAATAAAATTATTATTTTATTTTTGGTTCCTTAATAGGCCAAGTAAAAATGTACCGAGAAAATAGCAACAACCATGTTCAATGATTCATTATTGTGCATTAAACGTTTTTTTCTGAGAAATGGGAAGAATGGACAATTGGGCACCACCAAAATCTATAAAAAAAAAAAATCTTCCTAGCTACATGCAAAAGAAAAAGAATTAATTTACATAATACTATCATTGGTCCACAAAGTATAATTTTTACCAAACTATAAATAAATTCTCACTTGGAAGTTTGAGGTATGACCCGAGCTTTGTTTAATAGAAAGTATTTTTCCCTTATCCGATTTGAATTACACTATACCATTGGATATGATTTTAAAATAGACCTATATAAAAAGTTGACCACTGCAATTGTTAATTTTGATTTACTTCTTTGAATTATCGTAAAAATGTTACTTATGTGGACTTCGAAAGCTCACAAAATCTAGCAAAAGGTGTTCAAGGGACAAGGGTACTCCCTCCAATCCATTTTACGTGTTATGTGCCTCCTTGAGAAAACATTAACCAAAAGGATTGTTAAACAGAGTAATATATCTGTGATATACACCCAATATACAGCAGTGTATATCACAGGCAAAGTAGTGGACTGGACTGGCCCAGCAGTGGGCTCTCGGCAGTGACCCAGCAATGGGCTCTCGGCAGTGGCCCAGTAATGGGCTCTCGGCAGTGGCCCAGCAGTGGCCCAGCAGTGGCCCATTCTCGGACAGATTGAGGACAATACAATCTTGTATATATGGTATATATATTTGTAGTATATTGTAGTGTAAAAGTTACCTTAATTAGTGTTATACACTTACCATAATTGTATAGTTAGAATTATGGTAGAATAAAGTTTTAGAAATAGAATAGGAATATGATTCTCCTATTATAGAAATATGTAACTTGTATATATAGCCTTTCAATTAATGAAAATAATCAAGGGGATTATTTCTTTCATGGTATCAAGAGACTAGGTCTAAACAAAAGCTTTTCTCTCCCAACTTTTGTCCTCTCAATTTCGGCCGAGACACCCCCACCCCCCTCGGGTTTCTCTTACAAAATTAGTCTTCCGTTCTCAAAAACACCTCTCTTAAATTTCCGTTACTTCTTTGTTCTTTCAATATGTCTAAGAACAATTATCATCCTGCCCTCATGGTTTCTAACGTCAAGACCAGTATCCCTATTGTCCTTGAGATGGAAAACGTCCAATATGCGACGTGGGCGGAGTTGTTTAAAATTCACACTATCTCCCATCAAGTTCTTCATCACATCATTCCTCCCGCTAGACCTCTTCCTGCGGAGGATCCTGAGTTATGGATTACTCTTGATGCTACCGTTCTCCGGTGGATCTACGCCACTATTTCAGTTGCTCTTCTACAGACGATTATTGAGCCGGATACCACGGCTATGGCTACCTGGAATAGATTGCGTGACATATTCCAAGACAACCAACATTCACGTGTCGTCACACTCGAGCAGGAATTCTCCCTAGTTCGAACGGACGAATTTCCGAACGTTTCTGCATATTGCAAGAAACCAAAGGAGTTGGCGGATCAACTCCGGAATGTTGGCGCACCGATAACAAATAATCGTCTAGTTCTACAGTTGGTTACCGGTCTTTCGGAGGCCTATAATGGTGTTGGAACTCTCCTTCGCCAAAGCAACCCTCTTCTTCACTTCTATCAAGCCCGCTCCATGCTTACTTTGGAAGAAGCCGGTTTGGCTAAAAAGGCGGCTACCGGAGCAAGCCCCGTCGTCATAGTGGCGTCATCTCTTAGTTCTTCAGGTTTTGTTAATAATTCGGGCCAAAACCATAATCATGGTAGCGGCAAAAATAATCGCAAGAATAATAACAAAATCCGATGAGGCAAACGCGGCAGTTTTGGTGGCGGTTCCGGTGGTCAGCAAGCAGGCGGTGGGTCCCATCCAGGGAACAGTGTCCCACCACCACCCTGGGCCCAGCAGTGGGGCCCATGACAGTGGCGCTGAGGCAGTGGACCGTGCGCCAGCAGCCCTTACAATCCAACAGCCAATTCCAGCGCCGATGGGGCGCCAACGCTCAGGCCCAACACCCGGCGATGGAGGCCCATCGCGATGGCCCAAGCGGCAGCAGCAGCTACGACCCAACTCCATCACGGACAGGAATTCTTGGGCCCCGACCTCCACAAGCCCATCATGCAACATGCCCCACTCAAACCGATATCGAGGCCGCAATGCACACATTGGGGTTAACTCAACCGGACCCAAATTGGTATATGGACACTGGTGACACTACTCACATGACTTCCGAATTAGGTACTCTCTCATCTTATTCCAATTTGAGCACCCATCGGGGGATAATTATTGGTAATGACAGTTCTATTCCAATTCTAGGGTATGGTCAGAAAACGTTGTCTCCTCCCAATCCACCCTTCTCTTGAAAAATACTTTACATGCTCCTAAATTGATTAAAAATTTAGTATATGTCCGAAAGTTCACTACTGACAATTCCGTTTCCGTTGAATTTGATCCTTTTGGTTTCTCTGTGAAGGATTTCAAGACGGGGAGTCATCTCATGAGGTGTGATAGTAGGGGGGATCTGTATCCTATCATGTCTGGTTTTAGTCCATCGAGTCAAGCCTTGCCCTCAGCTTTTGCAGCCATCTCTCCTTCCATGTGGCATGCTCGTCTGGGTCATCCGGGATCTTTTATTTTATCAATGTTAGATAAAAATAGCTTTATTTCTTGTAAGGGTACGAGTCGTACTCCACTTTGTCAGTCTTGTTCATTAGGAAAATTGTTAAGTTGTCATTTGTAGACTCCAATTCTCATACTTCAATGCCATTTGATATTATTCATAGCGACTTATGGACGTCTCCTGTTCTTAGTTCATTGGGTCATCGATATTATGCTTTCTTTTTAGATGATTATTCGAGATTTTTGTGGACGTTTCCAATTGCGAATAAATCACTAGTGTTTTCCGTCTTCATCAAATTTAGAGCATTCATTCGTACTCAATTCGAAAGAGAAATAAAAAATATTCAATGTGATAATGGGAAAGAGTATGACAATAGGGAGTTTCGGGAATTCTGTGCTAATAATGGGATCAATTTTCATTTTTCGTGTCCTCATACATCTTCATAAAATGGAAAGTCGAACGCAAAATTCGTTCCATAAATAACATTGTCCAAACTCTCTTAATTCATGCCTCCATACCTCCATATTTTTGGCATCATGCTCTACAAATAGCCACATATCTCCTTAACATAATTCATTCTAAAGGTTTGACATATTCTTCCCCCCTCAAAATCCTCTATAATAAGAACCTTTATTATTCTCATCTTCGGATTTTTGGGTGCTTGTGTTATCCGTTATTCCCATCCACCACAGTTAACAAACTTCAGGCTCGGTCTACCCCATGTGTATTTTTGGGTTATCCGTCGAATCATCGTGGTTATAAATATTTTGGTTTATCCTCCAAGAAAATCATAATTAATCGCCATGTTATTTTTTATGAAATCCAATTTCCTTTTACGACAGTTCATACTCCCGAGCGTAGGTCGTATAATTTTTGGATGAACAAATATCCCCGTATATTATTCAGAATTTTTTGGACATATTCCGCACCCAAAATCATCCAGCGGGCCCATCGCCATTGGACCCATCAGTCCGCTGGACCCATCAGACTGCACTGTTCGATTCTTTGGATCGGCCCCAGCAATTGGGCGATCCCACTACTGAAACTGGTCCAGATGTTGATTCCAGGTACCGATTTGGGCCAGTAGGCCCAATGCCTGCTGGCCAGTCCGTCCCGAGCCCAGAAAATTCCCTCAATTCTTCCACGCGTCATAGACCGGTCATTCGTAGTCAACGGGGTATTTTTACACCTAAAAGACATTTTAATTTACATTCTGATGTCTCTAAATCCCCTTGCCCCGCAATTCTGTGTCCGCATTAAATGACCCTAATTGAAAAATTGCTATGACTGATTAATATAATGCTCTTATTGATAATAAGACGTGGGAGTTTGTGCCTCGTCCATATGGTATTAATGTTATCAGGTCTATGTGAATTTTTGCTCATAAGGAGAATTCAGATGGGTCATTTGCTAGACATAAGGCGCGACTTGTGGGTGATGGTAAGACTCAGCAGGTTGAGATAGATTGTGGTGAGACGTTTAGTCCGGTGGTCAAGCCGGCTACTATTCGGTAGAATTATGGTAGAATAAGGTTTTAGAAATAGAATAGGAATAGGATTCTCCTATTATGGAAATATGTAACTTGTATATATAGCCTTTCAATTAATGAAAATAATCAATGAGATTATTTCTTTCAAAGATAATTTGGCAAAAATAACTTTTTCTTTTTTTATCTCAATTTAATACGTGTTGTTCTTCCTTTCACTATATTCATATCTCCATATTTATTAAAATAAGGCAAAGATAAATGTTTAATTATATCTTAATTTTTTAAAATAATAAATATTTTAAACCAACTATATTTTTTTACATTTTCCGTTTATTTTATTAATTTTTTGAAATTATGTAATTAATATTAAAAAGAAATATTTTTTATAAAAAATGTTATTTTCTATGCTTACAAGTCATTTATGAATGAATTAGATCGGTCGTGCACGTTGGTGCACTACACGTGCATTATGATTCTCTGTCATAAGCATGTTTACTCCTGACACTTGGTTTTTTTTAAAGCATATATAAGGGGGTAGAGGTGTTGAAGACACTTCAAGGTGACTGTCACCGGTTGAGGCCAACGCCCAGTGGGCATGTCGGCGTGTAGTAGGGTCACACTTGTGGCATGCATGGCTCGTCAGTGCTACGCTACCGATGTCCTCCGAAAAACGCTGACGATAACTCATTATGCGCTGGTAGTAGGCCGGTGGGCGGCATCGCTTGGGGCGGGTTTTCGACCATTGACGGGACAAAGCTATGCTTTTGTGTCGTGCGGTGAGTTCTAGACACTGCTCCTGTGGCAACCTCTAGGCGCCCGACGGACAGGGCAAAGCCGAAGACCTATTAAGCATCGTACGTCCGTTGCGAGTAGTGTCGCCGTGCAGGCAGCTTGACGTGCCTTCTTCTCCTCGTTGGGCTTGTTCGCCCCCTCCCCCGACGGCGGGCTGCATGTTATCGTTTCTAGCGGGACTGCTTTGGAATTGCAACGTTGGCATTGGCAACGACCCTTGGCATCTAATGTCGGGCGTCGGGGCTGGTGTTTGGCGAGCGACGATGAAGCATTTGGACGTACGACACATGAGTGGTGTTCGACATGTATGGTTAGGTTGGATCCCTGATCGAGCAGCTACCTCCTACCCCGCATGCCATCTCAGTCGTGGGGTAAGCGCTTCTTAGGCTCGCTCGAAGTCGGTTTCCTGTGTTGCATACCTAGTGGGCCGGTCGGGCTCATGCGTGCAGCAACATCAATAAGGTATGCTACCCGGTTGATCCTACCAGTAGTCATATGCTTGTCTCAAAGATTAAGCCATGCATGTGTAAGTACGAACAAATCCAGACTATGAAACTACGAATGGCTCATTAAATCAGTTATAGTTTGTTTGATGGTATCTACTACTCAGATAATCATAGTAATTCTAGAGATAATACGTGCAACAAACCCCGACTTCTCGAAGGGATGCATTTATTAGATAAATGGTTAAAGCAGGCTCTGCCCGTTGCTACGATGATTCATAATAACTCGACGGATCGCACGACCATCGTGTCAGAGACGCATCATTCAATTTTTTGTCGTATCAACTTTTAATGGTAGGATAGTGCCCTACCATGGTTGTGACGGATGACAGAGAATTAGGGTTCGATTTTGAAGATGGAGCCTGAGAAACGGCTACCACATCCAAGAAGGCCGTTGGCGCACAAATTACCCAATCCTGACACGGGGAGGTAGTGACAATAAATAACAATACCGGGCTCATTGAGTCTGGTAATTGGAATGAGTACAATCTAAATCCCTTAACGAGGATCCATTGGAGTGCATGTATGGTGCCAGCAGTCGCCGTAATTCCAGCTCCAATAGCCTATATTTAAGTTATTGAAGTTAAAAAGCTCGTAGTTGGACTTTGGGATGGGCTAGCTGGTCCGTTTCACGGTATGCACCGATCGTCTCATCCCTTCTGTCGACGATGCACTCATGGCCTTAGTTGGTCAGGTCGTGCCTCTAGCGCTGTTACTTTAAAGAAATTAGAGTGCTCAAAGCAAGCCTACACTTTGTATACATTAGCATATGATAACATTATAGGACTTCGGTCATATTACGTTGGCCTTCGGGATCAGAGTAATGATTAATAGGGACAGTCGGGAGCATTCATATTTCATTGTCAGAGGTGAAATTCTTGGATTTATGAAAGACGAACAACTGCAAAAGCATTTGCCAAGGATGTATACATTGGCCACGGAAGTTTGAGGCAATACAAGGTCTGTGATGCCCTTAGATTTTCTGGGCCGCACGCGCGCTACACTGATGTATTCAATTAGTTTATAGCCTTGGCTAACATGTACGGGTAATCTTTGAAGTTTTATCGTGATGGGTATAGATCATTGCAATTGTTAGTCTTCAAAGGAGAATTCCTAGTAAATGTGAGTCATCAGCTCGCGTTGACTATGTCCCTGCCCTTTGTACACACCGCTCGTCGCTCTTACCGATTGAATGATCCGGTGAAATATTTGGATCACGGTGACCTGGGAGGTTCGCTGCCCGCGACGTTGCGAGAAGTCCATTGAACCTTATCATTTAGAGGAATGAGAAGTATAATAAGGTTTCCGTAGGTGAACCTACGGAAGGATAATTGTCAAAACCTGCACAACAGAATGACTCGCTAACACATTTAAACACTGGGGGATCCACGCGGGCGGGGTGCTTCGGCACCCCCTCTATGCGTCTCTTTCCCATCTCCAGCGCATGCTCGCACGCGATGGGTGACTAAAGATGCAGAAAGTGCCAAGGAATACTAAATTGATATTGTGCCTCTTGTGACCCGTTCGCGGCGCGCGCGGGAGGCCCTGTGCTTCTTTTGAAACAAAAATCACTTTTGGCAACGGATATCTTGGTTCTCGCATCGATGAAGAACGTAGTGAAATGAGATACTTGGTATGAATTGCAGAATCCCGTGAACCATCGAGTCTATGAACGCAGGTTGTGCTCAAAGCCATTAGCCCGAGGGCACGTCTGCCTGGGCATCACATATTGTGTTGCCACCGCACGCCGCTCCCACACTCTAGGATGCGGTGGTGTCACGGTGAGGATACTGGCCTCCCGTGCGCCTCAAGCTCACGGATGTCCTAAATGCGAGTTCACTCGATGGAGTCGTGAGAAGTGGTGGTTGTAACCCAACTCTCGTGATGTCGCGACAATAGCCCATCACTTGTTTGGACTCCCAGACCCTCTTTGCGATTAGGCGCTCCGACCGTGACCCCAGGTTATGCGGGATTACCCTCTGAGTTTAAGTATATCAATAAGTAGAGGAAAATAAACTTACAAGGATTCCCATAGTAACGGCGAACGAATCGATAACAGCCCAGCCTTAGAATCGGGCGGCTCCATTGTCTGAATAGTAGTCTATAGAAACGTCCTCGACGGTGGATCGGGCCCAAGTCCCACGGAAGGGAGAGCCAGGGAGGGTGAGAGCCGCATTGTGCCCGGACCCTGTCACACCATGAAGTGCTGTCTACGATTCGGGTTGTTTGGGAATACAACCCAAATCTGGTGGTGAATTCCGTCCAAGGCTAAATACAGGCGAGAGACCGATAGCGAACAAGAACCGCTAGGGAAATATGAAAAGGACTTTGAAAAAAAGTCAAAGAGTGCTTGAAATTGTCGGGAGGGAAGCGGATGGGGGCCAGCGATGTGCCCCGGTGGGATGTGGAACGACAATGAGCTGATCCACCGATGGACTCAGGGCGTGGACCAGCGTGGATTTGGAAGAGGGGCCAAATCCTGGGCTCTTGATACGTCTGCGGAACGTCGTCTTCTCAATTGTGATAGGCAGCGCACGCCTCTGGCGTGCTCCAGGCCTTGGCCTGTGGACTCCTCATTTGACCCCTCTTGAAACACGGACCAAGGAGTCTGATATGTGTATGAGTCAACGAGCGAGTAAACTCGTAAGGCGTAAGGAAGCTAATTGGTGGGATCCCCCTGAAGGGTGCACGACCAACCTACATTGATCTTCTAAGAAGGGTTCGGGTGTGAGCATACCTGTCGAGGCCCGAATGATGGTGCATTATGCCTGAGCGGGGCGAAGCTAAAGGAAACTCTGGTGGAGGCCCACAGCGATACTGACGTGCAAATCATTCGTATGACTTGGGTATAGGGGAGAAAGACTAATCTAACCGTCTAGTAGTTGGTTCTCTCCGAAGTTTCCCTTAGGATAGCTGGAGCTCACGTGCGAGTTCTATCGAGTAAAGCCAATGATTAGAGGTCTCGGGGCGCAACGTCCTCGACCTAATCTCAGACTTTAAATAGTTAGGACGGTGTGGTTGCTTTGTTGAGCTGCGCCACAGGATCAAGAGCTCCAAGTGGGCCATTTTTGGTAAGCAGAACTGGCAATGTGGGATGAATCAGAAGTCGGGTTACGGTGCCAAATTGCGCGCAAACCTAGATCTCACAAAGGGTGTTTGTCGATTAAGATAGTATGACGGTGGTCATGGAAGTTAAAATCCGCTAAGGAGTGTGTAACAACTCACTTGCAGAATCAATTAGCACCGAAAATGGATGGCGCTTAAGAGCGCGACCTACACCCAGCGATTGGGGAAAGTGTCAGGCCCCGATGAGTAGGAGAGCGCAGCAATCGCTGCAAAACTATGAGAACTTTGAAGGCCGAAGAGCGGAAAGGTTCCATGTGAACGACACTTGCACGTGGGTTAGTTGGTCCTAAGGGTCGGGGGAACCCCGACAGATAGCGCATTTTCCACGTACTCCGTAAGGGAATCAGGTTAAAATTCCTAAACCGGGATGTGGCAGTTGACGACAACATTAGGAATTCCAAAGACATCCGCGGGAGCCTCGGGAAGAGTTATTTTCTGTTTAACAGCCTGCCTACCCCAGAAATGGCTTAGCCGGAGGTAGTGTCCAGCGGCTGGAAGAGCACCGCACATCGCGTGGTGTCCGTTGTGCTCCCAGCGTCCCTTGAAAATCTGGAGGACCGAAGGTTGTCCACACCCGGTCGTACTCATAAGCGCATCAGGTCTCCATGATGAACAACCTCTAGTCAATGGAATAATGTAGGCAAAGAAAGTCGGTAAAATGAATCCATAACTTCGGAAAAATGATTGCTCTGAAGGTTGGGCATGGTGGTCCCAATCTCGAACCCATCGGTTGTCGGTGGACTACTCGAGCTACTTTCACGGCGAGAGCGGGTTGCCGCGTGCCTACCGGGGGACGGAATGGTAACGGTTCCATCGGAAGCCTTTTCTGGACGTCGAACAGCTAACTCAGAACTGGTATAGACAATGGAAATCCGACTATTTAATTAAAACAAAGCATTGCGATGGTCCCAATGGATGTTTACGCAATGTGATTTCTGCCTAGTGCTATGAATGTCAAAGTGAAGAAATTCAACCAAGCGCGGGTAAACGGCTGGAGTAACTATGACTCTCTTAAGGTAGCTAAATGCCTCATCATCTAATTAGTGACGCGCATGAATGGATTAACGAGATTGCCACTGTCCATATCTACTATCCAGCGAAACCACAGCCAAGGGAATGGGCTTGGTAGAATCAGCGGGGAAAGAAGACCATATTGATCTTGACTCTAGTCCGACTTTGTGAAATGACTTGAGAGGTGTAGTATAAGTGGGAGCCGAAAGGCGAAAGTTAAATACCACTACTTTTAACGTTATTTTACTTATTCTATGAATCAGAAGCGGGGAACTGCCAATCTTTTTGGACCCAAGGCTTGCTTTGCAGGCCGATCTGGGCGAAAGACATTGTTAGGTGGGGAGATTGGGTAGGGCGGCACATCTGTTAAAAGATAACGCAGGTGTCCTAAGATGAGCTTAACGAGAATAGAAATCTTGTATGGAACAGAAGGGTAAAATATCATTTGATTTTGATTTCCAATACGAATACGAACCGTGAAAGTGTGGCCTAACGATCCTTTAGACCTTCGAAATTCAAAGCTAGAGGTGTCAAAAAAGTTACCACAGGGATAACTGGCTTGTAGCAGCCAAGAGTTCATAGCGACATCACTTTTCGATCCTTCGATATCGGCTCTTCCTATTATTGTGAAGCAGAATTCACCAAGTGTTGGATTGTTCACCTACCATTAGGGAACGTGAGCTGGGTTTAGATCGTCGTGAGACGGTTTAGTTTTACCCTACTGATGACAGTGTCGCAATAGTAATTCAACCTAGTATGAAGGGAACCGTTGATTCACATAATTGGTCATCGCGCTTGGTTGAAAAGCCAGTGGCGCAAAGCTACCGTATGTTGGATTATGACTGAATATCTCTAAGTCAGAATCTTGGCTAGAAGCGACGCATGCGACAACCGTCCGCTTGCCGACCCGCAGTAGAGGCCTCTAGTCCCTAAGGGAGCGTGTCATTGTCTAAGTCATCGTGGCGGAAGAGTCGCGGTGACCACCTTATAGTACAATTTCCATCAAACGACGGGTAGAATCCTTCGCAGATGACCTAAATACGTGATGGGGTATTATAAGCGGCAGAGTGGCCTTGCTGGCACGATCCACTGAGAATCATCCTTTTGTCGCTCCAATTCGTCCCTCCCCCTCCGATCCATTCAATTTCTAACTTTTTCGAAATGAGGTTTATGTGTTGCTTTCTTGGGATACGCCGCTAAGTATTGAAAGGCCGAAGCTATGTCGGGAGAATCGCGTAGGGGGTTGGTCGTGTATTCTGTGTTAATACTAAGGCCCGAACTTGTGATATATCAAAGGCGAAGATAGTGGTAAGCCGAGTGACGCGTCAAGTTCTAGGCCGTATACGATTATAATGTTGCCACTAGAGGTTTTTTGGATGGTCAAATACGAGGTTGGTGCATAGTGATATGTCAAAGGTAAGAGAAAGAACGCGACACTAAGACAACACTAGTGACATATCGCAAGTAGAGGTTTCTTAGGTTGTCAAGTGCAAAGCCGACACATAGTGACATGCAAAGGGCAAGGCCCAAGCCCAACGACACTAAGACGACCTATAATAACATGTCACAATTAGAGGTTTTTTGAGGTGTCAAGTGCATAACTGACACATAGTGACATGACATGCCCGACGTCCTAGCCCGACGTGCGGTGATATAGGCCAACGTCCTAGATCGACGTGCGGTGACATAGCATAATGTGCAGCGACATAAGCCGACATCCTAGGCCGACGTCTTGGCCCGATATGCGGCGACATAGGCCGACATGCAGCGAGATAGGCCTAGCCGACGTGCGACGATATAATCCGACATCCTAGGCTGACGAGCAGCGATATAGGCCGACATCCTAGCCTGACGTGCATCGACATAGGCCGACGTCCTAGCCCAGCATGCAGCTACATCGGCCAACGTCTTATGCTGACGTGCAGTGACATAGGCCAACGTCCTAGCCCGACATGTAGCGAAATAGGCCGACGTCCTAGCCCGACGTGCAGCGACATAGGCCGACGTCCTAACCCGACGTGCGGCGACATAGGCCGACGTGCAATGAGATAGGCCAACGTCCTAGCCCAACGTGCAGCGACATAAGCCGACATCCTAGGCCGACGAGCAGTGACATAGGCCGACATCCTAGCCCAGCGTGCAGCGACATAGGCCGACGTCGTAGCCCGATATGCAGCGACATAGGCCAATGTCGTAGGCTAATATGCAGAGGCATAGGCCAACGCGCATTGACATAGGCTGACGTCCAACGACATAGACGAACGTGTAATGCCATCGGCAGACGTGCAATGACATAAACGGATGTCCGACGTCCAGCGACATAGGCGGACGTCCAACGGCATAAGCGACATGCCAAGTGACAATGCTAGTAGTTGACTTGTAAGATTAATGCCAAACGACATTTGTAGTGGTAGTAGTGGCCTGCCATGGTGACACATTGTCGTGCACCACAACCTAGGCGGACGTCTGGCATTTAGCGACATAGGCCGACGTCCGACAACATAAGCCAACTTCCAACGACATAGGCGACATGACAAGTGAACATGCTTGTGCTTGACTTGTTAGGCATAAATCCACTCATTCTATGCAAAAAATCAAAAGAACATATGATATGAAAAATAAGGTCATGCTTTTCAGTCCACATGCGTCCAACCAAGACCTTGAGACATATGCACCTTCTAGTCTCGTCATCTATTATTAACGCTTTCACCAATGTTTGATCCTCATGCATCATGTTCTTGCATCTTACTTACCTTTGCACGTTAATTTTACCTCTTTTTAATATTTTACGTAACCTTGCTATTTTTAACGTATTATTTTTGGATTTTAATATATTTTTTGTTATATTATTTGTACAAATGTGTACTCCATTATGCATTTCATATGTTGGGAATTTATTCCTAACATTTTTATTTTTTTTAACATTTTTCCTTTTATTTTATTAATTTTTTGAATTTATGTAATTAATATTAAAAACAAATTATAAAAATGTTAATTTCAATGCTAACAAGTCATTTATGGATGCATTAGATCAATCGTGCATGAAAATGTGCACGTTGGTGCACTACACGTGTATTATGATTCTTTAGCATAAGCATATCTACTCCTGACACTTGGGTTTTTTTAAAAGCATATATAAGGGGGTAGAGGTGTTGAAGGCACTTCAAGGTGACTTTCACCGGTTGAGGCCAGCACCCAGTGGGCATGTCGGCGTGTAGTAGGGGCACACTTGTGGCATGCATGGCTCATCCGTTCTACGCTATCGGCGTCCTCCGAAAAACGCCGATGACGACTCATTGTGCGCTGGTAGTAGGCCGGTGGGCGGCTCGGGGTGGCCTGTCGTTCATTGACGGGACAACTCATTTATTTTGTGTCGTGCGGTGAGTTCTAGACGCTGGTCTTGTGGCAAGCTATAGGTGCCAGACGGACGGGGAGAAACCGACGACCTGTCAAGCGCCGCACGTCCATTGCAAGCAGTGTCGTCGTGCAGGCATCTTGACAGCCTTGTCCCGTCAACCCTAAACCCTAAATTCTAAACCCTAAATCCTAAATCCTAAACCCTAAACCCTAAACCCTTTTGAATGAACAAGAAGTAGTACTTTACACTCAATAGATAGAACTGTTTCTTTAGACTCTACAAATAGACGTCGTCAATTGTTTCCCTACTCATAGAAACTTTACCATATTTTGCCATATAATGTAGCAAATATCCTAAGCTGATTTTACCATTCGAATATGATAAAATCTATGCGAATTGCGCATAACTCTTACATGAATTATGTGAAATTTGTATTGTTATACCAAGAGGATTTCTTTTACGTTATCCAATATTTGATTGATTATCAAGCAAAGGGTGGCATATCATTCAACAAATTCAAGAGTTTGTGGATTGATTAGTTAAAGTAATTTACTCCATTAATAACCATGTACTGTTAGCTTTATATAAGAAAATAACAATATACAAAGAATCTGCCAAAAAATCTAACCATCTATAGAAGTAAGTATGTAATTATACAACAAACCTGTAGAAAATTCTAGTATATTACACAGACCAAAGAAGACTACATGTACAGATCTCTCATTAGCTTCCAAATTCTATTGGTTTTGTTTTTTTTTTAGACTTGCCAGCTTTAATTTCTAGTATAAGGTAAAATTCATGATGAGACTTTGATAAATTGATTAAAGATTTATCTTTATTACATATCTTGGCTTCATATTATTATGCGTGTCATATTCATGCTTCATATGGTATCTCATGCATGCTATAATTGAGGATACATATGTGGGTCCGAGGAGAAATGATTCTGAATGAAGTGATGCACGGATATGAGCCTGAGTGGCTAGAGACATGTATTGTGTGAGTTTGGTAATGGTTGAGAACCTGAAAGAAAGGATTCCGGGTGGTATATGGACCTCGCAAGTGTCCCATGGATCAAGATTCGTTAATATTCGAATGTATGTGTACCGGTGATGGAAAGTCCTGGCATTGCATTGTATTTCATTTGTATCTCATAACATTATATCCATATTCTGTGTGGTACCTGATTTGTGGATTTAATTTTATTGTCGTGTTTATGTGGAAGCCCTGTCGGACTTGAGGAACTAGATGCTATAACCTAGGTTTGGACTGATAATTTACGTGATTTAGTGTATTAGTGTGATTATGGCAAACTAATGGCAGTTAGTGTGGAAGTAGTAATAGAAGGCCAGTTCTCATCTCCGTTTAAGATAGAGTCGGTCGACGATGCTACAGAGTACACATTGTTTACCGTACTCGCTACACTTGCTGCACCTTTTTATGTGCAGGATTTATTCCTAGTTCTAGTGGATTTCGCGGCTACCCAGTCTGTTGAGGAACTAATTCGAAGGATTCGGGGTGAGCTACATAGAAGATCTGTGGCGCCTGGTTTTTCTTCCATATTCCTTTTTGTCTTTTCATTTTCAGATAGCTATGTATTTAGAGATGTAATCCCAGACTTGTATTTCTAGTTGGTTCTTGTACTAGTGACACCAGTCTTGGAGATTCGTAGTATATTCATATTATCTGTATTGTGAGACTTATAAAGACTTAAATTGATTTTCCTTAACTATTTTCGCACTTTATTTTCTCTAAATAACTTGGGTTAAATGATTATGGTCGACTTACTGACCCTTGGGGTTAGTGTCATCATGACTTGATAAATTGAGTCGTGACAATTATTCAGAGATTTAGTGATGGAGACTTATTGCTACGTTTAATTGAGCTTTATGAGGCTTTTTAACTCATTAGTTAGTAGAAGACATGCATCGATTTTTTTTTTTAAAAGGTGAAATATGCCCAAAAAGGAGATAAAAGAAAAGTGCAATTGGTGTTCATAGAGAAATGTTACATCATTTTGTCTATGTCTAATTTTATATTTTATATAGATTAGCTTTGGTCTGAATTCAAATAACACTGACGATTTTGTCAGTTTCTTTTATCTTTCGTAATGACAGAAGTGATTCAGCTCAAGTTAGACAGTTTGATTAATTAACTAAGAGGCCAACTCTTGTTTAGGTTCTTGTGTCTTAGACATATACCAATTAAATAATTAACTGAGCAGGGTTGTAAAGATTGTATGTTACTAGACTGTTTATCTAATTAAAATCCTTATTATTTAGCTTGATGCTTGTTCTATATGTTACACAATAAAGCATTATAACGAATAAGCATATAGCTAATAGAGCATATAACACTAAAAAGCTAGTAAACTAAATAAACAAACCCCCACCTTAAAGTCCCAAAATAATATCAGCTTTTGGAATCTAATTTTTATGGAACTAGAAAACAATTTTTAAAAAGTTATTTACAAAAACCTTTATTTAGTACAAAAGAAAAAGTAAGGATTATGATGATTTTCTGAGGAAGGTATTAAACGCCTCGGAAAATTTGAAACACGGTTACCGGCATAATTAATTTTTTTATCTAAAAAAAAGTGTCTTGTTTGTAAAAGGAGTTTAACGGATGGTTTAATTTTTAAAAAAATATTTAGCATTTAATTAATTCATTAAGTCAATTGATGAATTAACTTTATAATTTAACTAACACAGTTATATTCTTTAAATATTTAGTAATATCTATGTAAATTAGTCTTTGAATTAAACGTGCGAATTCAACTCCTAAACTTATATGTAAATAGTCTCTTTAAGCTATTTATAAACTTTGGCCAGTTGTTGATTTTGAAATGGGTGTCGACCTTACCCGTTTTCCCAGAATCTGTTTTTCGTTTGAGAAAATTGCATGTTTAGGCCCATTTACAATAGCTACATTTAAAATTTCTTTCAGCGAAATCAAAATCATAATTAAATTATGTTACCAGCCCTTCTTCGAATTCTGTGCATAGCAGGAGCTTAGTGCACCAGATTATCTTTTTAGTTTTATTTTGCGCGACTACAATTTTTGTTGGTACTCTATTGTACTTTATAAAGCAGTACGGGAAGTAAATAACTATTACAAGTATTCGAAAGGATGAACAAATATTCAATATTCAGAAATTGAATCTTGTTGAACAAATAGGCCAATCTTCGTTGCTGCCGCAAGCTTGTTATGTCTTGAATCTTGATAACCTGAAATCAAGAAATAACTAAATCTGGATGGTTACAACGTTGTGTGTTGAGTCGAGTGATTGCCCTCTGTCCTTAAGACAAGATTGCCCCGTATATATGCTTTTACGTTAGCGGGAAAGAGTCTCCCAAGATAAAACAACATTTTAATCTCAACGCTACAAAGCCAATAGGTTGAGCCTGACGAAGAAAACAAATATGAATCGACTTGCTGAAGATATGGAAAAGGAAGGAAGAATTTATGTTTACTTTTATTTTATGTCTCTGTGTATATAGTGTGTCTCTGTTGTGTATATCTTGTGTATATGTGAGGGTTTGATCACCATTTTTCACTGAAATTCAGTCACTGTTTTGAGCAGTTTTTGGCCACTGTTTTCGTGCTCTTTTGTGCTGAATTTCTATCTGTTTTTCGAGTTTTTCCCGTGACTGAATTGAGCCAAATGAGGCTCAATATATAGCATGGAGGAGGGGATGTACAACTGCCCAAAATATGGTTGTTAATGGCCATTAGGAGGGCATTGAACAGCCAAGTAATGGTTGTTAATGGTCATCAAGAGGGACTGAATTATGGACATGAAGGAGGGTGATAATAGAGGAGTTAATCAGCCAAATAATGGCTGCTTAACGCTCCTGAAAACAGTCCAACGAGTTTTCTGCCTTCCGTCACCCCAAAACCAACTTTTCAGAAACTCTAGGGACCAAACTGTAAAATATTAAACTTCAGGGACCAAACTGTACATAAAAAACTTCAGGGATCAAACTGTACATCTGGAAAAGTCCTCTAGTCCAAAAAGATAATATCAGAAAGTCCCCACAGCCCACGACCCGTGACCCGAGAGCCCGAAACCCAGAATCGGACCAGACGGGACGGACGGGCGGCGGCGACACGCGTGTGGGCTTTCCTCGAACCGAAGCACATCTAGGTCCTCCCTCCTTTAAACAAATGGGATACCCCTTGGGGTCCCAAACCCTTTACCACATTAGAGACTTATATAGAGAGCAATTCTTCATATTCCCACCGAAGTGGTAGATTTGTCCCACACCATATTTCCATGCCTCAAACACCTTACTTCGTGGACCAATATCTCTTTCATTTCTCAATGAAATTTGACGATTCTTGGCCCTACGGTCATCTACTCACTTCGTAGATCATGCATGTGCGAAGAGACAAAGCCTCCAACATGCGGAACACTAGTGTTTAATTCATCAAAGAAGAGTGGACGCATCTCCCCGCCAAAGGAAAATTTCCAACAATCCCCTCTATGAAAGAGAGATTGTGGCGCACGCACAAGGTGCCTACATTTCAGCAATCTTTCAGCGAAAAGATATTGCATCAGGAGAGGTAGCTTCCGCTTTGAACCTTCTCTAGTTGAAACCATCGGACTTACTTACTGCGCGGTGAACATGATGTCTTGAACCGTCAGTGTTTAGTGTAAGCCAAGACAATGATAACAACACAATAACTCTTCTTATTCGTTTTCATTCTTAAGTTTTTGTCCGTTGTGGCCGTGGACACACTTGGATTCTTAAGTGTGTTCATTTGAGGCGGCCATCTTCGCACTTAAATAGGTGATCTCCTACAAGGTATCCTGCTATACCCCACTTCACAAGTGTTAGAAATCATTAAAAGTTTCCCCAACCTTAACCTCAACCTCTACCGTTTGAGGATCGTTTAAATGTTTGGAAGCTTAACCTTTACCCACCATGCAGGTAACACTTTAATGTCTATCGCGGGAACAACTTTGGATTCATGTTTCCGTACAGAAATCATCATCCGAAGTGCTTCTTGCTTCCACCGAAGCGCTCAACTGAACCTTTTGCCGCTTAGTTTTCCCATTGAGCCAAATTCTTGGGATCTCCAATCAGTATGGTTGGGTTACCACCGCAAAGGTTCGTATTATTTGGGTTTTAAGCCCATTCCCCTAGACAGGCAGAACATTTGATCTCCGGGTAGTCCCTAAGTTAGTAAACAATGAAGTGATACCCGTGATGATCAACTGCCATACGGTCTTATGTCTCCAACAGATCCTGACAGATATGTCCAGACGCCATCATCCGTGTCTTTCCTGAAGCCGACCGGCTAGCCACAGTGTATAACTGCTGAAGGCACGGGTTTCTCCCAATAAGGGACGTCCTCTAAGGAGTCGTGAAGTTACTCAACTTCTTTCATGCTTTGTATAAAGCGATAAACTTTGATTCCATCATGAATCGGCTGATGCAAGTTTGCTTAGAGGTTTTTCCAAGACCCACCATACACATTTACTTGTGGCTTTGGTGTTCTTCAGATCTGATGTCCAGTTTGCATCACTGTGTTCTCCCAGAACCGCTGGACATCCAGAATACTATAATCCGTAGATAAGCGAATAATTCAGATATCGTCATATCTGACTTAACGCCTTCTATTGATCATGTATTAAGATCATCAGTGAATCTTAGTTCAACTGATCTATTTGTAGGACGATACCAGGTTGGTTGTAGTGTGTACAATACATTGAACAACACATGACCTGTGCATATCTCTCCTTGCCTATGGGTGCACCATGATTCCAATCAGTTCTATGATTCATATCCATTGGTGGCTTCAACGAGGATCACAACTATCGACTGGATCTGTTAGATGTCTTAGAAATCCAATTCCTAAGATTTCATCTGTGATACCCATATCTTTCATATCGAGACTTTGTTTCAATATGACTTTTACTTTCAGACTGTTGATTCTCCAACTGTTGGCTTTCTAATTTCAGAGTCAATGTTTATGTGGTCAGATTCATTGTTTCTATTTTATCTGAAACTTTCAGTACCAAAATGTAAACATTTCAGGGACAAAAATGAAAGTTTCAGGAAGAAACCCAACAGTCCAGCAAACCAACTCTAATTCTCTTCTTCCAACTCTCCGGCTGGGAAGGCTGTTCCAACATTCATGCCACGTAAGACTGCAATGGCCCATGATGTTAAGCTACTCCCAGGGGAGCACATGTACAAGTAGGCGAGGCTTTGAACTCGTCAGTAGATTCATCTACTTTGTACTCACTTTTGAGTATCCATTTTCACAACCCAAAGGTTCTTTTCCCGGAGGAAGATTAACCATTACACAAGTATGGTTCTATATGAGGGAATCTATTTCTCTCTTTGTAGCTTCTTTCCAAAGCAGTGCGTTTGGAGATGACAATTCTTTGTTAATTGTCCATGGTTCGTTCTCAACCATACAAGCTAGAAGGACTAGAACAAGTCTTTGTCCCCTTCTTTGCTCTGTCTCGGTTCAACATCTAGAGTCCCTGAGTTCTGCAGATCTGAAATATTAAGTTCCAGATAGCCAGCAACTTTCGAGTCTTGTAGATACGAAACGTCTAGTTCCGGATAGCCAGCAACTTTCGAGTCTTATAGATACGAAACGTCTAGTTCCAAACAGTCAGGCCCTCGCGGGTTCTTGTTAACCTTGAGCAATTACTCCTTTTTCCTTTTTCAAGGACAGTTATCTTCTAAGAATTCAGCATTCTTTGACGCCAAGAGGCGATAAGCACTACTGTTATTTGCAGATCCAGTGGATATGCAATCTACAGTCTTAGGTACAACTTGACATGTTTCGGTATTCCAACTTTTACCAAGCCACCCCACATAATTTGGGCGTACGACTTTGCGCTTGGCTAACACCGTTGGACTGAGGTGAGAAATGAATAGTCGCTTAACGAACGATGCTTCACATTCTCCCCCTCTATCGCTACGAATTCCTCAATCCGTAGGCTTAGTTGATTTTCAACTTCTGTTTTGTAGCGCTTATTCGCTTCAACAACTTCATCTTTGCTTTTCAACAAACAAAGGATACAATATGTTGTACCGTCATCAATGAAGGTCACAACGTACTTGTCTCCCCCCTCTATTTTGTATAAACTTTAAATCACCCATAGAGGTGTGACGAAGTTCTAGAGGAGCGGTGCTTCTTTCGCTATTCCGTTGACGGAATTTGAAAAGGTGATTTTGTCTCTTCGCCTACCTCACATTCATTTTGAGGGTTTATGTCAAAAGAAGGCAACAATCTCAACTTCGCTAGCTTTTGAATGACTTGTTATTTAACGTGTCTTAATCTATGATGGCATAGATGCACGGATTACAAATATATCATTCATTTGGCTACAGACATACTGTACCATTCTTAGTTATTACAGACCTGTTGGACTAGTCTCAAACTAGCTTGACCAACAGCGTAACCAAGTTAGGAACATTTATCACCTCTTTTTAGAGTGATCCCATTCCTTGAAGTCATATTGATGACAACCTCTCCAGCCCCTTTGATTTTAGAGGTGGCGTTGCTTCACATGAACAACCTCTTGCCCGTGGTTAGGGCGTAACCGGATCATCTGTGATCTCGATACTCGGGCCCACTCCAGTTGCTTTGGCAGACTGAGTGTCCAATTTCTTTACTGCCTTTCTTTAGGCCTTCAAATCTTTTAAGACCTGAAAACTCTGGCCCACCATACTAGGTGTCCATTACTTTTCCTATGAAATAAATTCTGGCCCACTCCAGTCACCCGGAGGCTTTGTATGACTGAGTGTCCAATATCATCATATCTAAGGAGTTTTGGCCCACTCTAGTCGCCCGGAGGCTTTTTATGACTGAGTGTCCAATATCATCCTATGAAGGATCTTCTGCCAAATAGTATGACAGGCTCAACGTCTTTAGCTTTTAGTCTTCTTCCGTTATGATTGGTGCCCAGATAATTATTGGCACTTACTTAAGAGTGGTAACAGTTTTCGCATAGTTAGTGGATCTTTCTCCATCGTATGTGCGAACATACTTTATACACTTTAATAATTATACTTAAAAGAACGGATCTTTTTAAGTCGTTTACAAAATCCAATCTTTAAACGGGAAAGAAGATGAGATTTAACTTATGATTTTAAAGCGTAAGAAATATAAATTATTTTCATATTCCTCCTTAATTTAATCAATTTTTAATCAGACATCATTTAATCTTTATTCTTGACAAGTAAGAAAAATTACTTATCCCAATTTCAGATTCAGGCCCACTTCAGTCACTTCATTAGACTGAGTGACCATTTCCTCCTTACCATTATTCGGATCCTTTGTCTGGGACAGATATAGGCCTTCTGCTGCAAGATAGAACAACATCTTCAGCCTTTTCCTCTTGTCCTAGTTGACATCCTCAGGCTCTCGAGAGCGCTTGTTCCCACCAGTCTTGGTAGTGGTGACACCATGAACACGTTCATCATCATCACTCTCTTCTACCAGAAAACCATTGCCATATCCAGATTTGGTCACACAACTTTTGACCGACATCTTTCGAACACTAATAATAATACAATACAATCTTGTCTTAAATTGTTGGTACTCTATTGTACTTTATAAAGCAGTACGAGAAGTAAATAACTATTACAAGTATTCGAAAGGATGAACAAATATTCAATATTCAGAAATTGAATCTTGTTGAACAAATAGGCCAATCTTCGTTGCTGCCGCAAGCTTGTTGTGTCTTGAATCTTGATAACCTGAAATCAAGAAACAATTAAATCTGGATGGTTACAACGTTGTGTGTTGAGTCGAGTGATTGCCCTCTGTCCTTAAGACAAGATTGCCCCGTATATATGCTTTTACGTTAGCGGGAAATAGTCTCCCAAGATAAAACAACACTTTAATCTCAACGCTATAAAACCAATAGGTTGAGCCTGACGAAGAAAACAAATATGAATCGACTTGCTGAAGATATGGAAAAGGAAGGAAGAGTTTCTGTTTACTCTTCTCTTTTGTCTCTGTGTATATAGTGTGTCTCTGTTGTGTATATCTTGTGTATATATGAGGGTTTGGTCATTGTTTTTCACTGAAATTCAGTCACTGTTTCGAGCAATTTTTGGCCACTGTTTTCGTGCTCTTTTGTGCTGAATTTCTGTCTGTTTTTCGAGTTTTTCCCGTGACTGAATTGAGCCAAAGGAGGCCCAATATATAGCATGGAGGAAGGGTTGTACAACTGCCCAAAACATGGCTGTTAATGGCCATTATGAGGGCATTAAACAGCCAAGTAATGGTTGTTAATGGCCATCAAGAGGGGCTGAATTATGGACATGAAGGAGGGTGATAATGGAGGAGTTAATCAACCAAATAATGGTTGGTTAATGCTCCTGAAAATAGTCCAACGGTACATAAGAAACTTCAGGGATCAAACTGTACATCTGGCAAAGTCCTCTGGTCCAAAAAGATAATATTAGAAAGTCCCCACAGCCCACGACCCACGACCCGTGACCCACGACCCGAGAACCCGAAACCCGAAACCGAACGGGACGGGACGAGCGGGCGGCGGCGGCGGCGCGCGTGTGGGCTTTCCTCGAACCGAAGCACATCTAGGTCCTCCCTCTTTTAAACACATGGGATACCCCTTGGGGTCCCAAACCCTTTACCACATTAGAGACTTATATAGAGAGCAATTCTTCTTATTCCCACCGAGGTGGTAGATTTGTCCCACACCATATTTCCATGCCTCAAACACCTTACTTCGTGGACCAATATATCTTTCATTTCTCAACGAAATTTGACGATTCTTGGCCCTACGGTCATCTACTCACTTCGTAGATCATGCATGTGCGAAGAGACAAAGCCTCCAAACATGCGGAACACTACTGTTTAATTCATCAAAGATGGGTGGACGCCTCTCCCCGCCAAAGACAAATTTCCAACAATTTTCACACTCTGCTCTAGGGATTCATCTACGTTAAGAAAAATAAGACAAGTTAGGTGTTTAGTAATAATTTTATAAATTCACACATAAATCCATCTTACAAAATAAATAAAGAGAGAGTGAGTAAGTACTTGGGATTGTGAGCCCAATTCCTTTGCTGCCCATTGGTCTACTGTAGGTGCTACGGGATCGAATAAGAATTTTAGATTGCTTCGGAACATCCTCCGTAAAAAATTACATTGTATATGCAAATGCTTAGCTTCATTTTATAAATTCACACATAAATCCATCTTACAATTTATGTATTTATGTACATATACTAACTTTTGAATATACTAAATAAATGCAAATGCTTAGCTCCAGCGGTGTAGGGTGTTCAAAATTGTGGTTCGGCCCTTCCCCGGACCCCGTGAATAGCGAGAGTTTAGTGCACCGGACTGCCTTTTTATTCTAGGTTCAATTCTCAAAAACAACTTTATTTTTTATGTTTAGCTTTTGTTGTTTTTTTCAAACTTTCAGAATAAAAAATTTTAATCCGCGACTGTCCAAAACCAATTGAAAACAAAAATACACTTCACTAAACCACACATACAATTTTTTATGAACTACACATACAAATCCAAAGAGTGTAAAATGGCTTAAGCACGTTACCACACTAGATGGTCTGTTTTGGAGTTCCGAATGTAGACAAAATCAAGTCCAAAACAAAATAATTTATTAATGTACCTATATCACATTTATTAAGTTACTAGTTGGGAGTTACCCGTGGGGAAACTTAGAAACCATTTTTCTGTCTAAATCATCCAAATAAAAATGAAATATATATATATATCTACAATTTTAAATTTAGTAGAATCTTATACTCCTTAACATTTACAATTGATTTTAATATATTACTCGAAACTAAGATAGATTATAAGATGACAAATATGATGTATTTATTGGTTTGGTGTGAACATTTGATGCTAGTTACCGAAAAGGAGATATAGCAAAATGTGAATAAGATCCAATACTAAACTATAACAATTTTTTATTTTTTATTTTTTATTTTTAAAAGGATAGGTAACACAACATGAGAGTTAAACTATATATCTAATTATTGTTATATATTTTTATCATGATACTTTCTTCCTGCAATGACATAATATTGCGAATCATGTAGTTGTAATTTATTACTTTGTGTGTTTATAAATACTATCCTATTTGATTTTCAATATATAAAAAATAGTGATCCTAACTAATAACACCAAATATATCATATGGGGAGCCGTTTGTCCATAAATGGAACTTAAAATGTTACTCCATTTGATTTATTTTTTGAAATATTTTTGAAAGTTGACAATTTTTTCAGCCAAAAATGAAATTTTAATTTTAAAATATCTTTTTCTAACTTAATATTAAATACTATTTTTAAAACATTGCATTTTATGTCCAAACTCCTACTTAGTATATCAAATAATAACATAACTTGTGTGAATTATGTTTTGTTAGTTTATTTATATTAGTTGCTTGTTTATTTTAAGTTAACTTGTTAAGTCTTAAAAAAAAAAAAGGAAACAAAAACAGTGAAAATACCCTTTTCAGTAGCTCTATAGCCAATATTGAAAGTTGTGTGTGTGATTTTAAAGAGAAAAAAAAAGTAAAACAAATGGAGTACTACTTGTCAGTGAAAGGTAACCGCCAAGAAGAAAAAGGTAAGAGCACAAAGAAATTTCCTAATTTTTTTTTATATTCATATTCTGCTTACGTCATAATATTCTTAGAGATAGTAATCTCGGTCTCTAAGCGTTACTATCAATAAATCTTAGAATATGCCTGAATGACCAGAGTTTGAGAACAGAGCAACTAATATCACCTACAATGTACTACCCAAAAGAGAGCAAAGTGCTCCCACCAGAGTTCGAACCCACGCTGCAATCCTCTAGCTGAATTTTAAGTTCTCCTCCTTTGTCATCCAGCTAATCTCGGGACGAAATTTCCTAATTTAGTGATAGGTAGCATGGAAAGGTTGTTGTGGCTTTTGTATGACGACACAAGCCAAAGGGCAATTTAGTGAAACCGGCTCAAAAATTATACAACAGCTGCAACAAGCAATTTTTCCAGCCAATCATATTATTTCATTTTAACGAAATGACCAAGATGTCCTCGATACATAAAGCATGCATGTTGACCTGTTGCCTGCTAACTCCCTCTTATTAGAAAGTGAAACACTCAAGTTACTTCTTAAACTAAATTAACGCAAAGGTTTCACTAAATGATACTCATATCATGGCGTATTCACTTTTGATACCAATATTTTCATATTGCTTTAAATTTTTTGATCAGATCTGACTGTTTCTCCTGCTTTGTTTGTGCTTATGCCTTATCGTGTCTTGACCCGAAGGTCTGTCAGAAACAACCGCTCTACCTACCAAGATAGAAGTAAGATCTGCGTACACTCTACCCTCCTCAGACTCCACGGGATTTCACTGAGTATGTTGTTGTTGTATACTCCTATCTACTTTGCTAGCAACATTCTCTTCTAAAAGCTACAGTGAAATTTAATGATGGTATAACAAGGAATAAATCAGAAAGGAGTTAGACAGTCAGGTTTTAATTATAGCAAACTCCTAACATGGGTTTATGCTTTTTTTTTTTTTAATAATCCAGGTCTCCAGGCTTGCGCCTGACTACGTCCTGGAGGTAATAGCACCGGTCCTTCAACACTATTACCAAGTAAATCGCAGGATGTGCTCCGGTGGCCAGTTTTCTGGGAGCGTACAACTGATCAATGAGACAAGGTCAAATTCCCCAACATGCAGAGTTTCTTCGTGCTTGCGGGGAATCGAACACACGATGTTCCATGCCAGAGCGCCTTATAGCGCCCAGGCTTTGCCACTGGACTATGCCCCGGAGGACGGGTTTATGCTATTTTTCTACATAACAGAGAGTTGTAATAAAAAATTTCCAATAATTCCCCCATGAATACTCCACATTCTGATTTAGATGGTCTAAATGAGAAGCTTCACAAAAAATGATATATGATACATCAAAACATAACCACATCCTGGACTAAAAATAAGAGACCTAAAGTGTGGGTTTCCACTTTTGAGGTATTATATCATCTTCTCAAGATATTAATTCTATTATGAAGCCCAAATTTAATAGACATTGGACTAATATCAAGCATCATAACCCTTATGGCTAGGGTGGTAAATTCGGCTCAGACCCATTCGACCCGTCCAAATTTTAATAGGTTGGATATGGGTTATATTACAGATGGATTGACTTTGGGCCCACCCATCTTAACCCATAACAGAAGCTAGCCCAAAATTAACCCATGAAGCAACCAAACTTAACCCATCACTATCCAACCTTCAATCTCAATAATTTGATTCTTTTATAATGAAAAAGTTATAATAATTTCAAAATTGACCGACCTAAATTATTTTCTTTATGTTCAAGTTTCAACACAATTTTATTTTGTTCTATATACTAGTACTAATGTTTATATAAAAATAAACAAGTGCTTATGTTCCCATTGTATATGTACATACAAATTTTATCTTTGATTTTCTTTATGTTTCACGTAAGTTAAGTTATGTTACAATTTATTTTCACGTAAATAGAGGGGAAGAGGAGGTTGGACTTATTTTAGAGGAATTGGGGCGGGTCGGTTAAACTATTTGGGCTGGATGAGTTCTTTTCGTTTGGGCTGGAGTAATTGGCTAAAAATGGGTGAAATAAGAAATTTTTGCATGGATTTCCCTTCAAACACAAAGGACTTTAATTTTTTCCATTATATATGTGGTCTTTAATTCTTGTCTCTGCTGCTTATTTAATGAAAATATTCATATATGTGTCGCTCGACATAAGTTCTGTAACATTTTTATCTTCGGAAACTGAACTTTTGTCTTGCTTAGCACAAGTTTTATAGGAATTAAGTGATGCGACATAAGTTGTGCAATATTATTTAAATTATGTTGAGTGTTGACAGTTTTGCCTTTTTCAGCATAACTTGTGTGGATTTGATGATACATATGCCGAATCTAAACACTAACTATGCCAGCCGAAATATGAAGTTATGCCTTTTTTCAAATTATGTTGAATGTTGAAAGTTTTGCCTTGTTTGACATAATTTGTAGGATGTTATTATGCATATGCCGAAACTAAATGCTAACTATGACGGTCGAAATCTGAAGTTATGTCGCGCCAAAATAGGCACATTTGTGCAAAATTTTTAAATGTGACACTTTTTGTTTCAAATATAATCAAAGTTTACGCAAAACTTCCAAATTAAAACCCAATTTAAGATCAATTACTTTAAAAAATAAAAAACTTTAAAAAACAACCGAATTAAAATAAACTTAAGATGACTTAATTATTCAATTAATTAATTAAGTTCTTAATTAACGAATCGCTCGGTCGTTTTGAACTTTTTGACCTTTTATTGCCAAAATACACTTTCTGCAGCTTTCTTGTAGTATTTAGGATTTGCGGGGATGGGTAGCATTATTTCCGAGGCAATCGGGTGGGTATCAGATCAGATTTAGCACAAATTGATGTTCTTAAGTTAAGAAAATGAGAAAGTTTGACCAAAATCAATATCGGGGCCAAATGAGTCCGTGTCGAAGTTTCATCAATTCCATTAGGTCTGGGACGTGAATTTTGACTTAGTCGAGTAGTTAGTTCGGGTACCAAGGGGCTCAGATGTATTTTGGACTCTTGATTGGGAATTAGTTAAGTTTAAGTTTTTGAGTCGATCACAGTCAACAACCGGTTAAGACGACCCCGGTTGGATGTTTTGAGTACTCCAACAGGTTTGTAGCGTGTTTTATGATTGAAATACATTTTTGGTTTGTGTATGTGGGGGTTCCGAATGAGTTTCAGGTATCGAAATCAAATTTTTAACATTGCTGATTTTCAGTTTCTTGTGTTGGATGAATTGCTCTTCGTGATCGCATGGGTGGTGTCGCGAGCGCGTAGAGAGGGTGGACTTGTTGGCATAGTGATAACGTGGGTCAGTTCGTGATCGCGTAGTGGGTTTTTCAGGCCAGATCGAGGTTTCCCTTTTGTGTTCGCATGATGGACTTCGCGTTCGCGAAACTTGTCGGTGTGCCATGTCAAGAGTACTCATCGCAATCGCGATGTCTCTCTCGTGGTGATGGTGAAGGGTCGTGATCTGGACAAAATTATGTTACCAAACTTGGAAACATTTTCTCATTTTCATAATTCAAGTTTTAAAGCTCGGATTTAGATGATTTCAAGGGTATTTTGCAAGGTTTAGCTCGGGGGTAAGATTCTAGATTCTAACTCTAATTTTTATATGTCTTCTTGATTTCTTCCATTAATTTAGAATTTAATCCATAATTTGCGGTAGGAAATTGGTGCTTTTTGCCTCTAAGATTATGATTTATGAATTTTGTTTTCCATGAAAAATATTTTCTTGAAAAACAAGTGAGTTTCTTACTTATTTTCTAGTGTTTGGTAAGTAAATAAAATAAAATATTATCTTAAGAGCATTTATATACCTAACAAGATACTGCAGGGATGGGATGAGAAGTGGGGATTTCGGAAAATATTCACTCAAGCCCTACCAACCCTCCCCAAGCACCCAACTCCTCCTCCACCCACCCCACCCACTCCAAGTATCCACCCTCCACTACCCACTCCGCCAACCACTCTCAAATGCACTTCATTTTTAATTATTACTTTCAAAATAATTAAAGTGCATGAATCTTTTAACAAACCTGAAGACTAAATATAGGGATGGTAGGTAGGTACAATTTTGCGGATTTCACACCGCACCCGCCCAGTTGGGGCGGGTATGGGTATAACTTTGGCTGGTAGTAGGCGGGTATGGGTATTGAAAGTGTACCCGTCACGGGTAGGCGGGTAGGTGGTGGATTTGCAGTCATACCCGCCTCCCCCGCCCAACATCCAACTGCCTACCCGCCCGCCTCAAGCCCAAAATATTAGCAGCCCATAAGTCGTGCCTTCAGCCCATAAGTCACGACAAGTCTCTCATTCTCCAACAAAACTCAAAACCCTACGCCTCTTCGTCCTTCACGCCTCCCTCTCTCTCGTTCCCCTTCACGCTGTCTCTCCTCCCTCTCTTATTCTCGACGTCTCTGCCTTTTTCTTTAAAGGAAAAATCACAAACTTTTTCACGAACCACCTCGAAGTCTCTGCCTTTTTCTTTAAAGGAGATGTTGATCGGGAAATATTGTTGTCTTTGCTTTGTGCTTTGGGGTTGTCTTGGTGAGGTCAATTTTTGTGCATTTGTTAAATTTTACCTATTGTAATATATAGCTATTTGGGTGGATAATATTTGGATTTTCTTGGAAATTTTGTTTTCTTGATTCTTTGTTGTGCAAGGGGGAAGAGGTGAAATAAATGGGAAATTCTGATGGTGAAAAAATCCGGAATTCTCCTCCCTCTCTCCCAAAGAAAATGAGATCGTGACAGTATTGATTCTTGACTCAAAATTTTGGGATAATTTTTTGGAATTTGAATTTTAGGGATCATGTTGATTACTAATTGATCACAAATGAATTGATTACAAAATATGGCATGCGGGTATTGGCGGGTGACGGATATCCACTTGGGTGGTGGAGCGGGTGTGGATTTAGGAATATACCCGCCTAGGCGGGTATGGATGTTGAAAATTGTACCTGCCACGGGTGCGGGTGCGGGCGGGTATAAAATTTTCTGGCAGATACGAGTGCGGGGGAGAGGTACCCGCACCCGCCCCGCCCAATTGCCAATGAACCAGTAGGCATTTAATTTGAAAAGAATTCCTTAAAGTTAGCTATTCATGGTTCATATCGTTTTTATAAATATCTAATGATCCCCAATCAAGCAATCACATGCCATTAAGGCTACATACTCTAAACCAAAACCAAACAGCCTTCATACAATCAGGGTGTGTTTGGTACGAAGGAAAGGAGGTTCCGGAAAATGTTTTCAATTTTTCCATTTTGGTTGGTCAAAATATCTTGGGAAACATGTTCTCTAGGAAAACAAGTTCCTTAAAAATAAGAAAAATGACTTTCCTAATGAAAGTAAGGAAAGCAAGTACATAAGTAACATTTCAAGTTTATTGCCTCCTACCCACCCACCCACCCAATGCCTCAAACTCCCATCCACCACAACCCCCGAACACCCACTCCCTACCCTATAATATTTTGGTTGATTACATATAAATGCTCTTAGGATAATATTTTTCTTGCTTACATACTAATTAAAAGACCACAGGGCTAAGCAAGTTGTTCGTGATATACATGGAAAGTATATCACGGTTTGGAGAATATTTTGTACCATAAAATTGTAATTAATTAGCATTGTATTCTTACCATAATTGTAGAATTCTTGTACAACTAGAATATGGTTTTGGGAGTAGAATAGGAATAGGATTTTCCATATTATGAATATTGTAAATTGTATATATACCCTTTCATTAATGAGAATAATAAAGAGATTATTTCTTTCATGGTATCAGAAGTCTAGGTCTCAAATTCCTCCCTCAACAAAAAATTCCGTCGACTTTTTTTTTTTGAAATCCGATACTCTCTTCTTGGTTTTTGTGTCCGACGGCATCCTTTCTCTTCCCAAATTTTTCTTCCAAATCCCTACATCACATCTTGCGTTGCTATTATGGCTAAGAACACGTTTCACCCTGCTCTTACTGTTTCTAATATCAAGAATCACATCCCTATCATTTTTTAAATAGAAAACGTCCAATACACGACGTGGGACGAACTGTTCAAAGTTCATGCACCCTCGCATCAAGTCCTCCATCATATTATCCCCGTGGCTCCTACGGATATAGAGGTGCCAAAACCCGAGGATGATCCTAAGTTATGGACGACACTTGATGCTACCGTTCTTCAGTGGATTTACTCCACTATATCTACCGACCTATTGCAAACGATTATTGAACCAAACGCTACAACGATGGATGCTTGGAATAGAGTACGTGACATCTTCCAAGATAATCAAAATTCTCGTGTTGTTACCCTTGAGCAGGATTTCTCCCACGTCAATATGGATCATTTCCCCAACGTTTCAGCATACTGCAAAAGGTTGAAAGATTTGGCGGACCAACTCTGCAACGTTGGTGCGCCCGTAACCAACGATCGTCTCGAACTTTAGATGGTTGCAGGCCTATCTGAGGCCTATATTGGCGTCGGTACGCTTCTTTGTCAGAGCAGTCATCTTCCGCATTTTTATTAGGCCCGTTCCATGCTTACGCTCGAAGAGTATTAGCAAAGAAAGAGACCACTGGGGCCCGTCTGTCGTCATGGTGACCGAGTCCAATTTTGCTCCCTCCATTTCCAACATTTCCGCCAAAAACCGCAATAACGGTGGCGGAAAAAAGGGGAAGAATAGCAAAAATAATGGCAAGAACCGTGGCAGAAACCTAGGTGGAAATAACGGGGGTGCCAATGGGCCTCGGGGAAGTGGGCCGCAAGCCAACTGGCCACAGCCCTGGGGACCCTGGTCATAGAACTAGGCCAGTGGGCCGAGGCCAACAACCCCTATTTCCAGCCCCCTGGTCCGTATCCAACTTGGGCCCAGTTTCAGAATTTCAGCAGGTCCAGTCCAGCAGCCACTGGAACCCGAGAGCTAATGTTGGGCCAGGGCAACAAGCCGACGTGCTTGGGCCTCGGCCCCACCAGGCCCACTATGATGCGGGACCCACTCCCACCGATATTGAAGCCGCGATGCACACCCTCGGATTAAATCCCCTAGACGCAAATTGGTACATGGACACCGGCACCACTACCCACATGACGTCTGACCAAGGTACTCTCTCGTCTTATTCCAATTTGAGCAGTAATCGTGGTATAATTGTTGGTAATGACAATTCGATTCCAATTCGTGGTCATAAAACTCTGTCTCCCCCCCCCCCCCCCATCCACCTCTTATCTTGAAAAATACCATTTATGCCCCTAAATTAATCAAAAAATTGGTGTATGTCCGTAAATTCACCACTGATAATTTTATTTCTGTTGAATTTGATCCTTTTGATTTTTTTGTGAAGGATTTCAAGAAGGGGATTCTTCTCATGAGATGTGATAGTTGGGAGAATCTTTATCCTATCACGCCCACCTCCGGTCTCTCGAGTTCAGCCGTGCCATCATCTTTTGCAGCCTTTGCTCCTTCATTGTGGCATGCTCGTCTAGGTAATCCGGGGTCATCTGTTTTGTCTTTCTTAGATAAAAACAGTTTTATTTCTTGTAAGGGTACGCGTAGTACTCCGATTTGTCAATCTTGGTCCTTAGGAAAAATTGTTAGATTGCTGTTTGAAGACTCTAATTCTCGTACTTTAATCCCATTTGATATTATTCATAGCGATTTATGAACGCCTTTTGTTCTTAGTTCTTTGGGTCACCGTTATTATGTTCTATTTTTTATGATTATTCTAATTTTTATGGACTTTTCCGATAGAGAAAAAATCTCACATTTTTTTCACTTTTCTAAAATTTAGAGCATTCATCAGAACCCAATTCGAACGGGAAATAAAAAATATTCAATGTAATAATGGCAAAGAATACGATAATGGGGTGTTTCGGGAGTTTTGTGCTAATCATGGAATCGTTTTTCTTGTCCTCATACATCCTCACAAAATGGGACAGCTGAACGCAAAATTCGTACAATTAATAACATTGTCCGAACTCTATTGGTTCATGCTTCCGTACACCCTTTTTTTGGCATAATGCTCTACAAATGGCTACATATCTTTTTAACATTCTTCCTACCAAAGGTTTGGCATATTCGGTCCCCCTACAAATCTTATATAATACGACTCATTCGTATTCACATCTTAGGGTCTTTGGGTGCTTATGTTATTCGTTGTTTCCGTCCACCACAATTAACAAACTTCAGGCCCGTTCTACCCCTTGTGTATTTTTGGGTTATCTGTCTAATCATCGTGGTTACAAATGTTTTGATTTATCCTCTAATACAATCATCATTAGTCGCCATGTTATTTTTTATGAATCCCAATTTCCGTTTGCTAAGGTGAGTAGTCCCGTGCCTAGTTCGTATAATTTTTTAGATGACGATGTCTCCCCGTATATTATCCGCCATTTCTCAGACATGTCCCGCACCCCATATCCGCCAAGAGCCTCATCGCCATTGGTTCTCCGATCGCCATAGACCACCGATATGGGTCCGATGGTGGGCGCCTCTCCACCCCGGCCTCGCCTAGTTTTTAGTTCTGTACGCTTTATCTCCTGTATCCGGTTCGATTTTGGGTCGCCATCTTGACCCGTCCGTCCCTTGTCCCAAAATTTCCCAAAATCTACCCAATTCTTCCTCGAATCATAGACCGGTCACTCGTAGTCAACATGGTATTGTTAAACCAAAAAGCCATTTTAATCAAAATTCTAATATTTTTAAATCACCTCTGCCTCGTAATCCTGTGTCTGCTTTAAATGAGTCGAATTGGAAAAGTGCTATGACCGACGAATATAATGCTCTTATTGATAATAAGACGTAGGAGTTGGTGCCCCGTCCATCTGGTGTTAATATTATTCGGTCTGTGTGGATTTTTGCTCATAAAGAGAATTCTGACGGATCTTTAGCGAGGCATAAGGCTCGTCTTGTAGGTGATGATAAGACTCAGCAGGTTGGTGTGGATTGTGGTGAGACATTTAGTCCGGTAGTCAAACCGGCTACCATTCACATTATGCTCAGCTTGGCTCTTTCAAAAGCATGGCCCATTCATCAGTTAGATGTGAAGAATGTTTTCTTACATGAGGATCTTAAGGAGACAGTCTATATGCATCAACCCTTGGGGTTTAGAGATCCCAAATATCCTTATCATGTCTGTTTATTGAAGAAGTTCTTATATGGGCTTAAGCAGTCCCCACAGACTTGGTATAAGAAGTTTGCAGACTATGTTTCGACTATTGAGTTTTCTCACAGCAGGTCTGATAATTCATTATTCATATATTGTTGTGGTTCTTCCTTAGTTACATACTATTATATGTGGATGATATTATTGTGACTGCCTCTTCTGATGCATTACGCCAGTCTATCATGACAATGCTTAGTTATGAGTTTGCTATGAAAGACTTAGGGCCCTTGAGTTACTTTTTGGGGATTGTTGTCTCTCGTTATGCAGGTAGGCTGTTCTTATCCCAACGAAAGTATGCAGCTGAGATCATTGAGCGAGCCGATATGTCCTTATGCAAGTCTACTTCCTCTCCAGTTGATACTAAACCCAAGTTGGGTGTTAAGGCTGGCTCACCTTACGAGGATCCGATCCGCTATCGCAGTCTTGCCGTGGCCCTTCAGTATCTTACTTTCACAAGACCAGATATTACGTATGTCGTACAATAGGTGTGTTTGTTTATGCATGATCCCAGGGTTGAGCACAAGAATGCGCTCAAACACATTATTCGGTACATCTAGGGGACACTTGAGTTTGGCTTACATTTATATCTGTCATCGACGGCTACACTTGTCTCGTATACAGATGCTGATTGGGGTGGTTGTCCGGACACCAGACGTTCCACGTCCGGCTATTGTATGTTTTTTGGATATAACTTGGTTTCATGGTCTGCAAAGCGTCAGTCTACATTGTCTCGCTCTAGTGTAGAGGTCGAGTATCGAGGGGTGGCCAATGTGGTCTCTGAATCATGTTGGTTACGTAATCTTCATTTAGAGCTCCATTGTCTTATTCAGAAAGCTACCTTGGTTTATTGTGATAATGTTAGTGTCATCTACCTTTCTGGTAATCCTGTTCAACACCAGCGCGCTAAACACATCGAGATCGATATTCACTTTGTTCGCGAAAAGGTAGCTCGTGGACAAGTACGCGTCTGTCATGTCCCTTCCAGGTATCAAATTGCAGACATCTTTACAAATGGTCTTCCCTCTGTCCTTTTTGAAGATTTTAGGGACAGTCTCAGCGTACGAAGACCGCCCGCTATGACTGCGGTGGTGTAAAAGACCACACGGTTAAGCAAGATGTCCGTGATATACTTGGGTTTGGAGCATATTTTGTACCATAAAATTGTAATTAATTAGCATTTTATTCTTACCATAATTGTAGGATTCTTGTACAACTAGAATAGGGTTTTGGGAGTAGATTATGAATATGATTTTTTATATTATGGAAATTGTAAATTGTATATATACCATTTCATTAATGAGAATAAGCAAGAGATTATTTCTTTCACTAATACTAAAAAATAAGAACGGGAACCGATCGAAAACCCGAACCGTTTGATTGACCCCTTCTCATAGTCCATTCATGATGGTTAGGGATGGCTGAAACCAATCAGAAGTACAAATCGCGCAAGCGAAGCCGGGAAACAGACTGTAGCGCAACGACTAGGACTCATGCCGGAGGAGTTTTGAGCGTGAGCTAACACATGCAGCGGCAATGACCCGCAACTCTCGAAGGGGCCACCAACCGCCCGAATCACTGTAGCAAACCCTCTCGTTACTCAATGAATAGCGCTTATTCTCTTTAAATCAACAAAATGAGAAATTGGGGGAAATAAAGGTCTTTATTGAAGAGGTTTTGCACCTGAAATAGGACTAATGCAGATCTAGAACAATGGTCTGGGCTTTCGAAAAAATAAAGATGAAAGGGGGTAAAGAGACACTCTTTTGAACAACCAACCTGACATAAGGATTGTAGCTCGCGCCCACTTAGAGCAGATGGAGATTCTTGGACGGGGGAAAGTGGTACTCGACATCTATTAAACAAGACCAAGAACAAAACCATACCATGCCCTCGGGAGAAAGTAGTGATGATTACCATGAATGCTACCCTCGAGGACGTGTACAAGAAAGTCTTTGCCGATTCCTATCAACATGGTGCATCTCAACGTAGAGGAGCGTGAAAAGTGGAGACTTTGACCGAATGAATAGGGATCAATTGATAGACATTTTTCTTGAGGAAGAGAATCCAGGATGAACACTTTTTTCATTTAATATGCGCTGACTGGATGCGTACTCGCGTGATCAATCGATGGACGGGGGAATTGCGTGAATGATGAGACCAACCTAACCTAACGTCAAGGCTCTTGCCTCTCTTGATGGCGAATCTTGATTGGCTGACACTAGGAACCAATTCGGAGAAGAAGAAGCATGGCATGAGATAGGCGGTGGAGAAATTTTCGATAGCGAATTACTTGACTCGATGGATGGAGGGAGAGCCTTCCAACTCAAACACGAATTCAATGTTGAGTCAACAATCATCGAGAGGGATACCACCAAGTGAGATCAAAACCAACCCCTTATATAGGTATAGGATTCCAAACCTGCGCTTCTTCAAATATCCCAACAATCTAAATAAAGTAGGGACTTCAAAGCTTGACTAAGAAGGGAGAAAGTTGACTTTGAGAAGAAAAAAAAGGGGGCCCTAGCTGCAATAAAAAAACAACGCTAACGAGCAAGAAAGGGCCCCTTACTATAAATAGAGAGAACACGCTTTACTAATAACAAACATATATAGGGCTAACTTTTTTCAACTTGATCGGAATCGAATATGAATCTCGAGATTGGACGCGGAGATCTATTAATCAATATGAATCTCAAGAGTGGACCTACTTCTATCCTGGAGTTGATCGCTGCCTCCTTGACCTGGAGGCTCTCCGGCCGGGAAGGGGCTTGTTATCGTAAACCTTTCTCCCGGTGTATGTGAAAAAGAGTGACGAACTCCCTTTTTGTCTGCCATAGATTGATCCAAAGAACGACAATCGGCTCAAAAACATTTTCTAGGATAACATTTTCCATGAAAAACATTTTCCTTCATACCAAACACACCCTCAGTTTCTCAGATTATTATTGCTAAACGAATTAGTGAACTTTCACCCTTAAGCTAGATCATTGAAGTCACTCATAATCTTAATTTTAGCTAAGGTGATAAACGAATTCACTTCTGGAGACAGAACTCAGACAACACAGAACAAGTTTTTTTTTTTGGAAAAATGATATTGATTAATATGCTTTACAGCTTCTAGTTAATTCTAAATTTGCTATCCAAGTCTCTAATATCATGACTGAAATTAACTCAAAGCGCTAAATAGGTTTATATCCCACATCTGGCCAATTTACTAGCCAGAACAAGGCAAAGAGATTTGCAGAATGAAACATAAGTGTCATTATCCGAATTATGAAAATCAAAGACGAATGCTGCAGCCTGATTAGCATTCGTGCACCAAGAATAATCATTTGACCGGTGCTTCGTCAAAAATCCACTATTCTCGTGAAGTGGTTTGAAAGATTTACTTGTGCTTGTGATCCAGCAGAAGCTTTTTGGTTTCCAATCACAAACTACTGATGTACATAGGGTTGTGTCGTCTCATAAGGACCATGTGAACCATAAGACATGGCTCCTGGAACATATTTGGTGCTTGCATCAGCACTCCCCTGAACCTGATGTACAGCATAAGGAGCAGGGTACAGATTCCCTCCATATCCTGTTTCAGGATTTCCATAATTGGCAGAATATGTAAAAGTTGGAGTTGCTGCAGCAAACTGGTGGTTTGAATTACTTGGAGCCGCTGCAGCTGCTGCTGCTGCCCTTGCCCTCTTTTCTGCATTTGCAAGCTCAGCATGTAGTTTTTCAATTTCAGAAGTCATAGTATTCTTATGCTTCTCCATTGCTTGACTATATTCAAGGTTGTTGGCATGCATCTTTTTTTCATAGTCAATAGCAGCCCTTCCTCGTTGAACTTCCTTATGCACGGCCTCAATTTCAGCTTTGAATAGGGGAAACTGCTGTAACTCGGAACGAACCTTGACAAGATCATCCTCCATCTCATGCAATTTGGCAGTGAGCTCTTTGTGGTCGGCATTTAGGTTCTGGATGTCGGTCGTAACCCGAGCCATCTCTATGCTAAGCTCATCGACTATACGGACATCGGACTCCTTTTTCCGTGCCTTCTCGTAGACCTCACGCACTTCAGCATCCCTTTCGGTCTTGATGGTTGCGGCTGTGGAAGAGAGAAACCGGAGTTCCTGCTGGACGGCAGCAAGGTCCTGCTTAAGAGCAACGTGTGCGGCGGCGAGATGCTGGTTCTCCAGGAGTAGAGTTTCTCGGTCATCCAACGGTTGAATACAGGCTAGGGATTGGGATTGGGCTTCGGCTGGTGGAAAACGGCGGTGAGAATCGTCCGGGTAAGGGGCGCGGCGGCGTTTTCGTCCCATGACCACAGCACTGCACTGCACAACACACACAAAATAAGTTGTTCAAGCAGCCATATATATCCTTAGTTGATTAAGTCTTGAGGACAGAATTTCAACTAGCGATACAGTTGTTTACATATTCAACAAGTTGTCTAATACTTCCTTTAAGCATTGTTAATTCATGATAGTTATATGCATATCGACTCTTAATGAGATCAACAAAAAAAAGTCCTTTGAGGAAGATAAAAGAGCATTTAAGACGAGCGATGAAATCGAACTAATATTACTAAGTTGAATCAATAGCTCTTTTCAATATTCTTATTATATTTTTTTAACCCATTTGCATGTCTCTTTTTGAATCGGGGTCTTTCAGAAACAACCTCTCTACCCCATAAAGATGGGGTAACGTCTGCTACATCGTACCTCTCCAGACCCCAGTTGTGGGACTATATTGGGTATGTTGTTCTTGTTGTTATACTGATCTTTATCAAACAAGAACAAGAAGGCCAATTCATTAAGCAGAGAACTAAACTAGGAAGGCAGGATTTGCAGATTCCAAATATGCATGCACTTTAAAACAAAAACGAAAAAGGATAAAAAATACCCCTAACTTATTTGATTTGGGTCAAATTCACCCTCCCTCCACCTATTGGGCCATAAATACCCCCAAGGTTAAATTTTGGATCAAAATTATCCTTGATATTAACGTTGACTTAGAGGAATTATGTTAATATGTGGCATCACATGAAGCTGCCACATGGGAATTACCCCCCCCCCCCCCGTTCTTCTCCTTTCCCCGAGAAAAAACAACAGCCAAACCTTACCCTCCATTTTTTTCCTTTTGTGAATTCACTAGACCTATCCCGTCATCAACAATCTGACCCATTTGCTTCTTTTACAAAATAATAGTTGCATTAGCACACTTTCAAGCATCAACCCACAAGGCCTTGTAAATTCCAATGTCTCAAATCAATCATCTTAATGGGTCCATACCAGAGTATATATTTTCTCTACAGTGTTGCAATATTAATTGGTCAGTACTTGGGCTTCATATTTTTGTTAATTCTTTACCTTCGTATATGCCGACATTATTAAAGCTCTGCCAACTTTAGATTGGAGAAGACAGGCGAGCCTCTACAGGGTGTTAAAGGGTCAAGTGAAAGAAACTAAGGCTACTTACCGGGAATTTAGCTAAACTATGCCAATCCCGACATCACATCTATGACCAACAATTCTTTTTCACGAACTCCGCCAGTTCTGCAGCTAGGGCTCTCTACTATCTCAAGTTAAATGTGGGATCCCTTTCTAGTAACTTGAAGTTCTGGTTCCAATTGATACTTACTAATTTTCTGATAAAACTAAGCTTGTCAATCTGGTCCTTCAGTTAACAAAATTGTGTTAATTGGTGAATTCAACTAGTGTTATACCTATTCAGTTGTATAACAACTCGTTCACCAGCGAGTTTCCGGCAGAAAAATGATTAAATATGATACTCCCTCCGGTTCAAAAAACTGTCCACTTGTCCATTTTCACACCCGAAAAATACTAACTCCTAGGCAAAAAGAGTCAATTTGACTAAAATGCCCCTAATTAAATAGGTACTGGGATTTGGTCACAATAAGGGCAAATCTGAAAACATAAGGTTAATTGTTTTTTGATTTGGTAAGTGGACACTCTTTTTGAACCAAATAATAAAGGCTAAGTGGACACTCATTTTGAACCAGAGGGGTTTTTGGGTTCCGGTTGAGTTGGATTTTTATTTTGGGGTATTTTTTATCCAAAATTTAACCTTGGGGGTATTAATGGTCCAATAGATGGATGGATGGTAAATTTGAGCCAAATCCAATAGCTTAGGGTATTTTCGACACTTTTCCGAAACAGAAAATCAAGATGAAAGATGATTAACATTCAACTAACTGCAATATCTAGGGAACAGAAATAAAAAAAGAGGTGAGGTCGATTACTAACCTTCTCCAGGGCAGCGAACTAGTCGAATCAAAGATAAATGAACCATTGCAAAAAGTAAAAGTGTTTGTTCAAAGGGAAGGAAAAGGGATGGATTGATCTAGAGGTTTAGGATGAAATAGAGACGACTTTTAGGGGTCCATCCTTTAGGTATTGAGTTGGGTTAACTGGGGTGACAGAATTGGGCTGATGGTACGAAATAATTTGAGATAATTACGGACTTGAACCAATCGGGTATCTAGTTTGCCTATTTAGGCCCAACTTCTTGATTGTTACCTGATTTACCCCAACTTTAGCCAATATATTTTAAAAAGTCTCTTTATCTCCCCTCACCTTCTCTCTTCGTTTGAAGCCCCTTCAGTCGTCGTCCATTAATACAAACATCAAATTTCCACCATTGCCACATTGAGTTCATCTCACTCATTACCAACCAAAAACCAAAAAGTAGAATTAACTAATGAAGATCCTAGGTCACTATTCTCATAAAAGGTAAGTGTTGTAACAAAGCTATATAAGAGATTTATATACTCTACTTTTAGTATTAGGGTCCAATCCATATGGATCTAGGGGTGGCAAACGGGCGGGTTGGGTTGAATTTGGGTGGGTCAAAATAGGTCAGGTCAATAAACGGGTTGGGTTGTAACCCGCCCAAAATTTACTTATGTTTAAAGGGGTCAACCCGTGCAACCTCTAGTTCTACCCACTTACTGATTTAACTTTAGGAAATTAGTTTTTGCCCTCATTGTACTGTTCGGATAAAGGGCAGTAATAATTTCTTCTCCATGAAGTACTTACTATAAAGAAAGCAGTAATATAAATGCATTTGAAAACTTCAAAAGATTTTGCAGAAAAAACAAATCAACCAAACCATAAAGAGACATAACTGGAGTCGGCAATAAGTAAAAGTAACATAACTGATGTCCTTAAACCATAATGTCAAGGTTACACTTAACTGTGACAAGCAGATCAAATCTTTTTAACAAGGGTGCTATTACCATGTCTCATCAAATTCTTAAAAAAACCAATAAGTTCGGGTTACATTTAGACCCGGAGGGTTACACCACTTTGACCCGTTTGAACCCCGATTGTTTGATGGGTCATTTAGGATTCAACCCATTGGGTCAACTCAACAAACGGGTCATGACCCAACCCGTATAAACACAGGATGGGTTAGCCAGGTTCGGGTTGATTTTTCCACCCCTATATGGATCGATGGGAATTTCTTCTTAGACCACAAACACTCCATGGGTGTATTCATGCAACAAAGAAAAAGGAAAGAAAAAGATTAAAGAACTCATAATCTTGATAGCAGAGAAACAAGATACTCCCTCCGTCCCAATTCTTTTGAAGGTTGACCAGTTTGGGAATCAAACATCTCTTTCTTTGACTACGATTTTCTCAAACTCTTTTTATATATTGTGAATTATTATTATGCAGACTTATAGTACTTTTTATGTAGTTTTCAAAAATGTAAATTTTATTATAAAATACTCAAAGAATCTATGTTTAAAATTAAGTAAAAAAAAAGTTGTTTACTCCCAAACTAGTAACCTTAAACAAATTGAGATGGAGGGAGTACTAATACTATATAATCAAATATTGGAAAATAAATGCAATAACAATCTTCCAGAATCAAATATCTCAGCTAGTTTTAGGAGAGGATCCAACATAATATATATATATATATATATATATATATATATATATATTAACTAAATAAGCCATACCCAATTTCTAGACAGATCAGTATTCATGCTTCAAACAAGAAAGTATAATTTATCCAGAACTCAACTTTTATCTAAAAATATGACACAAAACAGCTTTCAACCAAATTTATACATCTTGAAGACATGTTTCCTAAGAGAAGATGCACGCCAAAATGTTATTAAACCACAACAAACAAACGATACAGTCTATCCAAACATTGTATTTAATACAGTATAATACAATACGATACTATACATAATGAAACCATGAGTTGATTGTTTACCTTCTCCGGGGAAGCGAACTAGGGCGAGTCGTGATCTGTTGTGGGAACAAAGATAAATGAAGGATTGCAAAAAGTAAAAGATTGTTTGTTCAAAGGGAAGGGAAAGGGATCGATTTGGTGAGGTCTTTAGGTATTGAGTTGGGTTAACTGGGCTGATCGAATTGGGCTCATTTACCAATTAAATGCCGGCCCAATCTTAAAAGGAGTTAAATTAGAGAACTTTACATAATTGTTCAATGTTAAAAAAACACATATCATAATTTTAGCACAAAAAGTAGTATATCAATTTTAGCACAAAAAAAAAACCCTTCTATAGCATATTCCAGTCAAACTGTAACCCCTATCATTAGCCTAAAATCTAGCTCCTTAATTGTCTCCTAATAAACAAAAAATTTAAATAAAAGATACCACTACCAATTCCCTTCCTTTTTTTTTCATTTTGGATAATACACACTATTTAACATGCACAAATTTGATTATTTGTTATTTTTTGTTTATGATTATTTTATGTTTAAATCTTTAAAACCCGTATATTCTAAATATATTACTTTAATTACGTTATAATTATAGTATATTTTCTAGAATAAATATTTTATATCTTAAATATACCATAAATTTTGGCAATATTTTGTATATAATAAATCAAATTCATGCATATTCTAAAAAAGTATATTAGTTATACTTCATTTATACCGTACTGAAGAAAATATACCATTAAAAAAAATTACAATATGTTATTTGTGGTGTATTACGTTTTTGGAAGGTGGGAAAATAAAAAGAAGAAGATATTTTAGTATTCAATCCCTAATTTAATGAGAGAAAGAAAAAGAAAGTACAAAATTTCTTTCAAGTAAAACTGATTCCTTATTTATGATGAGAGATAAGAGGATGTAATCAATAAGAATTAAAAAGGACTAATCAACATGATTATTCTTGTGGTTTCCAAGGATCCAACTTTAGGTGAACCAAGAACGGAGGGCCTTTCGCTAGACACTTTAGTCTTAAGAAAGCCGATTTTAAAAATGAGTTATTGCCTTTTTATCAATTTAAGAGCGGACAACTAATGTGAACACGATTTTATGATTGGTTTGTTACCCCTGAACGTCTAAGACATTCTTGGGGTGATCTCGTAGTTTTTATAGGGTGGAGATGATGGAAAGTTTGATCATTGTCTAAGTGCATAAAAGAAAGATAGAATATTGAATCAATTACTTTAGGTAACGTACACATGCAAGATGATTATATGAGTTTTTCAGTCTTTAGGTTGTGACTTCAAAAAAGTTTAAAGGAGAAGTAAAAAATTAAACTAAAAATTATTTGACAAGCTCTGGAAAATGGGTTGATAGCAGATGATCGCCTTTCAGTGCCTGGCTGTATGCGTCAGTCATGGTGAAGTTATTTGACGCTCATCCCCTCGACGGACTATGTCTCATATTCTTGTGCACTAGGTAAGTTTCACCACTAATTGAGTCCTACACATTTATTTTGTTTGGTGATTTTCGGCTCACATTGAAACTACAATGGACATTCATTTGAAGTGATTGCTTCGATTTGAGTTAAGAAAAGCATATAAGAAAGATTAGAAGGTAGCACATAGTCATATGTTTCAAACATTTAGATTAATATGCTTGAGCAAATAGTGAAACTCCCTGCGAAGAGAATGTTTTTACCCTTTAAAAATTCCATGTGCGAATAGAAAATAATAATATGCTTTTTTTTTTAATTAGAAGAATATTATTTTAATGAATTAAAAGTTGGATGTAGAAGATACATTTTGAGGTTCTATGAATTATCATTTCCTAGAGTATTCCCTATTAATACTTACTGATTTGTGGAAGATCCATGGTTCTTCTCTTTTGTTAAGATACGTTCTCAAACTGATTTTTAGTTATATTTTGTGTTTATGCTTTATTGAAGGCAGACCTTATATCCAGGACAGAGTGAGAGTGGCATCGGTGGAGGATAAGATGCGGGAAGCGAGGTTGAGATGGTTCGGGCACGTTCAAAGGAGAAACACAAATGCCCCAGTGCGGAGGTTGGCTATGGACGGGTACATGAGGGGTAGAGCTAGGACGAAAAAGTATTTAGGGAGATGTGATTAGACGGGATATGACGCAGGTGCAACTCACTGAGGACATGACCTTAGATAGGGGGTTATGGAGGACAAGGATTAGGGTAGAAGGGTAGCAGGTAGTCCAGCGTAGTCCTACATACGTTTACAAACTGATAGTTGTAGTGTTATTATTGTAGGCCCGCTTAGCCTATCATACTAGTAGACACAATATTTCTTTAGAGTCTCATGTTGTTTGATTTTTGCTGCTACGTGTATTTTGTTTATCTTATTTACCTACATTATTTGTTGCTTCTTTTTCAGAATTCGCTATCATGGCTTAGTCGCTTTGTTTGTCTTACTTTGCTTGTGCTTGTGCTTTGTCTTGAGCCGAGGGTCTCTCGAAAACAATCGCTCTACCTACCAAGGTAGATATATGGTCTGCGTACACTCTATCCTCCCCAGACCCCACATTGTGGAATTTCACTGGGTATGTTGTTGTTGTTATGCTTTATTGAAGGCAGAACCGTTAAATTTCAAATTCTTAAATTGGTGGAATAACATCAAACAAGTATAAATTTCCCATTCATAATCCTTGATCTGTCTCTTTATCTATTGTGAACCTTTTTGAGCATCGCTGTATAATCAGTTTTACTTGCCACTTTTTCCATTATAATTTCCTTCAAAAGCTTGGTAATATTGTATAACAAATCCAAGTTCTCTATTTAGCACCAAAGTTATTTTATGATATACGAAACAAACTATTGAAATGTGACCAGAAGGTCATAGGTTCAAGTCGTGAAAAGAGCCTCTTGCAGAAATGCAAGATAAGGTGCGTACAATAGGCCCTTGTGGTCCGGGCCTTCCCCGGACCCCGCGCATAGTGGGAGCTTAGTGCAAATACAAAACAAACTATCTTGGTTGGCTTCTTCATGTAATTGACAGGTTCTGATATATTTGTTGAAGAGTTTAAGCGGTGAAGTGATCGATATTCCAAGTGAATGCATCACCTTATATCCAGTATACAATAAGCTTCTGTCATGAAAGATAAGAGTATAATTTAATTTTCCTTCTCTTAGTGGCTTGGTCAAGTAACAGAACTGCTTTGGAGATGCATGATATCCATAATAAAGATATTTCATGATCTGTTGTACATTTTGTCAAACTTTTGACGCTTAATGAATGTAATTCATTTGACATTGCTTCCTTTTTTCTTTAATTCTGTCAGCCGCTAGAAACCACCCGGTAGGAGGAATATGATAAGTGAACTCTTTTAAGACTTTCTGGTAGCTTTACAGCCTCTAACTCTTATTGACAAAATGAAAATTTTAAAGGGAAAAAAAAGAAGGGGAGAATGTTATTAGCTCGGGTTTATGCATGTCTTAATATGGTTTTTCCCAGATGAAGCATGTCTTAATGTTCATAGGTATTGTCCAAGAAACCAATTTGATTTGTGACAATTTTGCATCTGCAGAGCCATCAATCCTTGCCCTCTTCAAGTGCAAGAAGTTTAACATAATATAGCCTGAAGCTGAATGAGACTTATGTCCTCATGTCATATTATATAGAAAAGGCTTGAGACCTTGAGTTTCGACATGTCTGTTAATTAGATTTTAAATTCCAAACAGAGGAAATATTAGTCTTTTCATTTATAAGCAGACCTACACTGTTTATGTATTTCTTTCTTCTCAATCCAAAGCTCTATTTCACTTTAATTTCAATTAAATTGATTTCTAGGTTTTATACATATGTGTATGTGAAATTGATATTTTCAGCTTCATGCTTGCATCAATGTAATGCAGATGTTTCTGATAGGTTAGAGAGACAAAGTGTGAAATTAATTTGTCATTACCTACTAAGTTTCAATTTATTTCCTCTATTCTTTTGCTACTTGACGTGTAAAAGTCCCTTTTTACTCTTTAATTCATTTATAGTGTGCTACAAAGTAAAAAGACCAGCTCAATGTGAGGTTTATATGATTATTTCATGGAGCTTCTTGAAACTTTCTTTTAGAGAATTATAAGCTTCAGCAATCTTTTAAGGAAGTTGGTTCTGTTCGTGTTTTTTAAGTTAAGATTTTGAATAAAATTAAAACTAATAATTTCATTTCTTTGATAATGAGATGTGAGAATTTGATTTTTAGAGAGTATTGTTGGGTTACAAGGATTGCAAGAAACGGAAATTACAAGTAACTGCTTATGTAAGAATTGAAATTACAATTCAACTAGAAAACTGAAAATTACAATATAACAACAAAACTGAAATTACAATATTTGTTGAACAAGAAGACCGGAAACTGCTTTGATTTTTGCTGAGTCGAGTGTGGCACTCTGTCCTTAAGACAATATTGCCCCGTATGTATCCTTTATACGTCCCGGACAATTCGTCTCCCAAGATAAAACAGCAATGGAACAATTGAGCAAAGGAAACTCAAGAGCTACCGTGAAGAATATTGAATAAGAAATGATGCTTGAAAGTTATAGGAACAACTGATTTTCTAGTTGTATATTTTCGTGTATATCAAGTGTGCCTCAACAATGGTGTAAGGGGTGTTTATATAGGTGATGAAGGGACTGTTTGACTGCTTCCATAACAGCCATTATTGGCCAAATAATGACCATTATGGAGGTAGTAAAGCCAACAAATTAAAGGGTAAAAGACCAACGGATTTGGCCATTATAGGAGGAGTAATTCAGCCAAAATAAATGGCTGAATTGAGTGCTGGACGTTTCTGTTCCTGTCTGCCGAAATTTTGAATTTCTAGAAACTTCAGAGACTAAACTGTACATCTTGAAACTTTAGGGACCAAACTGTACATCTTGAGACTTCAGGGACTGAACTGTACATCTGAAAGAATTCTTGTCCAAACTGTACATCTGAAGCTTCTGGGATCAAACTGTACTTCTGGAAAAGTTCTCTGGCCCAAAAAGATAATATTAGAAGGCCCACAACCCACAACCCACAACCCGTGAACCCGAGAACTCGGAACCGGAATCGGACCGGACGGGCGGGCGGCGGCGGCGTGCGTGTGGTCTTTCCTTGAACCGAAGCACATCTAGGTCCTCCCTCCTTTAAACACATGGGATACCCCTTGGGGTCCCAAACCCCAAACCAATTTCGAGTCTTATATACACAACAATTCTTTCTTCCTCTACCGATGAGGGAGAATTGAACACAACACCACACTTTCCATGCTTCAAACACCTCACTTCGTGAACCAATATCTCTTTCATTTCTCAATGAAATTTGACGATTCTTGGCCCTACGGTTATCTACGTACTTAGTACATCATGCATGTGTGAAGAACCGAATTCTCCAACATACGTAACACTAGTGTTTTAGCCGTTAAAGTTGGTCGGTCGCAACTCCCGCCAAAGGCTAATTTCCAACAATCCCCTCTTGAAAGAGATTTTGGCGCACTCACATGGTGTCTTTTCATTTTCAGCAATATTTCAGCGGACCGATGTTGCATAAGGAGAGGTAGCATCAGCTTTGAGCCTTCCATAGTTGAATACCATCGGACTTACTTACTGCGCGGTGAACGTGATGTCTTGAACCGTCAGTGTTTAGTGTAAGCCAAGTCAATGGTACCAACACAACAAATTCCCTTACTCTCTTCTTCGTAATGTTTTGTCCGTTTTGGCCATGGACAACGTCTTGAATTCTTAAGTGCGTTCATTTTGAGGCGGCCCGTCCTCGCACTTAAATAGGTGGTCTCCTACAAGGTATCCTGCTATACTCCACTTCACAAGTGTTAGGAACCATTAAAAGTTTCCCAAGAACCTAACCTCAACTGTTGAGGATCATTACAGGTTTTGAAAACTTAACCTTTACCCATACTGCAGATAGCACTTAACGTCTATCGCGGAACGGTGGTGTTTCTTTTTCGTAAATCACTATCCGGTGCTCATACTTCCACCGCGGTCAATCAACCTTTACAACTTCGTTTTCCCATTGAACCAAATTACCGATCTCCAGTTCGTAAGGTTGGGTTACCACTGTATTGGTCCTTATATTTTGGGTTTTAAGCCCATTCCCCTAGACAGGCAAGCCATCTGATCCTTGAGTAGGCCCTTTGTCAATGGGTCTGCTATATTATCCTTTGACTTGATGTAATCAATGAATATTATACCCGTGGTGATCAGTTGCCTAACGGTCTTATGCCTCCGTCGAATATGACGAGACTTGCCGTTGTACATAGTATTTCGTGCCCTTCCTAGAGCCGACTGACTGTCGCAGTGGATCATTACCGAAGGTACGGGTTTGTTCCCACACGGAACATCCTCTAAGAAGTCATGAAGCCACTCAGCTTCTTCTCTTGCTTTGTCTAAAGCGATAAACTCCGATTCCATTGTGGATCGGGCGATGCAAGTTTGCTTAGAGGATTTCCAAGACACAGCCCCACCACCAATTGTAAATATATACCCACTGGTGGACTTGGTGTTCTCTATATCAGATATCCAGTTTGCATCACTGTACCCTTCTAGTACAAATTTGGATATCTCGAATAGTGCAACCCGTAATTTAACGTATATTTCGTATTGTAATACCCGATTCAACGCCTTCCAGGTGATTATCACTTGATTTGGGTGAACCTAGCCAACTTATTGATCACGTAAGCAATATCGGTCGGGTGCGCTTTTTATATACATCAAACTACCGACACTGCGCATATCGCTCCTGGTATACAGGTGCACCAAGATTTTTATGAAGCTTTTGATTTGTATCCATTGGTGACTTTATCGGTGAACTGTCTAACATCTCAAACTTTCTCAAAACATCCTCGATGTAGTGAGACTGAGATAAGACCAGTCCGTCAGACGTCTTAGAGATTTTAATCCCTAAGATGACATCTGCGATACCCATATCCTTCATGTCGAAGCATTGTTTCAACATGTTCTTAGTCTCTAGGATTACCCTAGGACTGCTTCCTGTGATTAACATGTCATCTACATACAGGCATATCATAACAAATGAGTCAGAGTTGCCTTTCGTGTAAACACATTTATCACACTCATTAATGGCGAACCCTTTCGATAGTAGAGTACTATCAAATTTTTCGTGCCATTATTTCGGAGCTTGTTTCAGCCCGTCTGAGAGATTTGATAAGTCGGCGGACTTTCTTCTCTTGCCCTTGAACCACGTACCTCTGGGTTGGTCCATATAGATTTCTTCTTCCAAATCGCCGTTTAGGAAGGCCGTCTTAACATCCATCCGTGTATCTCAAAGTCACGCAAAGCTGCGATCGCAATGAATACCCGTATGAATGTCATCCGGGATACCGGAGAGTATGTGTCAAAGTAGTCAAAGCCTTCTGTTTGCCGATAGCCCTTGACTACCAACCTGGCTTTGTACTTGTCTATCGACCCATCTGCTTTGTATTTCCGTTTGAGTATCCACTTACACCCCAACGGTTTATTTCCCGGAGGAAGATCAACCAACTCCCAAGTATGGTTATGCAGAATGGAGCTTATTTCACTCTCAATAGCTTCTTTCCAGAGCGGTGCTTCTGGAGTTGACAACGCCTTAGCAATTGTCCTTGGTTCATCATTAACCATATAAGCTACAAAGTCAGGACCGAAGGATTTATCCTTCCTGGCCCTTTTACTTCGCCTTAGATCCATCTCTGGAGTCTCCAAGTTCTGAGAATCTGAACACTAGATTAGGATGTTCACCACCTCGATATTCGCTAGATCTGAACCATTCAGATCCGGCGATCAAGGACTCCCGGTTCTTGAGAGCTTTGTGCATAACTTCGTTTGAGAGAGGTTATGTCTTTTTCCTTTCTAGGAAAGGTACTTTCAAAGAATAGTGCATTCCTTGATTCCATTATTGTACCCTGGTGGATATCTGGAATATCTGACTTATTCACTAAGAAGCGATAAGCACTACTGTTATTTTCATATCCGATGAATATGCAATCTACAGTCTTAGGCCCAATCTTGACCTGCTTTGGCTTGGGTACTTCAACCTTTGCCAAATAACCCCACACCTTAAAGTATTTGTAGGTGGGTTTCTTTCCCTTCCATGATTCATATGGAGTTTTGTCCTTACCCTTATGTGGGACTCTGTTAAGAATCGTATTAGCGGTAAGGACGGCTTCTCCCCACATGTTTTGGGGAAGACCGGAATTGATAAGCAAGGCATTCATCATTTCCTTTAATGTGCGGTTCTTACGTTCCGCCACACCGTTTGATTGAGGTGAGTATGGAGCCGCCGTTTGATGAATAATGCCTTCTTGGGCACAGTACTCCTCAAAAGGCGCTACATATTCTCCCCCTCTATCGCTACGAATGGATTTAATCCGTAGGCTCAGTTGGTTCTCAACTTCTGCTTTGTAACGTCGGAACGCTTCAAAGGCTTCATCATTACTTTTCAACAAGTAAAGGTAACAATACCTTGTGCTATCGTCAATGAAAGTCACAAAGTACTTGTTCTCCCCTCTAGTTTGTGCAAACTTCAAATCACATATATCTGTGTGAATAAGTTCTAGAGGAGCGGTATTCCTTTCGACGGATCGAAAAGGAAGCTTAGTAAGTTTTGCCTCTACGCACACCTCACACTTATGTTGAGGGTTTATGTCGATAGACGGCAACAACTCCATCTTTACCAGCCTTTGAATAGACTTGTAGTTAACGTGTCCTAATCTATGATGCCATAAATTAGAAGACTCAAGCAAATAAGAAGAAGGTTCAACTTTATTTCCTTGACGCAATACAGACATGGCATTCACTTTGAAGAGGCCTTCACAGACGAAGCCCCTCCCCACAAATGTGCCATTTTTAGTGAGTATAAATTTATTTGATTCAAACACTAGCCTAAAACCAGCATTAACCAATAAAGGTCCAGAAACTAGATTTCTTCTAATCTCTGGACATACATCACTTCCTTCAGAGTGAGTTCCTTGCCGGAAGTCATCTTCAGGACCACCTTTCCAACCCCTAGCACGTCCGAGGAAGCGTTGTTGCCCATGAACAACTTCTTATCGGAGACCGGAGTGTACGTGGAGAAGGCATCTTTGTTGGAACAGATGTGTCTTGTTGCACCTGTGTCCACCCACCACTGCATCGGATTCTCAACCAAGTTGGCTTCTAGCACCACGACCGAGAGATCCTCAATCATGTCATCCAGGAGCGTGTCCTTGACGACGTTAGCTTGAGCCTTGCCTTTCGACTTGGCTTTCTGTTGTTGCTCAGTCTTGAGCTTGCGGCATTCCTTGATCCTATGACCAGGTTTGCCACAGTGATGGCGATTACCTCACGAGCGTCTCATTGCGGGGGCTTTGCCGTCTTTGTGGAACTTCCGCTTGTTGCTGGTTTTCCCTTTTGCCTTAGCCAGATTTGCCTTTGCCTCACCATGTTGTCTACCCTTTGGCAAGGTCTTCTTATTATCTTCCTGGATTTGCAGTTTGATAACAAGCTCTTCAAAGGTCATCTCCTTTGTCTTGAGTTTCAAGTAACTCATAAACTCATTCCACGAAGGAGGTAACTTTTCAATCAGTGATGCAACCAAAAACTGCTCGTTTGGCTTCAGTCCTTCCAAATCCAGGTGATGTAAAATCATTTGGAATTCCTGGACTTGGGACATCACTGTCTTGTTGTCCACCATTTGGAATTTTAGAAATTTCCCAACGATGAACTTCTTAGTACCCGCATCTTGTGCGTTGTACTTCTTTTGCAGTTTTTCCCACAGCTCTTTGGCGGTGCCAACGGTAGAATATACCGTGTAGAGGGTCTGCCAAGCGATTCAAGATATAGTTCTTGCACATGAAATCGCTATGGTTCCACGCATCACGCACCATCTTCATGCCGTTAACGACATGGATACCAAGGCCCCTTCACCCGCTTCAGAAAGTAAGAGTCCATTTCATCTCCAACTTGTGGAGGATCTTCCGTAAGAGCAGGGCCATGCCCATAATCATTAAGTAGAACATCATCTTTTGCTGCCATCTTTTAAATTCTGATCCCATGAACTTTTCAGGGCGATCATGGTGGTGTGAAGAAGAGGGGAGAGCTCCAACAGTCGGGAAGGCGAAGCGCCACGCCTTGAACGATAGCGGCCAGCGATGAAAAGCGGCGGGGTTATCGCCTTGGCCAAGATGGCAGCGATGGGAAGGCAGCAATGTTGCCTCGAGAGGCAGCAGCAATAGCAGCAACATCGGTCATATTTTCAGCCATGTTATTGCAGTTACCGTAAGCAAAATATTGTCTTAAGTTGTTGGGTTACAAGGATTGCAAGAAACGGAAATTACAAGTAACTGCTTATGTAAGAATTGAAATTACAATTCAACTAGAAAACTGAAAATTACAATATAACAACAAAACTGAAATTACAATATTTGTTGAACAAGAAGACCGGAAACTGCTTTGATTTTTGTTGAGTCGAGTGTGGCACTCTGTCCTTAAGACAATATTGCCCCGTATGTATCCTTTATACATCCTGGACAATTCATCTCCCAAGATAAAACAGCAATGGAACAATTGAGCAAAGGAAACTCAAGAGCTACCGTGAAGAATATTGAATAAGAAATGATGCTTGGAAGTTATAGGAAGAACTGATTTTCTGGTTGTATATTTTCGTGTATATCAAGTGTGCCTCAACAATGGTGTAAGGGGTGTTTATATAGGTGATGAAGGGACTGTTTGACTGCTTCCATAACAGCCATTATTGGCCAAATAATGACCATTATGGAGGTAGTAAAGCCACCAAATTAAAGGGTGAAAGACCAACGGATTTGGCCATTATAGGAGAAGTAATTCAGCCAAAATAAATGGCTGAATTGAGTCTTCAGACGTTTACATTCATGTCTGCCGAAATTCTGAATTCTGAAACTTCAGGGACCAAAATGTACATCTTGAAAATTCAGGACCAAATCAGTACATCTTGAGACTTGAGGATCAATCAGACATCCAAGCTTCTGGGATCAAACTGTACTTCTGGAAAAGTTCTCTGGCCCAAAAAGATAATATCAGAAGGCCCACAACCCACAACCCATGACCCGTGAACCCGTGAACCCGTGAACCCGTGAACCCGAGAACCCGAGAACCCGAGAACCCGAGAACCCGAGAACCCGAGAACCCGGAACCCGAAACCGGAACCGGACCGGATGGGCTGGCGGCGGCGGCGCGCGTGTGGTCTTTCCTCGAACCGAAGCACATCTAGGTCCTCCCTCATTTAAACACATGGGATACCCCTTGGGGTCCCAAACCCCAAATCAATTTCGAGTCTTATATACAAAACAATTCTTTCTTCCTCTACCGATGAGGGAGAATTGAACACAACACCACACTTTCCATGCTTCAAACACCTCACTTCGTGAACCAATATCTCTTTCATTTCTTAATGAAATTTGACGATTCTTGGCCCTACGGTTATCTACGTACTTAGTACATCATGCATGTGTGAAGAACCGGATTCCCCAACATACGTAACACTAGTGTTTTAGCCGTTAAAGTTGGTCGGTCGCAACTCCCGCCAAAGGCTAATTTCCAACAATCCCCTCTTGAAAGAGATTTTGGCGCACTCACATGGTGTCTTTTCATTTCCAGCAATATTTCAGCGGACCGATGTTGCATAAGGAGAGGTAGCATCAGCTTTGAACCTTCCATAGTTGAATACCATCGGACTTACTTACTGCGCGGTGAACGTGATGTCTTGAACCGTCAGTGTTTAGTGTAAGCCAAGTCAATGGTACCAACACAACAAATTCCCTTACTCTCTTCTTCGTAATGTTTTGTCCATTTTGGCCATGGACAACGTCTTGGATTCTTAAGTGCGTTCATTTTGAGGCGGCCCGTCCTCGCACTTAAATAGGTGGTCTCCTACAAGGTATCCTGCTATACCCCACTTCACAAGTGTTAGGAACCATTAAAAGTTTCCCAAGAACCTAACCTCAACTGTTGAGGATCATTACAGGTTTTGAAAACTTAACCTTTACCCATACTGCAGATAGCACTTAACGTCTATCGCGGGAACGGCTGGTGTTTCTTTTTCAGAAATCACTATCCGAAGTGCTCATACTTCCACTGAAGCGGTCAACTGAACCTTTACAACTTCGTTTTCCCATTGAACCAAATTACTGGGATCTCCAGTTCGTAAGGTTGGGTTACCACTGTATTGGTCCTTATATTTTGGTTTTTAAGCCCATTCCCCTAGACAGGCAAGCCATCTGATCCTTGAGTAGGCCCTTTGTCAATGGGTCTGCTATATTATCCTTTGACTTGATGTAATCAATGGATATTATACCCGTGGTGATCAGTTGCCTAACGGTCTTATGCCTCCGTCGAATATGACGAGACTTGCCGTTGTACATAGTATTTCGTGCCCTTCCTAGAGCCGACTGACTGTCGCAGTGGATCATTTCCGAAGGTACGGGTTTGTCCAACACGGAACATCCTCTAAGAAGTCATGAAGCCACTCAGCTTCTTCTCCTGCTTTGTCTAAAGCGATAAACTCCGATTCCATTGTGGATCGGGCGATGCAAGTTTGCTTAGAGGATTTCCAAGACACAGCCCCACCACCAATTGTAAATATATACCCACTGGTGGACTTGGTGTTCTCTATATCAGATATCCAGTTTGCATCACTGTACCCTTCTAGTACAGCTGGATATCTCGAATAGTGCAGCCCGTAATTTAACGTATATTTCAGGTACTGTAATACCCGATTCAACGCCTTCCAGTGATTATCACTCGGATTACGGGTAAACCTAGCCAACTTATTGACTGCGTAAGCAATATCAAGTTAGGTGCAGTTTGTTATATACATCAAACTACCGATTACCTGTGCATATCGCTCCTGGTATACAGGTGCACCAAGATTTTTATCAAGCCCACGGCCCACGACCCGTGGACCCTTGAACCCGTGAACCCGTGGACCCGTGGACCCGTGAACCCGTGAACCCGAAACCGGACGAGCGGGCGGCGGCGGCGCGCGTGTGGTCTTTCCTCGAACCGAAGCACATCTAGGTCCTCCCTCCTTTAAACACATGGGATACCCCTTGGGGTCCCAAATCCCAAACCAATTTCGAGCCTTATATACACAACAATTCTTTCTTCTTCTACCGATGAGGGAGAATTGAACACAACACCACACTTTCCATGCTTCAAACACCTCACTTCGTGAACCAATATCTCTTTCATTTCTCAATGAAATTTGACGATTCTTGGCCCTACGGTTATCTACGTACTTAGTACATCATGCATGTGTGAAGAACCGGATTCTCCAACATACGTAACACTAGTGTTTAAGCCGTTAAAGTTGGTCGGTCGCAACTCTCGCCAAAGGCTAATTTCCAACAAGTATACAATGAGGAAAGAGAGCAAGAAAAAAAAAATGAAACGGAAGAAGAGAAACCAAGGGAGTGGTCCATTTTAGAGCTTAAAGAGGCCAATCCACTGATAGTCACAACTTAGTATAAAGTGTAGTTTCTTCTATTTATCCCTTTAGAATCCTATTTCTTGTCTTGTAAATTGTTTTGCCCAACAACTTCCTTTCTGGTTCAGGTTAGAAGTGGAAAAACAAAACAAAAGACTTTGGTTTTTTCAAGAAATTGTCCAAGGATTAAACAAACATATTTTAACCTTATCAGATTTTCTATGAAGTGATTGCAAATTATTTTTGTAAATAGTAGTAGTGGCGGCAAACTTACCATATGTGCATGGCATCTCTTATCTAGATTTCTGCATGTTATGCGATTATATAAATGTTTATAAATATGCATTCTGAATTCTTCCATGCGTGTACTATTACTTTGCTTATAGTTTCTGTGATTTTTAATAAATTGTCATTGTTTGGGTTTGGACTTTCGATAGAAATTGAAAAGGGTGTATTCTTTCAGTTAAATAATTTGTAAATTTTAGTTCTTGTGGTTTCTATTAGACTTCATAGTATTTGGTTTCAAATATGAGGAAATGGTAAAGGTGAAGTCTTTCAATTGAATGATTTGAAAATTTTGCTAGCCATTTTGTTGAGCTTGAAGTGTGCGTGTGCGTGGAGTAAACCATTTGTTAAGTTTCAATCTAAAAAATATTAGAAGGCAGATATGTCCATTATGTCACCAGAGAACCGTGAAATTCATGGTCATTATATTTGTTAAACTTAGAGTCACTACCAACAACTTGGCGTTTTTGCTCCTAAAATTTCCAATATTCACTTTATTTCTTTGCATCATGTTTCTGGAACAATATTTACGAGCATTCTTAGATAAAATTGAAATAATTATTCAAGTGTTAGACCCCTGATAGTGAAATGTATAGATTCACCAGAACAACTGAATCAGATAGGCAATAATGAAACAAATACAGATGTAATAACACAATCTTTTCATAAATGTTAGAACCACTCTCTTGTTCGCAGGATACAGTTATATTCATATATTCCTTTATAGTTATAGTTATAATTTCTTCAATGTTTCTCTGAAGTTTATATGCAAGATTTTAAATGTGGTTCCAGTTTGTTTTGCAGTTGTGCTCTTTAGCACGAGATATGAACAATTTTTTTTACTCTACTTTGTCCATTTTCAGATTTTGCTTCTTTCTCCTTTTCACTGTTAAGACTACTGTTTTGTCCTCCATTTGGGTTATTATAGTAGCAGCAGATGTTGTCACTTTTTTTTTTAGTGAAGTCACTTTTATTAACATACAGATGGGACATAAGGGGTATTTGCTCGATTTTCGAAGTGATTCTTTTTTTTTTATATCCAGCTTCCCGGCTTACGCCAGATTATTCCTGGAAATAGTAGTCCCGGTCCCTCAGCACTACTACCAAAAAAAAATTTTCTTATCTCGTGCTAAAGAGCACAACTGCAAAACAAACTGGAACCACATTTAAAATCTTGCATATAAACTTCAGAGAAACATTGAAGAAATTATATGTTGTCACTTTTTTTTTTAGTGAAGTCACTTTTATTAACATACAGATGGGACATAAGGGGTATTTGCTCGATTTTCGAAGTGATTCTTTTTTTTTTATATCCAGCTTCCCGGCTTACGCCAGATTATTCCTGGAAATAGTAGTCCCGGTCCCTCAGCACTACTACCAGTAAATCACGGGATGTGATTCTTGATTTTATAGGTTCCGTTGTAGCCTCATTGGCGCTCTTGCTTTAATTCTCCGTATTAGAAGGACGCGTTGATTTAAACCTTTTCCATACGAATCCAGCTTTGCCACCCAAGATTCTCAAACTCATGGACGATAAAACGGATGGTGGACAACTCATTAGATTTGGAAACATGTTAAGTCGCATGATATCTTGAATAATTGAGATGATAGGAAGTTATCAAAGAAAACTAATGGCCTGACTGCTATTTGAAACTTCTTTAGTTCTTCACCTCAGTTTTCATGGCATCTCTTATTTCACAGGTTTTATAATTATTTATCCCCCCTTAACTATCCAGTTTTATCGTACTATTTTATTTTTATTTCTATTTTTTGGGACTATGTTGAATTTTTCCAGTTAGCAAGGTTAGTAGCTTCTTCCTACATGCAGAGACTTGCAGATTCCTAAGTAGGAAATATATGTTATGTAACATCCAAGTACTGTGATAATGCAGATTTAAACTTTTTAATAATCATTGTGTTCTTCAGAGAACGAGGCTACTTTATGAGCATGTGTGAAGTGTTCTTTGCTTCACTATAACGGGGGCAAATGCCAAGCTCCAGACTTACGATTTAGTACAAAGTATACTAAAGAACACATAGCAGTAGAAATAAAATAACAGGGACTATAAAGCAATATTGCGCCTACTAGTATGATAGGCTAAGCAGGCTTACAATAATAGCATTACAACTACTAGTTTGTAAGCGTTAGTAGGACTACGATCAACTACCTACCACTCTTGTACTCTAATCCGTGTCCTCCATAACCCCCTATCTAAGGTCATGTCCTCATTATGTTGCACTTGCGTCATATCCCGTCTAATCACCTCTCCCCAATATTTCTTCGGGCTACCTCTACCCCTGCTGAACCCGTCCATAGACAACCTCTCACACCTCCGCACTGGGGCATTTGTGTCTCTCCTCTGCACATGCCCGAACCATCTCAACCTCGCTTCCTGCATCTTATCCTCCACCGAGGCCACTCCCACTCTATCTCGGATGTCATCATTTCTAATCATATTCCTCCTTATATGCCCACACATCCATCTCAACATTCTCATCTCCGAAACTTTAATCTTTTGGATATGTGAAGTCTTGACTGGCCAACACTCTGCCCTATACAACATAGTCGGTCTAATCACCACCCTATAAAACTTGTCTTTAAGTTTTGGTGGCACCTTTTTATCGCACAAGACTCCATATGAGAGCCTCCATTTCATCCACCCTGCCCCAATACGATGTGTGACATCGTCATCAATCTCACAATTCTCTTGGATAATAGACCTGAGGTACTTGAAGCTTCCTTTCTTTGGAATGACCTGAGTAACAAGCCTCACCTCCACTTCCGTCTCAAGGTTGCTCCCGTTACTGAACTTGCACTCCAAGTATTCTGTCTTGGTCCTACTCAGCCTGAACCCTTTAGACTCCAGCGTCTGTCTGCAAACCTCCAGCTTAGCATTCACTCAGCTGCAAGTCTCATCAATCAGGACTATGTCGTCTGCGAATAACATACACCATGACACCTCCCCTTGGATTTGTCACGTCGGTCCGTCCATAACCAAGGCGAATAGGAATGGGCTAAGAGCTGATCCCTGGTGCAGCCCATCATCACTGAAAAGTGCTCAGTGTCTCCTCCTCCGCCATGTAAAACATGTAGTTTAAATTTCACATTCAGGGAATAGAAAAGTGTTCTTGAAATGTCAAATAAAAATAATCAAGATTTTGAGTAAGTGTGTGATGACAAAGAGGCTAGGCGATGAGAATTATATAGAGTGATGCAAGCTGATTAAAAAAGAGGCCCTCTTAGCGCGAGTACGAGCAAACAAAGATGAATCGAGCATCCGGAAGATCTTTATTTTAGTTCTTAGTAGAAATGATGTTTCGAAATTTTTTTCACCTTAAGGAGTTTTGGCGAGAATTGAACTCAGTGTATAAAATTGTTGCAGTTGTTATATCCTCATTCTGTGTACAAGCTTATGTATAATTCTAATACACGACCACTGTGATGAACTCTTTTATGGTCCTCCTTCCTTTTTTGTTTTCTTTACTGTTATTTCTCTATCTCTTTTTCTCTGACTCAGTTTATCTATATTCTTGGAATTGTAATACGAAGATTTATTAAATTTCTTGTTTGATTATTGTGTTGAATGTTATTTATTGGATATGAGTTCTATTTGGTATTATCATTTTGATTGCATTTGAAATAACATGTCTAGGTAAGTTCATGTGATTCATGGCATGGTCTGTCGTTTGATTTTCTTGCTTGCAGTAAGAAATATTCCAAGAATTGAAATGCACTAAACAAGCAAAGGGCAATGTACCTCCGATGGGAATTTAAGATTATTTGTTGTACAACAAAAAAAAAGAGATTGAAGTAGGAAGAGATCAGCTCAGGTATGTAAAACTTCAGATCTAACTTCCCCAAAACTCCCTTATCACAGGTTGGTGGTAAAGAAACAAGATAGAAGGCAGAAAACTCATTCATTGTATTGCTGGAATGCTGCCAATATATATACAGATTAGGCTAACAATATCCTAAACTAACTCCACCACAAATTGAGGAGATAATGCTAATCCTAACAACCTGCTAAAGACCCGGTAAAACAGTAAAAACCAGCAGTAAACCACTAGTAAAAACCAGCTGTAACTATTGAGTAATCTAGCAGTAACTAATTCTAATAAACTAATACATCAGTAAACTAATGCACTGATACGCCCCCCTCAAGGTAGGCAGAGTGCAACAACGCCTAGCTTTAACATGTGGCTATCAAAGGCTGGTTTGGAAAGGGCCTTGGTAAGAGTATCTGGTAGTTGGTCCCCGGCGTGTATATGGACAACTTGAACTTGCTTGTGCTGAACTTGGTTGCGAACAAAATGGAAATCCACCACAATGTGTTTCATACGACTGTGGAAAACAGGATTCACACATAAATATGTCGCACCAACACTGTCACAGTAGATAGTTGGAGCTTTTTGAAGTTTAAGTCGCAGCTCAGCCAGAAGATTTGTTACCCAGTTTGTTTCCGCAAGGGAACTTCCAACTGCTCGATATTCAGCTTCAACGGAAGAACAAGCAATCGTTCTTTGCTTTTTGGAGGACCAACTCACATGATTTTGGCCAAGAAACAAAAGATAACCAGTAGTGGAGGCTCGATCAACGTCATCTCCAGCCCAATCCGCATCAGAGTACATATGTAAAGAGAGATCATTATGGCGCATTAAACGTAAACCAAAATGAGCAGTCCCTTGAAAATACCTTAGTACCCATTTGACAGCTTTCCAGTGAGTCTCGGAGGGAGTTTGCATAAATTTTGACAGTTTGTTTATTGAGAAACAAATGTCTGGACGAGTGAATGACAACTATTGGAGCTTCCCGATTACCCTCCTGTATCTGGTTGCATCAGTTGATAATCCACCATCATTGACCTTGAGTACTTCAGTAGCACTCATTGGAGTTTTAGCAGGTTTGCAATCAACCATAATCTCCTCACGCAATATATCACTGATATAGTTACTCTGTGACAGAATAATACCCTCTGCATTTCTAATGACTTCAACACCTAGAAAGTATCTGAGATTTCCAAGATCTTTTACAGAAAACCGAGCAGCAATGGAAGAAATAACCTGATTAACAACTGAAGTGTCACTGTCAGTAACAATAATGTCATCCACATATACCAGTAGATACACAGTGGCACGATACTGATGACGGATAAAGAGCGAACTGTCAGACTCAGATTTTATGAATCCCAACAGTAGCAAATGATTCTTGAGTCCATTATACCATGCCCTGGGAGCTTTCTTAAAGCCGTAGATTGCTTTATGAAGGCGACAAATATGGGTTGGACAATTCTTATCTTTAAATCCTTGAGGTTGTTCCATATAGACCTCTTTGTCAAGACATCCTTGAAGAAATGAGTTATTGACGTCGAGTTGACGTAGAGGCCAATCAAATTTTATTGCAATGGAGAGTACCACACGAACAATAGTCGGTTTGACAGTGAGGCTGAATGTGTCATGAAAATCAACACCCAGACATTGGATAAATCCCTTTGCGACCAGTCGAGCTTTATAGCGATCGATCGAACCATCATCTTTTCGCTTGATTCTGTACAATCATTTACAAGCAACGACATTTTTATATGGATGTCTTGAGCCGAGGGTCTCCTGGAAACAGTCGCTCTACCTACCAAGGTGGAGGTAAGATCTGTGTATACTCTACCCTCCCCAGACCCCACAGTGGGGGATTTCACTGGATATGTTGTTGTTGTTGTTGACATTTTTAGACGGATCACGCGGTACCAATTTCCACGTTTGTTTTTTATGCAGTGCATCAAACTCATCTTTCATCACTTTCCGCCACTCTCTGTGTATGTTAGCTTGTTTAAAGGTGTTCGGAGTAAATGTAGGGTGAGGTGGGCCATGTTGTCAAAAATTTATTTTGATTTCTTGATGTTGTGTTGTGAGCGGGTGACGACTCGATTTTGAGGCAAATGGGAAAGTTGTGGGTTGGGCAAGGTTGGAGCTAATGTGTTCTTTTCAGCCGTGTGAGTGGAGCGACGAGAGTAAACAAATTGAATAGAAGGTTTTGGTGGTTGTGGATTGGATGTTGATGGTAGTTGAGGTGAGGAAGAGGGTAATGAATGTGCAGGGCAGGACATCATTTGAATTTCTTGACATAACAGTTGAGAATGGTAGAGGAGGAAAAGATCAAGAGTATGGGGGAGAAGAAGTAGGTGCCAAAGGAGAAATACATGGAATTGCAGAGTTTGTTGGAGTGCAGTCGGAGGAGACAATATCATGGATGTTCCTGATGGTATCTGCATTTGGTAAAATTATAGGAGGCGGTAAATCTGTACAAAGTGTAGGAGAAAAAATAGGAGATTTATTGTGGTTAGGTTCAACTAGGTTTTCACAAGCAAGTGTTTTTAAATTGGAGGAAAGCTTTGAAAACATATCCTGAAAAGGAAAAAAACTTTCAAAGAATTGTACATCACGTGATAAATATATTTTTGAAGATTTTAGATCAAAACATCGATGACAATTATAAGATGAAAAAACCAAATAAGCACAGGGCGTCGATCTCGACTCTAATTTATTTGTTGAGTATGATTTGAGCCATGGATAACACAAACACCCAAAAAAATTTAATTGGCAATAATCTATATTTTTACCAAATAACATTTGAAAAGGTGATATATTTTGTAAAAGTGTGGTTGGGAAGTGATTTATAAGATAAGTCGCAATAATATGTCTGTGACGTCTCTCGGCAAAAGCAACTCTTTGGGGGGGGGGGTATGGAGGAGATAAAAGATGTTCAATACCGTTAGAACTTAGGTATGGATCTAGGCTTTTATATTCGTCACCACCATCTGTATAGATAGAAAGAGCTTTCGTATTAAAATGGCGTTCCACTAATGTTTGAATTTTTTTGAAAAGCTCTGTAACCTCACATTTATTTTTAAATTTATAAAGCTAAGTGTATTTGGTGTATTGATCAACAGAAATGTAGTAGTATAATTTTTTGTCAATCGATAGAACCAGAGAAGGACCCCATAAATCACTAAATATTATTTGAAGCGGTTTGGTACTTGATAAAGTAAAATGCTGAAAAGGATGGCGATGAGCCTTATTTGATGAACATGAATTACAAACTAAGAATTTTTCTCACGCACAAGGTAGCGAGAATTTATTCAAAACAAAATTTAAAATTCTCGCATGTGGATGACTCGATCGACGATGCCAGGTGAAAATGGGTGTGTTGGTGGAAGACAAATACGCTTTAGGAGAAGATGTGAAAGGTGAGGTTGTCCACTCATAAAGACCGTCTCTACTCCGACCGTGCACCAACGAAATTCACGTTTCCAGGTCCTTCACAGAAAAATGAAAAGGAAAGAATTCAATAGAGGTTAGGTTACCTCGACAAAATTTAGAGATTAAAAGTAAGTTGCGTTTAATCCTAGGAGCACAGAGAGTGTTAGAGAGTTTGAACACATTATTTGATGCATGTAATTGAGTTAATCTAGTGTGAGTAATTGGTACTTTGTTACCATCACCCATGGAGACTTGCTCCATGCCATTGTATTCCTGCAAGTTGTGAGGTTTAGCAGTTATGTGACGATTTGCTCCAGAGTCGAGAATCCAAGGGTTATTTGAGGCATACATTCCTGAAACATAGTTGGCTTGGGCCTCAACATGATTATGAAATTTGGATCTATATACAACATGACCGGGTTTGTTGCACAATTGACAGCGAACACCATCATAAGAGTTGTTGGTGTTCGAAGATCACCATTGATTGGCTGAATTAAAGCGATTGTTGGATCGCCATTGTTGGTTGCTGCCATTGTTATTGTTGGGGCGACGATTGTTGCGATTGTATGAGTTACCAAACTTGTTAGATGTAGCAGCAGCAACAATCCGGCTGGGAGATTTCTTTGACTCTTCATGTCTTGGGAAAAACTCATGATCAAGAAGCTTTTCATAGAGTTCTTCAGACGTAATAGTGGAGTCACGTGCACGGATCGCAATAGAAATCTCACGAAACTTTGGATCCAGACCACTCAGGATCTTAACAATGAGTTCAGAGTTTTTGATCGGGGAACCAGTAGTAGAGAGTTCATCAGAAATAGACAGAATATTTTGCATATATTCAGTGACTGGTTGGGAGTCTTTGGTGAGTCTCGCAAGTCAATCGCGAAGACTAAAAATTCTGGTTTGGGACTTGTTTGCATATGCCGTGCGCAATGCATCCCAATCTTTCTTTGCTGAATCAGCAGCAACAACAATAGAGGCTATCGTTGGATCAACAGACGCCATGAGTGCATTTTGAATGAGTTGGTCTTGACGAAACCAAAGAGGAAATGTAGCATTGGCAGTAGTTACTGTGCCAGTTGTGATAGTGCGAGATGGGACAGGAGTAGACCCATCTAGATGACCAAAGAGATCTTGATCATGCATAGGTATGGAAAATTGCGCTTTCCAAGTTGAAAAGTTTTGGATGCCTTGTCATTTATTGGCAATTGGGACGCTGGATTAAATTGGATGAACGTTGCACCGATAGTGTTGTCGGCATTAACGACCCGAGTAGTGTTGGCCATTTGTGGAGGGTTGGGTGGGAAAGAAAAAAATAGGATCTTACTCGTTAGAGTTTGGTAAGGCTCGGAATACCATAAAGGAACAAGATAGAAGACAGAAAACTCATTCATTGTATTGCTGGAATGCTGCCAGTATGTATACAGATTAGACTAACAATATCCTAAACTAACTCCACCACAAATTTAGGAGATAATGCTAATCCTAACAACTTGCTAAAGACTTAGTAAAACAGTAAAAATCAGTAGTAAGCTACTAGTAAAAATTAGGGCTGACCAGTGGGCTGGGTCAGGGCGGGTTTGGGGGTGATGGGCTCTGGCGGGACAGGGGGTTGGCCGGGATCGGGATCAGGCGGGACTGGCTGGCCGGGAAGAGATCCCGTCCCATCCCACATCCCGCTAGAAGAGGGGCCAGGATTTGGGGGGACGGGACGGGACGGGTTGCGGGATTTGTGGGATTTTAATTTATTTTAGACCCTTAATTTAAAAAAAAAAAATATATATATATATATATATATATATATATATATATATATATAAACACTTAAATAATTGAACAAGATAGTGAATAAAAACCTCCCAATGCTATTTTTGTGCCTCTTATATTATTTAATAAAAATATGATTTTTTTTGTAATACTTCATTTCTTTAAATTGAATTTCCAACACTGAAATTGACATTCACACGGATTTTCGACGTTGAAATCTATTGTATATCGTCAGATCTTTACTAAAGAAAAGGGAAAATTTACAACCAATTTGGGGGAAAATTCAAATTGATTGGGAAAACGGATGTTTTCCTAAAAATTGGCCACATCAAACCGCCTTGCGGCCATTTGACCGGCTACGTCTGGCAAAAATATGCAAAATAAAAAAAATCGGGTAAAACGGACATCCGAGCGCAAAGTTATGATCATTTAAAGTTGCATCAATTTACACCTACTTTCTCTACCTACGTTTTTCTCCAATTGAATTAGATTTTTAACAACTACTTATGTAATGTTTCGGTGACTCAACAATTAAGTTCATGCCGCATTCGACTTCCATAAAAGCTTCATATATTGGCTTCAATCTGGCCACCCAAAGACAAATGTACAATTGAATGCCAATAAGGCTTCATAAATTGGCTTCAATATTTATTATAATAACACACTTTATATTTAGAGGCGTTCATAACACATCTCATGTTGCTACTTTATTTGTTCATAATATGATAATTGCATGGTTTTCTGCAAGGGGGGGACGAGGCAGGCAGGACGAGTCCTAGTTCCGTCCCGAGTTCCATCCCCTATACCGACGGTGGACATCCCAATTTTTTTTGGGGGCCGGGACGGGATCGGGTCGTCCGGGCCCACTGGACATCCTTAGTAAAAACCAGCTGTAACTACTGAGTAATATAGCAGTAACTAATTCTAACTGAACTAATACATCAGTAAACTAATGCACTGATAGGTGGAATGAAAATAAAAATGAACTTTTTTAGAAGGTAAATTGAAAGCTTAAAATCAATTTGCAATGAGGCAAGAACAACTATAGATATTATTATTCTCTTTAGTTTGGAATATACACATGGTAGGCCCTAATTTAAATGATGTTTCAGAATATACAATGTTATTTATATTTATATTGTATTGCTAGGTGTGATCCTTACTTTTATTGTGATTCTATTATAGAGCAACAACAATAACATACCTCGTGTAATTTCACCCACAAGTAGGGTCTGGCGAAGTAACATGAATTCATTATAAAAGTTGACACTTCTACTTAAAAGACACAAGTTGTATTTGTCCGTGAAATAAATTAGGTTTAATATTATGCTAGAAAAGCTATAAAATAAAGGTGTAATGTTTGAAATGGAAGCTCAATTGGAAAAGAGCAACCAGCCCTTGCTTTCTTTAGCTATGGTGAGCAAAGACTCAATGTATGAGGTTTTATTCTCTGTTTTCTTGTCCATTAAATTCATATTACAGGTTACTGAATTAGTTAGCTGCCCAACGAGAACTTTCATGTCTACCTCTAATGTCTAATAGAGTAATGACGCCTAGAAGTGTGACATTTACCTTGCTATTAGTTTAACATCGTTCAGTTATTGAACATCCTATGATGATTTCAGCTGACTTCCTAAGATAATTAGATAAACATATGACAAATTTTGGAACTGATTTCTTTGTGTTAGATCCTGAAAGAAATAATCCATTGATTATTTTTATTAATGAATGAGTATATATACAATTTACAATTTCCATAATATGGAAAATCTTATTCCTATTCTACTCCTAAAATCCTATTCTATTTGTACAAGAATTCTACAATTATGGTAAGTGTACAATGTTAATTAAATACAAATAACATGTTACCAAATATACTCCAAACCGTGATATACTTGGCATGTATATCACGGACTGAGTTGTCCAATCTGTCTTGTGTTTCCATGATATACACGGTATACACAAGGCATTGTATATGCCGTGTATATCACGGTATACTTTCACACCCCTGCAATCATAGCAGGCGGTCATCGTACGCTGAGACTGTTCCTAAAATTTTCAAACAAAACCGAGGAAAGACCCTTAGTAAAGATGTCTGCAATTTGGAACCTAGAAGGGACATGTAAGACACGTACTTGTCCACGAGCTACCTTTTTTCAAACGAAGTGGATATCCATCTCGATATGTTTAGTGCGTTGATGTTGAACATGATTACCAGTAAGATAGACGACACTAATATTATCACAATAAACTAAGGTAGCTTTCTGAATGAGACAATGAAACTCTAAGAGAAGATTACATAACCAACATGATTCAGATACCAGATTGGCTACCCCTCGATACTCGGCCTCTGCACTAGAGCGTGATAATGTAGACTGTCTCTTTGCAGACCATGAGACCAAGTTATCATCAAGAAACATACAATAACTAGACGTGGAGCGTCTGGTATCTGGACAACCACCCCAATCAGCATCTGTATACGAGACAAGTGTAGAGGTCGTCGATGGATATAGATGCAAGCCATAGTCAAGTGTTCCCTGGATGTATCAGATAATGCGTTTGAGCACATTCATGTGCTCAACCCTAGGATCATGCATAAACAAACACACCTGCTGTACATCATACGTAATATCTGGTCTCGCGAAAGTAAGTTACTGAAGAGCTCCAGCAAGACTGCGATAGTGGGTGAGATCCTCGTAAGGTGATCCAGCCGCAACACCCAACTTGAATTTAGTATCAACTAGAGTGGAAGTAGAATTACACGAGGACATACCAACTCACTCAATTATCTCATCGACATACTTCATTTGGGATAAGAATAACTCACATGCATAACGAGTGACAGTAATCCCCAAGAAGTAACTCAAGGGCCCCAAGTCTTTCATAGCAAACTCAGAACTGAGTAGTGTCATGATAGACTTGCATAAATCATCAAAAGAAGCAGTCAAGATAATATCATCCACATATAATATAATATATGCCAAGGAAGTACCACGTCGATATATGAACAGAGAATTATAGGACTTGCTATGAGAAAACCCAATAGTAGATACATAGTCTACAAATCGCTTATACCAAGCCCGTGGGGCCTGCTTGAGCCCATACAAGGACTTCCTCAATAAACAGACATGATTAGGATATTTGGGATCTCGAAAACCCAAGGGCTGATGCATCTAGACTGTCTCCTTAAGATCACCATATAAGAAAATATTCTTTATATCTAGCTGGTGAATGAGACATGCCTTTGAAAGAGACAAACTAAGAACAATGCGAATGGTAGCCGGTTTGACCACCGGACTAAATGTCTTACTACAATCCTCGCCAACCTTTTGAGTCTTACCATCACCTACAAGACGAGCCTTATGTCTCGCAAAAGAACCATCAGAATTATCTTTATGAGTAAAAATCCACGTAGACCGAATAATATTAATGCCAGAAGGATGGGGTACCAACTCCCACGTCTTATTTTTAATAAGAGCATTATATTCATCGTGCATAGCCAATTTCCAATTCGGGTCATTTAAGAACATTAGAATTAACATTAAAATGTTTTTTAGGTTTAAAAATACCTTGTTGACTATGAGTAACAGGTCGGTGACTTGGGGGAGAATTGGGTGGATTTTGGAAAAAATTTGGATGGGGGACGGACTGGACCAACACTAGCAGGAACTGGAACAGAGATAGGGGCAGAATTGGGCTGGATGATTGGCCCAGTTGCTGGACTTGGGACGGTGACAGGATGGGCTGTGGGTGTTGGCGGGCAAGCATGCAGTGGGCCTGCTGGCGTTCCGGGGGTATTCTATTGGCCCAATAAGTGGTGCATAATGTACGGTGAGACTTCGTCATCTAAAAAATTATACGAACTAGGCACGAGACTACTCACTTTAGCAAACGGAAATTGAGTTTCATAAAAAATAGCATGGCAACTAATTATGATTTTATTAGATGATAAATCAAAATATTTGTAACCACAATGATTAGATGGATAACCCAAAAACACACAAGCGGTAGAACGGGCTTGAAGTTTGTTAATTTTAGTTGACGAAAATAGTGGATAGCATAAACACCCAAAGACCCTAAGATGTGAATACGAAGGAGTCTTATTATAGAGGATCTTAAGAGGGGATGAATATGCCAATCCTTTGGTAGGAAGTATGTTAAGGAGATAAGTAGCTATTTGTTGAGCATGATGCCAAAAGGAATGGGATACAGAAGCATGGACTAATAAAGTTCGGACAATATTATTAATGGTACGAATTTTTCGTTCGACTTTCCCATTTTGTGAGGACGTATGAGGACAAGAGAAATGAAAAACTATACCATTAACATCACAAAATTCCCGAAATACCCCATTATTATATTCTTTGCCATTATCACATTGAATATTTTTGATTTTCCGTTCGAATTGAGTACGGATGAATGCTCTAAATTTTAAGAAGGCGGAAAAACTTGAGATTTTTTCGCTAACGGAAAGGTCCATAAAAAATTAGAATAATCATCCAAAAAGATAACATAATAATGATGGCCCACAGATCTCAGAACAGTAGATGTCCATAAATCGCTATGAATAATATCAAAAGGCATCAAAGTAAGAGAAGTAGAGGCTACAAATGGTAATCTAACATGTTTTCCCAATGGACAGGAATGTCAAATTGGATTACTACGCGTACCCTTACAAGAAATAAAATTGTTTTTATGCAAGGAAGAAACAATAGATGACCCATGGTGTCCCAAACGTGCATGCCACAAGGAAGGAGCTAGAGTTGCAAATGTCGATGGCATGGCTTGACTCGAGAAACTGGAGGAGGGCGTGATTGGATAAAGATCTCCCCTACTATTGCATCTCATGAGAGGTATCCCCGTTTTGAATTCCTTCACAAAAAACCCCAAATGATCAAAATTAACAGAAACCCAATTATCAGTGGTGAATTTTCGCCACGAAACTTGCGCCAATAGCAGCCTTTTTTGCCAAGCCAGCTTCTTCTAACGTGAGCATCGAATGAGCTTGATAAAAAAGGGGAAGCAGATTACTTTGTCGGAGTAGAGTCCCAACACCATTATAGGCCTCAGATAGGCCTGCAACCATTTGAAAAACAAGACGATTATTGGTAACAGGCGCTCCAACGTTACGGAGTTGGTCCGCCAATTCCTTGAGCCGTTTACAATAAGCTAAAACATTCGGGAAATCTTCCATGCTGACTTGTGAAAATTCTTGCTCAAGAGTGACCACTCGGGAATGTTGGTTATCTTGGAATATATCACGCAATCTATTCCACGTAGCCGTAGCCGTAAGTGTCCGGTTCAATGATCGTTTGTAAAAGGTCGGTAGAAATAGTGGAGTAAATCCACTGAAGGACGGTAGCATCAAGAGTGATCCATAGTTGAGGATCCTCCGCGGGTGTAGGAATAACGGGAGGAATTATGTGATGGAGTACTTGATGTGAGATGGCTTGAATCTTGAACAATTCTGTCCACGTCGCATATTGGACGTTTTTCATCTCAAGAACAATATGGATGTGGTTCTTGATGTTGGAAACAGTACGGGCAGGATGAAACATGTTCTTTGATGTAGACATAAGGAAAGAACAATAGGTGAATGCAGGATTTGGAAGAAAATTTGGGAAGAGATGAGGAATAAATTAGCTCGGAAACCGATGAAGGGTCTCGGATTTCGAGGAAGCCGAGAGTAGCGGAAGCTTTTGGGGGAGGAGGTATCTGAGACCTAGACTTCTGATACCATTAAAGAAATAATCCCTTAATTATTTTCATTAATGAATGAGTATATATACAATTTACAATTTTCATAATATGGAAAATCCTATTCCTATTCTACTCCCAAAATCCTATTCTATTTGTACAAGAATTCTACAATTATGGTAAGTGTACAATGCTAATTAAATACAAATAGTTACCAAATATACTCCAAACCGTGATATACTTGGCATGTATATCACAGACTGTTTTGTCCAATCTGTCTCTTGTTTTCGTGATATACACGATATACACAAGGCATTGTATATGACGTGTATATCGTGTATATCACGGTATACTTTCAGATCCAAAAGGTACATCATCTACTTCTAACGTCAATTGAACACCCTTATTAACAATGTAAGCGCGTTATTTATTGAACTATTTTATGTATTCCTTCTCTTTAGTTTTTCTTTTCCTTTGTTTCATTCTACTCCCCTTTTCGCACCATCGTTAGTGTTTGTTCAGCTTTTTATTTTAATTGTGCTGTTACATACCTTTGCTTCTACATTTTCTAAATTTTCATGTTTCATCGTTCAATTTACCACTTTACTTTCTCTGTCACTATGGTCTTCCTTCATTGCTCGTGTCGGTTTTCTTCTTGCTTCGTTGCTTTTACACGTTTTCTCAACATGTGTCTATATTTTTGGTTCTTTGATAATGATTATACCTTTATGTTATGAAGGTAAAATCTTGCAGAATGAGCAACTTCTTGTTTCATTTGTTGAGGGGCGACTCTAGATGTCAACCTTTTTCTCCTGCTATTGTATTTGTGAATAGTTAACAGGGATTTCCTTTCAGATTTTTTATGTTTCCCTGTTATAGTCGATGGACTCAAAAGTAAAACTGAAAATAAGAAGATAATAAGAATTGGGAGGGATTTATTTTTCACACTTTTTGTTGGTTTTATCCAGTTTGGTTCCATTAAACTGAAGTGTAGTGATAAAATACATGTGCTCTTTCTAAACCTATCATATGCTTTTACTTTATTTGAGTTTCATTCCTCTTAATAATTTCCGTTTTATCAGAATAGAGAGCATGATGAGTCTGAATTTATTTTCACTTTACTTTCTTATTACACAGAGACATAGAGTAGATTTAAAAGGTGTTCACTTTACTAGGTAGGCTTTCTTCCACGAAGAGAGGCACTCCTATTTGATTAGCTTTTTTGGTAAAATAAAAAGTCTTTAACTTAAAATCTAATCATCAAGATCCTAATTATAGGTAGTTAAAAGGCTTATTCGAACCTAATTCTTTCGAAATTTTCTATTCCAATAAACGGCCTCATACTGAGGAGAATTCAAGGGAGTGTCGTAACACTGTACATGACTCTATGGCTACCATAAGTTCGAGTGAAGAAAATCTTATTACAGATCGAGCATATGTTAAGAGGATATAAACCAGTTTCAATGAATTTCCGCAAAAAATATTTAGAAGACTTGTGGACAAAGCTGGGAAGTTGGAGCCTAAGTACAGAACTCCAGTTAAAACATTTGAGGCTCACCAAAACATCACCTCCTCATCCTATTGTTTTCAGCAACCGCAACTTCACATGAGCATCTGACATTATTTTGAAGCAGGGCCGGTTGTGCCGCTCGGCAAGTTTTTGACACTTTCCTTCAATTTGGTACTTGTACTGGTATTCTTGAGAAAATAGGCATAAAAATGATCTTATATCATGGCTTGTGCTACCTTTAGATGTTTCATTGTTCTGAAATGAGTATTGAAGGGTGTCAAAAGCTACTGAAAGTAAAAATAAGAGATGAAATAAATCGAATGTCAGTGACAATGTCGTCTGACACAAGTGACAACACTTGATAAAACAGTAAACCTTTAAGAGTAAACTGCAGCGGAAAAAATAAAGAACACAAAGGCTTATATTTTCATAAGTTATATGTTGATATAACTTATGATGGTCAATGACCAAAAGTATTGTATATATTTTATATACAAATTCCTTTCTTTACAATTTTACACGATAAAACAAAAGGAATTAAAATGTGAAGTCGCAGATGACTTCTGCCTGAAAATCTAACTAAGTAGACATAGAGAACCTCTCATTACAATTGCTCCATACAAAACTAATGTAGAATCTAAACAACAATTGTAATGTTTGACAGAATGTTGTCAACACACTCGGGCAACACTTGTGATCCAGATTTCTGGGTTGAAATTCCGAGAGCTCTCTTGGTATTTTTGCAATCTAACTCTGGATGATCGATTCACTATTATGGACTATCTATTTATAGTAGAGAGTCTTCCTTGAAAAGCTCATCGATCAGTTGAGGAGGTTGAGGGAAAGGTGGGCAACCAGTGTGTTTGTTGGAGAAGATCATGGAGTTGAAATCTCAACAACTTTGACTTGTTCTTCATTCAACTTCTTCCTCAAGTTCTGACTCTTTCTCCCATGTTTTACACAGCTCCAATTCACCACGCCTAAGTCGGTTTTACCTCTCAGTAAAAATATTACTTCTTAACGTGAAGTAAGACAAAAATGTTATAAAAAAATATTAGTCTGAATGTTATGACATTTATCCCAACATTTTTATGCATTCAAATCAGTACTTCAGAAGACATGTTAGGTCAAATGTCACAACACCAAACCCAACATTAACAATCTTCCCCTTTTTGCCTTTCTTCACAAAACACATTACAAAATGTACAAACGACTTAGTGCTTTGTCATGGATGTTGTCCAACACCTGTGATTACTGACTAGCTCCCCCTTAACCTGTGATGGCATACAAGCAAACGTGTATATACCACTCTATAGGATTAGAAACAAACAAGCATTTATATACACACATCATCCCCTATATACAAAACCAAAAATAGAAATAAACCATTGTCAACAAGTATCCACATCAGTCCATCAAAATATTTAACAAACATTTATAGCTAAGGTTTAGCAACATCTTTCAGCTTCCTCCTTGCTCATCACACAGCAGCAGCAGCTTCCAACAACTTTCTACTTCTGCATAACAGCTTCATCTCTCAGCCTCAACCTCTTCAGCAACACCTTCCTCCCAACAACTTATTCCCTTTGTACAACAACATCAATAACTTCTTCAGTAATAGCAACAACTTCACTATCTTGTGCACCTTCAGTTTCTTCCCCCTGCACAGAAGCATCTCCCCCTTTTTGTGAAGAAAGTAAAAGCAGAAAATGGTCTCTAGCTTGAACCAAGGCATCCTTGGCAGCATCAACCTCTGCAATTTGTCGGTTGATTTTTGCAATTTGATCCACAAGCCAATTTGTAGACATTGTAGACTGTCTTGGACCAGTGTTGCCCAGAATGTTGGTGACATTTCTGGCAACATTTTCACCTCCAGCTTCCTTCTTCCAAGGTAAGTCGATGACTCTGTCCTTGCTCTTCAAAATTGTTTTGTTTACAATGTAAAGCTCAGGAGCCTTCTCTAAGGTGTCTTCTCTCTTGGGCTCAAAGCCTTGGGTAGTTAATACTTTATAGATCAGAGAGGGAAAATGAAGGATTAAAGTTGAATCTTTTTCAGCCAAGTTGGCAACTTGATAAAAGATCATTTTCCCTAAATTAATTTTGAATCTTTTCCTAATTTTAAATAGCAGGGAGACTTGTTCAGATGTCACAACTGACTCATTCAAAGAAAGAAGTCAATTGTGAATAGAATTTTTGTGGAGGGTGGAAAATAAGGCAGTTAGTTTTGAAGCTGGGCATTTAGGGATCCATTTTTTCATAATACCTCCAGTGAGATATTCAATCATTGTATCCCTATTTTCTGTCACCCGTTCTGCATCTCTCACTCTCTCTTCAGTATCAAGTCTCATACATTGATTTATAATTGATGGTGTAAATTGATACATCTTTTTATAGAGATATACATTCTCAAATTTCTTTGAGGAGGTATCCTCTATAGCAGAGCTTAAGTTAGCATAAAACAACGTTATTATCTCATCAACATATGGTTCTTTTTCGGTAACAGAACCAAGAAGTTGTCCGTCCTTTAAGAATTCTACCAACCCATATTCAGTACATGAAGCAACATCTAACACTCTCTCAGGCCTAATTACTATATTCTTATAAGAGTCCCAAGTATCATGAATAGCTTTAGAATAGAATTTATCGGAGAAAACAGATACCTCAACGTCTGAATCAGACATGTCTAAACTGATGGATTTGGTACTGTTGAAGGATGTTGTGGTGTGTGTCTCTTTGGATGTTGGCTGGAATGTTGCCTGAGATGTTGTGGCAACATTTGAAGCAGCACTTGTCCTTGTAGTCCTGAGAACTCCCTTTGGAAAAAATTATTTCAAGGCGATTTCATCTGGGATTTCCCTTTCTTGAGGCATACTGGGTTGTTCAGAAGCAGATGGTTCTTCATCAGTTGAGAAAGCAGAGTCCGTACTTTCACTGTCATTGCTTGAGTAGGTGGGCTTAGATGGTTCACATTTACTCCTTTTGTTACTCGAATCTTCTTGGACTATTTTCTCAAACACTCTACTCGATCGGCGAGTAGGGAAGGTAGATGATCTGGGTCTTTTACCCAAAGATGTAAAATCAGCAGTCTCATCAACATCTATATGGTTGTTATTATCTCCAGGATAGCTGATATCTAAAGGTTCATCAAAACTTTTAAACACTATTGCTTTAGAAAAATCCTCAGGGAGATTTGAGGAAGAAGACTGGCCCGGTTACTGAGGCGTATTTGACAGAGGGCTAGTGCTCATGGGAGTGTTGGATGAAATATTGGCTGACATGGGTTCTGGCACTAGAGAACTTTCCATTTGTGAGAATTGAGGAGAGCATTTTGATGAGTTAGGGTTTGTGATTGAGGTTGGAGATGATTCCATCGGGTAGGTAGGGTTATACCCGATGTTTGATGTGATTTTCTCTTTTTTTTTAAATTTTTTTTTGGGAAAATCGGATACGATAAAAAAAATTGCAAATGAGGAATATTTATATACATGGGAAATTTTTCTAAGCAACAAAAAACTTTGGTTTTAGGTATTTCAATCTTACACAATAACTTACACCTAAGGTTTTGGGATAAAAAGATAAACATCACAATAGGAATTCAATTTAATCTTATCATTTTAAATTTTAAAATTCCTATTAAAATGAGGAATAAAAATAGGGAGAAAAATCTGATTTTTCTGAAATTAGTTAAGAACAACATCCCAATAAATATCACAATCTGAAAATGTCAACAACTATGTTGGCAACATTATGGACGACACAAGTTTTTTTATCCTTCAAGAATTTTTCATTTTGGCAACAAATCAAGACACGTTTTATATGTATTTTTATGAGTTTAACCGTTGGACCAATGTAACATTTTCCCATTGTGTCCTTGATCTAATCATAAAACACATACATAAGAATTTTTTTTGTCAAAAAATAAGAATATTTATTTAGTATTCTTAAAATTCTTTTTAAGCATTTGATACTCCTATAGAATAGAAACGGTATCTTTTCAAGGGTTTTGCCCATTTTGTACAGTTGCCAAATATTTGTATAGGCTTTTGCCTATTTTGATATTTCCTTTTATTAAATATATATAAGTATTTATATATCATCGCAGAGGACGGTATCACGTTGAAATCACATTCTTATTGAAGGATCATGCTTGTGTGACCAAAAGTTATGCACTATACAACAACAATAATCAGTTAGTGATACTAGATTGGTAAATGTCACCCAAAATATTAGACAACGTTTCAGCTGACATTCACCAAAACTGCCTTTTTAGAGATTACATAGACCAAGAGATTTCTTCAAGCTAGAAAATCTCTCATGGTCCAAAGTTTTGTAAAAATGTCAGCTAGTTGATGAAGAGTGTCAACATGTTCAATTTGAACTAGATGTTTTTCAACTAAATCAATTAAAAAGTGATGTCTAATATCGATTTTTTTGAAAGAAAAATCACAAACTTTAGACATGTTTAAAATTTTGCACTCTAGAATTAGGAACTTGTTCTATTCTCCTATTTTTCGGATTAGATCCGACCATGGAAAACAATTTGAAAACAGCTCATTCACAAAATTTTGTGAGAAAAAAGGAATTTTCCATTAGTTTTCCACTCTCAAAACTCCTCAACAGAATGGGGTAGCAGAAAGAAAGAATAGAACATTGCAAGAAATGGCAAGAGTTATGCTTAGTTCTAAAACATTATCAAAATGTTTTTGGGCTGAAGCCTTAAATCCTGTCTGTCACATCTCTAATAGAGTCTACTTAAGGCTAGGAACAAAAATGACACCCTATGAGCTTATAAATAGAAAGAAACCTAACTTGCGTTTCTTTCATGTTTTTTGTGTATTTGTTACATTTTAAATGATAGAGATCATTTGGCAAAGTTTGACTCTGAGAGTGACAAAGGAATTTTTGTTAGCTATTCTCAAAATAGTCATGCTTATCGAGTATACAATCTGAGGACCAAAACTATACAAGAGTATGTAGATGTTATTTTTGATGATTTTTCTGATCTTACAGGAAATACAATTGAAAATAACACTATAGTTTCAGTGAAAAATGTGCAGACTGCTGAAGAATCAGATGTTGCCCCAAATGTTGCCATACATGAAGCAATATCTAAACCTGAAATTGAGACCACAGAGGCCATGGATGAGGAGTCTAATGCATAATTGCTAGATCAAGTTCGAAGGGACCCTTCATCAAGGATTAGGAAGAATCATCCCACGAGCCAGGTGATAGGGGGAGTTTTTGAAGGAATTAAAACAAAAGAAAAAGAAACACTCAACTACAGAGAAATGGTAAGGTATATGTGTATGTCAACCATTTACCAAGAGGTTAGTCTTTCTTATTTTATATCTACGTTAGAACCAAAGAATGTTGTAGAAGCACTTAAAGATAATTTCAGGATACAAGCAATGCAAGAAGAGCTTGAACAATTTTCTCGAAATGAAGTCTAGGACTTAGTTCCACGTCCAAATAATACAAATGTAATTGGAACTAAGTAGATTTTCAAAAATAAATCAGATGAATCGAAAACAGTTGTTAGAAACAAAGCTCGTCTAGTTGCAAAAGGTTATACTCAGGTTGAAGGAATCGATTATGACGAAACCTTCGCACATGTGGTTAGAATTGAGTCAATTAGACTTTTACTTGCTATTGCTTGTTTTCTGAAAATTACTTTACACCAAATGGATGTAAAAGGTGCATTCTTAAATGGTTACCTAGATAAAGAAGTCTATGTTGAACAACCAAAATTATTTGAAGATCCTTACCATCCACACTATGTGTACAAGCTCAAAAAGGCTCTGTATGGGTTGAAACAGCCCTCGTGCATGGTATGGTAGTCTAACTAACTTCCTTCTTGAATTTGGTTTTAACTGTGGTGAAGTTAATCGTACTCTATCCATTAAACATCACGGTCTAGATATTATTATTGCTCAAATCTATGTAGATGACATAGTCTTTGGTTCGATATCACAGTCTTATCTACAGTCATTTGTTGAATCTATGTCCTCAACATTTGAAATGAGCATGATTGGGGAACTAACTTTTTTTAGGTTTGCAGATTAAGCAAAGTGAAGATGGAATTTTCATCTCACAAAGTAAATATGCTAAGAATCTAGTTAAGAGATTTAGTTTGGAGAATGCTAAACAGATGAAAACGTCAATAGGTTCATCGCAGAAGGTATGTAAGGATAATGTTGGTGAAAATGTCGACCCAACATTATATCGACCTATGATAGGTAGCCTTCTTTATTCTATTGCTAGTCGCCCAGATATTATGTTTAGTGTTTGTGTCTGTTCATGTTTTCAAGCCTGTCCCAAAATATCCCACTTAAATGTCGTAAACGTATTATTCGATATGTTGCTGACACATATGAGTTGGGAATATGGTATTTCAAAGACACTAATCCTAACTCAATAGAATTTAGTGACTCGGATTGGGCTGCAAATGTGGATGATAAAAAAATTATAAGTGGAGGATGTTTTTATCTTGACAATAATCTTGTTTCATGGTATAGTCGTAAATAAAATTGTCTCACTTTTAACTGCTAAATCTGAATATGTAGCTGCTGGAAGTTGTTGCTCTCAATTAATATGGCTAAGACACATGTAAGACAACTATGAATTTACTAGCAACATTTTAATTTTATACTGTGATAATCTGAGTGCCATTAATATTTCCAAAAATCCAGTTTAGCACTCACGTACAAAACATAAAATATATCCATGAATATCTAAAAAAAACATCTACTACCACATAGGAATACTTCATGCCTCCCAAACTGTCTACTTCAATTGGACCCATTAAATCCATATGCAGTAATTGAAAACAGTGAGACGTACCTGAATATTGTTCGTCGTGTTGGACAATATTATGAGACACGAGTTTGCTTACCTTTCAGAAAATCCTCACAGACAATTTTACCTTTATGGTTAAGATTGGTTAAGCCTCTAACCGCTTCATATGAGACCAATTTTTCTAAATTGCGGTAGTTCACATGCCCCAAAGCTTGATGTCATTGTGTTGTGTCATCTATCTTAGCATTATTGCATGTTTCTTGTCTTACAACAAGATAGCAATTATCACATGTTCTAGTACCTGTCATGACACATTTATTAGCTTCATTCGTAACTTCACAGGCATTCTTATTAAACTTTACCTCAAGATTATCATCACACAGTTGACTAATACTAATCAAATTAGTCATTAAGCCCTCAATTAGTAAGACATTTCTTAAGGCTGGAAATCCAGGAACATCCAAGATCCCTTTTCCAATTATTTTGCTTTTACTGCCACCTCCGTAAGTCACATTTTCTCCATTGAATGATTCATAGTTCTTTAGAAAACCTTTTGTACTTGTCATGTGACGAGAACATCCACTATAAAAGTACCAAGAACCTAAAATGTTAGTTCTTAATGCAGTTATGGAAACATTACAAGTTACATCCCTTTTAAGAACCCAAACTCTCTTAAAATATATTTTACCTTTTGGCTCAGAAATGTTGCTTCGATGTTTATTCGGAATGTTGGACAACATCTTAGACAATATTTTGCTCACAAAAGTTTGAAACAATATGGTTTTAAGTGTCCAGGGGAGTTACAATGATGACATACAAACTTCATATTCTCTGACATATACGAGAACCTATTATTTATCTTTTTTTTCTTTTACAAAGCACATTTTCTCATTTGTGTCAAAAAGATTAGAGCATATGGTTTTAAGAGAGCTTTCGTGAACGTTTACTAAGGTTGAGTATATCATTCAATTTCGAAGTCCCTGTGTAGAGCTTGCGGAAGGTTGCTTCGGCTAAATCCAGTTTTGCATGAATCTTACCACATTCAGTATCATTTTTGGTAAGTGTCACCTCTAGTCGGGTTATTGTGCATTTTAAATCTACATTCTCACGAGTTAAAGATTTTACCTTTTTGTCAAGTTGCTTGGATTCTATGATTAAGGTTTTATAAATACTTTGTAATTCATTAATCATACCATCTTTGCATTCAACTTGATCCATACAATCAACCTTACTAACAGAAATAGAACCACTAAAGCAATTAACACCAAAATAGTTAAAGAATTCATACATTTCAAATGTCGCTCAGGGTGTTGATGTCATTGCTAATGTTGGAGCAAATGTCTTGATATCTGAGACAACATTACAGGAGACATCTTCATTATCAGACAGAGATTGTTCATAAACAGTGGCCAGCATTGCTTGTGATTCGACTTCTTGATCTCCGTCCTCTTCTCCTTCGTCGTCACTAAGAGAAACCCATAGACTCTTACCACATTTTCTAAGAGTGTTTGCACATTCATTGGCATAATGACCCCAACCCGAGCATGCATGACATTACACAGAATCAAGTTGTTTGGGATCAAATTTGGTACGATCTGAGTTGGTTCTTCTTAGTTGATTTACTTTTTGTACATTTGGAAGGAATCTAGTGGGCTTTTGATTGAAGACTTGGTTTTGGTGCTTTTTAGTTTTAGATTGATTTCTATCATTATTGAACTTCCTCACTATCGAATTGTATTTTCGAGTGAGTAAGACAACATTTGCACCTTCACCAATTTCTTCAAGATTCTCATGCTCTTTTTCGATTTGATTCTCCGAGAATTGAACTTGAAGTGCCACATTCTTGCTATTATATAATTTCCTTTGATTCTCAATGTTCATCTCATAGGTTTTGAGAATGCTCATTAAGGTATGAAGGTCCATTATGGCAAGATTGTGAGCTTCTTCAATGACATAGACCTTTAAATTGAACTTTTCAGGAAGAGAACAGAGAGCCTTTTCAAGTTTAGTGTTGGTTAATGGTTCACCAAGCACTTGACATTCATTTGAGATGTCAATCAACTTTTCAAAATAAAATTTAATATCATCCGCTTCTTCCATCCTTAAACGTTCATATTTACTCATGAGCATGCGTAGCTTTGTTCGATGAACACTTGAGCTACCTTCATAATGAATTGTAAAGTATCCCATGCGTCCTTAGCCGTGGGGCACTTTTGAATGAGTTTGAACATGTAAAGATCAATCCATCCAAAAATTGCATTTAAGGCCTTTTCGTTGAAGCTAGCATTATTAGTTTCTTCTGCAGTCCATCCTGATTCAGGTTTAACAAGAATGTCACATTCCTCATTCGGTGGCAACATAGGAACAACGTACCCATTGGTTATAGATCTCCATGCCCTAACATCAATTGATTTGATATGAGAACGTAGGCGAATCTTCCAATAGGCATAGTTTGAACCATCTAAAATAGGAAGTCTACCAACAATCGGACTTGCCGGATTCATAGCTTATGACAATAAGACCAAGCATTTATTATGTTAAGTGTCGGCTCTGATACCACTTGGAGGGTGTCAAAAGCTACTGAAAGTAAAAACAAGAGATGAAATAAATCGAATGCCAATTCTGTTTCTGAATGTCAGTGACAATGTCGTCTGATACAACTGACAACACTCGATAAAATAGAAAACCTTTAAGAGTAAAATGCAACGAAAAAAATAAAGAACACAAAGGTTTCTATTTTCATAAAGTTATATGTTGATATAATTTATGATGGTCAATGACCAGAAGTATTGTATATATTTCATATACAAATATACATATTCCTTTCTTTACAATTTTACACGATAAAACAAAAGGAATTAAAATGTGAAGTCGCAGATGACTTCTGCCTGAAAAATCTAAGTAAGTAGACATAGACAACCTCTCATTAAAATCGTTCCATACAAAACTAATGTAGAATCTAAACAACAATTGTAATGTTGGACAGAATGTTGTTAACACACTCAGGCAACACTCGTGATCCAGATTTCTGGGTTGAAATCCCGAGAGCTCTCTTGGTATTTTTGCAATCTAATTCTGGATGATCGATTCATTGTTGTGGTCTCTCTATTTATAGTAGAGAGTCTTCCTTGAAAAGCTCATTGATCAGTTGAGGAGGTTGAGAGAAAGGTGGGCGGCCGATGTGTTTGTTGGAGAAGATCATTGAGTCGAAATCTCAACAACTTTGATTTGTTCTTCACTCGAATTCTTCCTCAAGCTTTGACTCTTTCTCCCACGTTTTACACAGCTCCAATTCACCACGCCTAAGTCATTTTTACCTCTCAGTAAAAATATTACTGTTTAACGTGAAGTAAGGCAAAACTATTATAAAAAAATATTGGTCTGAATGTTGTGACATTTGTCCCAATATTTTTATGCATTCAAATCAGTACTTCAGAAGACATGTTTGGTCAAATATCACAACACCAAACCCAACATTAAGAAGTATGACAAATACTTATTGCAGCATATCTCACTCGCTCAAGTCATACAACCACAAACGCTTTGTCCAATAGTTGTTACAATCTCACTTAGGTTGTGTTGTCTGCACAAAATGGAGAAGGTTTGATTTAAGCAGAAGAGAAGTGGGAAACCAACCACCTATCCTTGTCAATTCGAAGATGCATTTTATAACGATGATCAATGTCTAATGTCCTAATTTTGTTTCATACTCAGATCTGACCCTTGTTGAGATACGTTTGTGTTTAGTTTTCGATTGAGATATAAGCATCGACACTTGATCATTACTTCATATCATTGCAGGTGTTTTATGTCAAAGACTGCTAAAGGAGACGACTAATCACTGTGTAGAAATGCATCACCTTTTGCCATGTAAACTGCACTTCCATATATGATGTAAAGAATCGATACTTTAGCATCTAACAATATGATGCTACCATGGACCATAATTAGAATATGATATTGTCTGTTTTGAATCACTTAACATTCATCAATTTTAATTATTTGCAATTTCATATCAAAAGAAAGTTAATAAACAATTAAAAAAATCAATTTTCATCACTACCTAGTAATAATATATATATTTATAATATGATTTGTAAAGTCTATCAACATTTAGTTTTTTTTTTCTTTCAAAATGTAACGGTCTTCTAAATCCTGAAATATAATGTGACATTAATATAATATTTGATGTCAAAATGATTGAATATTGGCTTATCATGCAATGATCAGTTGTATTTATGTGAAATAGTTTACATAAACTTAAATACAATTAAGCAACATAATTATCTAAGATAATGAAAAGAGTTTGAGCAATCAAAATAATTAGTGATTGAGGATTCAGTGCAATATCCTTACCAAATACAATTAGTGTGTTTCCTAGATAGTATGTGACGGCTGACGACCATGATAGCTTATTTCGGGTAAAAGTCCAACTTAAATTTGGTCAGTTTAGGTTAGTTCGTTTTAGGATTTGTTTTTACAATTGTAGGAAAATAATCTTTTTTAGTTTAACTCAAAGTCATAACATTTGCACGAATATATCTTGCATCCAATAGTATGAAATGCGTATTTATAATAATAAACTTTCAGTTTATATATATTCTAAAAACAATTATTAAGTATTTTAATTTTATTCAATACGGAATATATTTATTACAAAAAAAATACTTTCTCCGTCCCAATTTATATGATGTAGTTTGACTGAACCGTAGTTTAAAAAATAAAGAAAGATTTTTGAATCTTGTAGTCTAAAACAAGTCAAATATATTTGTGTGGTTATAGAGTATCTTGTTAAGTGTAAAAAATAAAGTTTAAAATTAAAAAAGAAAGTGTGTCATATAATTGAGACGAAGAGAGTATAATTTTAAATCTAATATTATTGAATCAATGTTTCACATATTTTTTTTTACGTGTGCAATGCTTTTAAACGTGAAATGAAAAAGGGTAAAAATTACTCCTAACGTATTGAAAATGGTCAAATACCTAGAAAGCCCATTCTTAAACAACATAAAAATCCAATTTTATACATGGCATACAATAAATCATAACATTAATTCATAAAATAGTAACCAAATTCTACCAAGAAACTATGTCTCTTCACAAAACACCCAAAGAGCTTCCAAACTCTAAGTACTTATAAAAAAAATAGAGTAGAAATTAGTAAAAACACATGAACACATAATTACTACATATCAAGAACCAAATACAATATACTAAAATAACAGATCAAATATAGTCTGAATATCTTTAAAAAAATCATAATTGTCATCTCCGTATGCCCCTTAACCAGCGATGACAATCAAAATTTGTTGGTTTCATGGAAAAATCTACAAATATTATTGTCCTCACTCAAAAATTTTCATTATAAAATTAATTAATTATTCTGTTATTTTTCCATTTATTTCTTTTTCCCATTTATGCTTTTCTTTGTTCTTACTTCTTACTTCCCGAACTATTATTTCTTGGGGGAAAAGGGTCTATTTCCCTTTCATTTCTTCTTTCTCCGTCTTATTCGCACCTCCATACCTTGCACTCTAAAATAATTTACTTTTGCCTTAAAATAGTTAAAGTTATACTAAAATTGTGCAAGTTCATATAAAAGGGTACTCATTTAATTTGAATGTTTCCAATAAGTTCAGCACACGCATTAAAAATTAAATAAAGGGAGAGAAGGCTAATTAGAGTGTGGAGAAGTTTCATGATGTCTTTCCATTCACTCACTTGAATATATTTTCACATTACTATATCCAAGAAAAAAGACAGTAAGAAAGAAAAGAGTATGAGAAAAATAAAAGAAAAAAGAAAGAAAAGTAGCTGGTTAAAAAATTAAAGAATTGGAAGTGAGGGAAGTAACTAAACGGAGCAACACCACAACTCCACAAGGACCGCAAATGTATAATAATCAAGATGGTGTAAATTTCTAACTCAACTGATATAAACCACAATTAAAGAATTGAATTCAAAATTATACCAGATTGAGCAAAAGAAATTAAGGGAGAAAGAAGAAAGAGGAAGAGAGCGAGAGTAATAGAGAAAGTAAATGAAATAACGGTTAAGAGTCTCACATCAGATATGGAGTGAGAACATGAACTCCTTATATGGACTTGGACAATCCTCACCCTACAAGCTAACTTTTGGGGTTAAGTTAGGCCAAAATTCATCTTTTAGGGTTAGGTTAGCCCAAGATCCATCTTTTAGGGTTAGGTTAGGCCCAAGATCCATTCTTATATGGTATCAGAGCCAGACTCATTCCAATTCTTTGTTCACCGATGTAACAAAATCAAATTATATTATCCACGCTCTAGTTAACAAGGTCTAGGCGTGCGAGAGAATGTTAAGAGTCCCACGTCGGATATGAAATGGGAACATGGAATGAGAGAGTGTTAAAAGTCCCACATCGGATATGGAATGAGAACATGGACTCCTTATATGGACTTAATAATCATCATCGTAAAAGCTAGCTTTTGGGGTTGAGTTACACCAAGATCCATTCTTTACAATAACTCTTGGTTTATATCTCAATTTAACATAGGTAACGTATAATTAACTCTTCAATTAAATTGTTAAATAAGGAAATGCCTTATGGCTCTCGGATTTGGCCATATTTGTCTCTCGGATTTGCTGGCCAGATTTGGCTCTAATTCTTTTGGTAATTGTTAATATTAGACAAGGTAAGAATCTTGTATATTAGGAAAATATATGTGTAATATATTGTAATATATAGGTTACCATAATTAGGAATATACACTACCATAATTGTAGAGTTACCATAATTGTAGAGTTAGAATTATGGTAGAAGAAGGCTTTGTAACTTGTATATATATCTATTCAATCAATGAAAATAATCAAGGGAATTATTTCTTTCATGGTATCAATAGACTAGGTCTAAACAAAAGTTTTTTTCTCTCAAACTTTTGCCTCCCTTTGGCCGAGACCCCCCCCTCCTCGGGTTTTTCTCTTCCAAAATTTCGTCTTCCGCTCTCAAAAACCTGTCTTAAATTTTCCCTCCTTCTTTGTTCTTTCAATATGTCTAAGAACAATTTTCACCCTGCCCTCACGGTTTCCAATATCAAGCTCAGTGTCCCTATTGTCCTTGAGATGGAAAACGTCCAATATGCAACGTGGGCGGAGTTGTTTAAAATTCACGCTATATCTTATCAAGTTCTTCATCACATCATTCCTCCCGCTAGACCTCTTCCTGCGGAGGATCCTGAGTTATGGATTACACTTGATGCTACCGTTCTTCGGTGGATATACGCCACTATTTCGGTGGACCTTCTACAAACGATTATTGAGCCGGATACCACGGCTATGGCTGCATGGAATAGATTGCGTGACATATTCCAAGACAACCAACATTCACGTGTCGTCACACTCGAGCAGGAATTCTCTCTCGTTCGAATGGACGAATTTCCGAACGTTTCGGCATATTGCAAGAAACTAAAGGAGTTGGCGGATCAACTCCGTAATGTTGGCGCACCAGTAACAAATAATCGTCTAGTTCTACAGTTGGTTGCCGGTCTTTCGGAGTCTTATAATGGTGTTGGAACTCTCCTTCGCCAAAGCAACCCTCTTCCCTACTTCCATCAAGCCCGCTCTATGCTGACGTTGGAAGAAGCCGGTTTGGCTAAAAAGGCGGCTACCGGAGCAAGCCCAGTTGTCATGGTGGCATCCTCTCCTAGTCCTTCGGGTTTTGTTAATAATTCGGGCCAAAACCATAATAATAGTGGCGGCAAGAATAATCGCAAGAATAATAACAAAAATCGCGGGGGCAAACGCAGCGGTTCTGGTGGCGGTTCCGGTAGTCAACAAGCAGGCGGTGGGTCCCAGCCAGGATACAGTGGCCCACCACCGCCATGGGCCCAGCAGTGGGGCCAATGGCAGTGGAACCCGTACCATCCAAAGGCCGATTTCCGGTGGCTGGCCACCACCCAAGCCCAATACCCAGCGGTGGCGGCCCATCGCCGATGGCCCAAAGGCGGTAACAACAGCGGCCACGGCCCAGTGCACCACGGACAGAGTTCTTGGGCCCCGACCACCGCAGCCCATCATGCAGAGCCCCACTCGGGATATCGAGGCCGCGATGCACACACCGGGTTATCTCAACCGGACCCAAATTGGTATATGGACACCGGTGCCACCACTCACATGACTTCCGAATCAGGTACTCTCTCATCTTATTCCAATTTGAGCACCCCTCGGGGGATAATTGTTGGTAATGGCAGTTCTATTCCAATTCTAGGGTATGGTCAGAAAACGTTGTCTCCCCCCAATCCACCACTCCTCTTGAAAAATACGTTACATGCTCCTAAATTGATTAAAAATTTAGTGTCTGATCGAAAATTCACAAATGACAATTCTGTTTCCGTTGAATTTGATCCTTTCGGTTTCTTTGTGAAGGATTTCAAGACGGGGAGTCATCTCATGAGGTGTGATAGTAGGGGGGATCTGTATCCTATCATGCCTGATTTCAGTCCAGCCTTGCCGTCAGCTTTTGCAGCCATCTCTCCTTCCATGTGGCATGCTCGTCTAGGTCATCCGGGATCTTCTATTTTATCAGTTTTAGATAAAAATAGCTTTATTTCTTGTAAGGGTACGAGTCGTACTCCACTTTGTCAGTCTTGTTCTTTAGGAAAAATTGTTAAGCTGCCATTTGTAGACTCCAATTCTCATACTTCAAAGCCATTTGAAATTATTCATAGCGACTTATGGATATCTCCTGTTCTTAGTTCAATGGGTCATCGATATTATGTTCTCTTTTTCGATGATTATTCTACATTTTTGTGGACGTTTCCAATTGCGAATAAATCACAAGTGTTTTCCGTCTTCATCAAATTTAGAGCGTTCATTCGTACTCAATTCGAAAGAGAAATAAAAAATATTCAATGTGATAATGGGAAAGAGTATGACAATAGGGAGTTTCGGGAGTTTTGTGCTAATAATGGGATAAATTTTTATTTTTCGTGTCCTCATACATCTTCACAAAATGGGAAAGCCGAACGCAAAATTCGTTCCATAAATAACATTGTCCGAACTCTCTTAATTCATGCCTCCGTACCTCCATATTTTTGGCATCATGCTCTACAAATGGCCACATATCTTCTTAACATAATTCCGTCTAAAGGTCTGACATATTCTTCCCCCCTCAAAATCCTATATAATAAGAACCCTTCTTATTCTCATCTTCGAATTTTTGGGTGCTTGTGTTATCCGTTATTCCCATCCACCACAATTAACAAACCTCAAGCGCCGTCTACCCCGTGTGTGTTTTTGGGTTATCCGTCGAATCATCGTGGTTATAAGTGTTTTGATTTATCCTCCAAGAAAATCATAATAAATCGCCATGTCATTTTTGACGAAACCCAATTTCCTTTTACGAAAGTTCATACTCCCGAGCCTAAGTCGTATAATTTTTTGGATGACTAAATATCCCCGTATATTATTCAGAATTTTTCGGACCTCTCCCACACCCTAAATCCTCCAATGGCCCATCGCCTATTGGACCCACAAGATCGCCTCGCCCGATAATTCCAAAGAATCGAGCAGTTCCAGAATTGGGCGATCCACCACCTGAACTGGTCCAATTGACGAGTCCAACAGTTACCGATTTGTGCCAAGAGCCCATCGCCGCCACCCGTCCCGAGCCTAGAAAATTTCCAAAATTCTCTCAATTATTCCTCGAGTCATAGACCGATCACTCGAAGTCAGCGGGGTATTTTTACACCTAAAAGACATTTTAATTTACATTCGGATGTCTCTAAATCCCCCTTGGCCCGCAATTCTGTGTCGGCTTTAAATGACCCTAATTGGAAAATTGCTATGACTGATGAATATAATGCTCTTATTGCTAATAAGATGTGGGAGTTGGTGCCCCGTCCATATGGTATTAATGTTATCAGGTCTATGTGGATTTTTGCTCATAAAGAGAATTCAGATGGGTCCTTTGCTCGACATAAGGCGCGACTTGTTGGTGATGGTAAGACTCAACAGGTTGGAATTGATTGTGGTGAGACGTTTAGTCCGGTGGTCAAACCGGCTACCATTCGCACTGTGCTTAGCTTGGCTCTTTCAAAGACTTGGCCAATTCATCAGTTGGATGTCAAGAATGCTTTCCTACATGGTGACCTCAAGGAAACAGTCTATATGCATCAGCCGTTGGGTTTCAGGGATCCCAACCACCCTAATCATGTCTGTTTGTTGAAGAAATCATTGTATGGGCTTAAGCAGTCTCCAAGGGCCTGGTACACGAGGTTTGCTGAATTTGTTTCAACTATTGGGTTCACTCACAGCAGGTCAGATAATTCCTTGTTCATCTACCGCAGTGGTTCGTCCTTGGCATACATCCTGTTGTACGTGGATGATATCATCTTGACTGCCTCTTCAGATGCCTTACGCCAGTCTATCATGACCATGCTCAGTTCTGAGTTTGCTATGAAAGACTTAGGGCCTTTGAGTTATTTTTTGGGGATTGCCGTCAAGCGTCATTCAGGTGGGTTATTTCTGTCTCAACGGAAGTATGCTGTTGAGATCATAGAGAGGGCTGGGATGTCATCCTGTAAGTCCACCTCCACGCCAGTTGATGCAAACCCAAAACTAAGTGCCACAGCAGGTGCACCATACGAGGACCCGACCCGCTATCGTAGTCTTGCAGGGGCCCTCCAGTATCTTACCTTTACCAGACCGGATATTACATATGCGGTTCAGCAGGTGTGTTTATTCATGCATGATCCCAGAGTTGAGCACATGAATGCAATCAAACGCATCATTCGGTATATTCAGGGGACACTAGACTATGGGTTGCACTTGTATCCATCATCTACATCCACACTTGTTTCCTACACGGATGCTGATTGGGGTGGTTGTCCCGACACCAGACGGTCGACTTCTGGCTACTGTATGTTCCTTGGCAACAACTTGGTCTCCTGGTCAGCAAAACGTCAGGCAACCCTATCACGCTCAAGTGCCGAGGCAGAATATCGAGGGGTGGCGAATGTGGTCTCCGAATCATGTTGGCTACGTAATTTGCTTTTGGAGCTTCATTGTCCTATTCAGAAGGCAACCTTGGTATATTGCGATAACATTAGTGCCATCTACCTTTCAGGTAACCCAGTTCAACACCAACGTACTAAGCATATCGAAATGGACATTCACTTTGTCCGCGAAAAGGTTGCAAAGGGTCAAGTTCGCGTATGCCATGTCCCGTCAGCGTTATCAAATTGCGAACATCTTCACAAAGGGTCTACCACGGTTCTCTTTGAAGATTTTAGGGACGATCTCGGCGTTCAAGACCGCCCGCTATGACTATAACGAGGTGTGTTAAATAAGGCAATGCCTTATGGCTCTCGGATTTGGCCATATTTGTCTCTCGGATTCTTTGGCGGATTTGGCTCTAATTCTTTTGGTAATTGTTAATATTAGACAAGGTAAGAATCTTGTATATTAGGAAAATATATGTGTAATATATTGTAATATATAGGTTATCATAATTAGGAATATACACTACCATAATTGTAGAGTTACCATAATTGTAGAGTTAGAATTATGGTAGAAGAAGGCTTTGTAACTTGTATATATATCTATTCAATCAATGAAAATAATGAAGGGGATTATTTCTTTCATAAATAATTGTAGTACATTTACTTTTTTAACATTGAGGGTGACAGTCATAATTTTTGTATTAAGTAATTTATCTTATGCTATTTTGTAAAGATATATAATATTACTATTTATATTTTATATGAACTTTTATTTTGTGGAGTTCAGATAATAATAATGAATACTATTACAATGTTGATGTAATATCAGTAGAATTAGTAATGCGAAAGCTTGGCGATACTTTTTTCTTTTTTCTATACGGTGTCAGGTACGGACATTAGAGCTCAATTATATTTTGAATTTGCTCTTTACCAAAGATATTTTCATACCCAGGACCCGAACTCGAAACCTCCATTGCACCATATCCTTTAATGGTAAAGCTTGGCGATAGTTAAAAGTAGCTGTTCATACATTGCTTCTGGTGTTGATTATCTTCTATCCCTATTTAGGTGGAATCACAAAAGAGAAGAAATAAAATATATATGAACAATATTTTCAAGTTCTCACCCACGTTGCATGGTTTAAAAATAATTAGCACCTTAATAAAAAAACAGTAAAACGGCATAAACCACAGAGTGAAGAAATTTCTCACAAAATAAACTATATTATACCGTAAATAGTGTAACACAATTAAAGAAAAGTTGTAAGTCAAACATGATAAAACACTATGAATTAAGAAGATAGTTCACATCTTTATATCCTTATTAGGATAGTAAAGATGTGAGAATGGTGGTTATCAATCTATATGTACTTGTTCTCACTGTCGTATCTATAAAAGAAAACATGCAAATAACACACGTGAAAGAAGAAATATAGAATTCAAGTAGACAAGAGGAATACCAAACATAAAGATAGACAAAATAGAAACCACATATCAAAAAGATAAATAAAAACGGAAGCAAAAGTGAAACACAATAAATCTGAAACCAAGAGAGACGGATTTAGTTGGGCAATTGGGGCAAAGAGAAGGAAGAAATAAAAATTTAGATCATGTGCAGCAATGAAGAGGCAGAGAAGGAAACGTTATGATGCTGTTAATATGAGCAGTTAAAATGGATTTCAACGTGATTTTTCAGCTTAAATGACTTTTAAACATGACTTTTCATATTTTAAATTTTTGGACTTTTTAAAATAGCATATACATTAAAAAAAATAGGTAAATAATCAAAGAAATTGAGAAAAAGATAAATATTAATGGTGGACATAGAGATGTGTCACATCATCTTGCCTAGGTCTAGCTTTATTATATACTAGTGAACTTGACTGCGCATTTCTTTTAAATAATTCTTCCATAACATGCAAATAATAAAAATATTTAATCGCAAATTTAAATAAATTAAAATACAAGTTTTAATCTAATTTATTGTTAACACTTACTTTCCTCTTAACTTTTTATCACTTAAAAGTGTTACTATAACTTTTGAAGAAAGATTGATCTCCTCATGTACATGAGTAACACATTTAAAATATAGTTTTCCTTTGTGTATTTAACATATGTTATCATATGTATGTAAGTATTTAATTTAATATCCTTCCATTAGAGATTTTAATTTTTGATACTTTCAAAATTGTTTCTTATTTTAGATCTAGAAGAAGTATATACAGGTTGGCCGATTTCTGAGCCTCTCTGCTGAGAACCACCTCTTAATATTAGGTAATTTTCTTTTCTATTCTTTTCTTTTGTTTAATTTTATATTCAAATTTAGCCTAAATGATAGGCTAAACATTATGTGTTGAACTATGTCATACTAGACTATCGAGTATTATGGTAAAAATGCTTTAATTAGTAAAGATTCATACCAGAAGGTACTAAGGTCGGGCATAGGATAATCTAGACAGAATGTCTGAAGCTCAGGTTGATGATCCTGTTTTTACCCCGCTGAGCCGAGGTGACGTTAGGGCTTTTTTGGATCTGTTTTGAGCTAAGACAACCTCTATGCCAGAGTTATTGACCCACTAAAGGATCCTTTGATAGTGCCCTTTCTGTGATCCCTTCCGCTGGTTATGATTAACATTCATATCCTTAAACTGAGAAAATATATTATAGAACTCATTTTCTTCCTTATTATTGCTGGAATAAGGTTGTCCTAATTGGCATGACATGCACTCTTCATCTGTATCTGAAGAGATATATTTTTCATCATTCAGAACTTTAATATCCTCATATGAGGAAGAATCCTGTGCTATATCAGATTCGAAACCTGAATCTTCTGGCTCCGAATTTAACAACTTGGAGAATGTATCCTTCAAGTCATCATCAATGTTAAGGGATTTAATTTTTTCCTTAACCTTACAATCCTTATAATAATGCCCTGTTCTTCCGCACTTTCAACAGGCTTTAGGATTCTTGGACTTTATGAAATTCTTGCGAGTTTTAAACTCTTTTTTTCTTCTAGCTTTCTTCTCCAAGCGCCTTTCTTTCCATGCTTGGAAATTCTTATCATTTAACCATGTTTGATCTATGGGAGCCTATTGTGCTATTTTAAAATGGTTATTGCTGAATTTTCTAGCTAGTAATAGCTACGAGAACATGAATATGTTGTTGTTAGCATTGTTGTCTTAAAAGAATAAGAAATAGGAGCTTAAAAGTATAGCTTTGCTTGACGTAAACTGAGCTTGTCCCTCGTTGTACTATTACATTGAGATATTGGTTGTGTTGTTGTGTTGTTACGCCCATTATGGGTTTGAGAAAGTAAGAGGAACAGGGGAAATGTTGCCCGTTTAGTTATAAAATGAGTTAGCTTTTGTTATACGAATAAGGATTCGTTCATAGTTTGACGATAACGTCTTATTGTTATTGTTATAGATCAAAGTGTGATTCAAGTCGAGCTTCTTGAGTTGTCGAGCAAGTTTAGGTATGTAAGGCTTAACTTCCCTTTCTTTTGGCATGATCTTTGAGATAACGATATACAATGAAACATCCTTCAATAAGAATTTTATTCTTGGTTGTTGAAGACACGTTTGTTCCTTATTCTTAAAATGTTCATGGATCTCATCCGTCCCTTGTCAAGAATATATTTCCGCAGTCTAAATTATTTTTGGCTATGTGAGATTCCGTATTTTTTATTGCTCACATGAAAGTTGATGAACGTAATGACAATAATAATAGTCGGAGGATAACGACTATAGGTTACTCCAACTCTGGTCATGGTGTCTTGCATTGCACTTATATATATGTATCTTTTTTCTTACCAAGTGGCGCTATAGTCGGTCGGGTAAGACACTTATATGTACACACCGCTGCAATTGGTTTTGATATTACTGATTCCTATTAAGGTCAGGTACGACCGAGTCCTTTCGAGGATGGGTACGATATGATATGATATGATTTTCCCCACAGAGAGGCTTGGCGCTATATTACAGGGCCCCATAGAGAGGCTTGATTTTACTTTCATGCACATATTCATGGTTATGTCAGTAGTATGCCCTACGCGGATTTTCTGAGTTTCAGGTTGACTTCTGTATCCTTTCCTTGTTTTACATTCCTTATTTATCTTCTTTACCTGCCTTATATATTCAGTACATCTTTCGTACTGATGTCCCTTTGTCAGGGGACACTGTTTTTCATGCCTGCATGTGCAGATGGACGATTTGACGAGCCTCCTTAGTAGGACCACTTTTCAGCTCGAGTTGGAGCACTCCTCTTCTTTCGGAGTTGTTATCTGAGTCTGGGTATGCATTTACGTACATATTATTGGTATGACGGGGCCTTGTCCCAACCTGATTGTTGTTATATGACTCTTAGAGGCTTGTAGACTAGTGGATTATGTGTTGTCGTATTGTATGGCCTGGTCGGCCTTCTTGCCATTGTGATAGTACTATTTTTATTGCCTTGCCAACTTTACGATATATGTACACATGTTGGTTTTGCTGTCACTTCTTCAGGTTGTTATTTTCAATTTCTCTTATGGTTGTCATTCTAAGGCTTTGTCGGCCCAGACAGTTATATATTCACGCTATTATATACAGGTGGTACGCTCAGGTCGTTCACCCCCCCCCCCCCCCCCAGAAGTTGAGGTATGACATGATGGACCCTCGGCTCAAAAGAAAAAGTAGTCGATGCAAGGTTAGTAAAATAAGACAGCAAAATATCAAGATATAAAATAAATAAAGCAACACATAATAATACACACAAAAAGAGTAGGGATCTACGTTATACCTAAATAAAATTACTAAGAAAAGGAGATAAACCTCTCCCACTAAAAAAAGGTTGTAGCGTCCCTGAAAATTTTGTTAAGTATTTATGAATTTAAAGCGCACTAACAAATACTTAAGAACTTTTCTCTTAATATGGGAAAAAGTTATTTTGTTTTGTTTTATCTGAGGAAAACTCTTAGCCAATGACAATTATATTGTTGGCATTGTACCGTGAATGATAGGTGGATCCGATGATAACAGTGGTGGTGTAATATGTTTGTTTGGAGGCCACATCTGAATTATGCTAGAAGATATTTTACAAGAATAGTAATAGTTGAATCTCCAAGTGCGTTGAACAACATTTCACACTATTACTTTTACACATGCAAGAAATGATCTCTTCCTATGGCCAAACTTCTTGTTTTAAGTAAGGTTTGCATTACATGAAAATATGGAATTTATGCCTGTGTACATGAAAATATAAAATTTGCTTATGCTAGTTGATGGAACAGATCAAAGCAAGTCTGTTTGCATTTGTTGATATATAACATCTATGTTGCTCGAACTCTTGAAAAATGTCGACAGGAGTGTGTCGGATCCTCCAAAACTAGTGTATTTTTTAAGGATCCCACACGGGTACGAAAATATTTTTGGAGAGTCCGAGCAACAGAGTGTCTCCAAATGCTAGTAATCAGGCATTTAGCAAGATTTCAGAGCAAGCAAAGTTTCCAAGTATTTCTCCACATAATCCAGGCCACACTGTGTCTTCACTACAGGTAATGTGGCAGGGACATCCAGATAGAATTCCGTATCTGACCCTTCTAGCTTGCCCCAAAGTTTAAGCTGTTTTCGTGCTGCTTTAATGGCTGCTCTTGTTGCGCAATGAACCGAGGCTGCCAAAAGCAGTGGCGGTTCACCAGATGCTGCAAAAAGTTGTTATAGTCGAATCAACAATATACACAAAATAAATGGACATACACCATTTTGAGAAGACTTCAAAGTGAGATTTGGTTTATCCTTATAACTGGAAATAACCGCGGTCATCGTTTTACCTTCTAATAAGTTTTTTGACAAATCATATGGTAATGGCTTCACAAACTCATTTAATACTAATGTTTCAAAGAAGTGTACTTTTTGGGATAATTATATTTTTGGACTGCCCAAAAATATAATAGCTAGCAAATGTGTAGGTTTATTAAGTATAAATATACATATAATATACATACTGTATACCTACGATATACATATAATATACAAAATCAGTGTATATTTTGGCTACCGCCCATAACTAATTTCGGCCAACGGGCCAAAAATGAATGAAAAAAAACCCTACTTTTTCTCTCAGCATCATAACATGTGGCATTCTCTAAGCTAAGCTAAACTTTTTTTCAATGAAATATTTCCACTCAACCTAGTGGAAAATGTGTGAGAATTCACTCGCAAGTCATCTTATCAGCACTAAGAAACAAATTTTAAAAATTGAGATCTTTTCTGAGTGATGGAATGAAGAAAGAACAGTACCTTTAGATGAGAGAACATGTTTCTCGTGATGTCCGCTGTTTAGCACTTGAACATTGAAATTTTTGGGTATTGTGTCGATCGTGGGGATCTTATATGTCCAAGTGCTATCTGAAACAACCAATCCGTCTGCATTTGTAAGATATTCTTCGAGCATAAAAAATCCAATCCCTTGTACGAAAGCCCCTTCAATCTGCAAGAATATAATTTCCCACGATTTAGAAGGCCAAAGCCAAAACTTTTTTTTTAAAGAAAATTTACTAATGCAAGTAAGAATAAGTATTACTTTATTGATATTAAGGAGGTGATAACTAGGATTCTTCATGGAAACAATCACTATTGACGATTGCGGATCCATGCCGGCTAAGCTGGGATTCCCAAATATGAAGAATATCTATGGAGAAAAAAACAAGGTAATTTTCGAGAGCTTAATGTTGTAAAATTCATTACCAAATTATGTATCCTGGACCAGTTGAACCCTGTACTAATTGTTTTAGTTACTAAAGATATTATCCTATCTGCCGGGAAAAGACACAAGGATTACGTAGATGAATGAGACAAATTTAAATAAGCAAACACAATTAAGAAAAGGTTCTTCACAAGATTGAGTATACTTGTGAAGTGTTCAAGGAAATCCGCATTATAAAAGCTAAAACTTCGAGTAAATTGAGGCAAATTTTCGATAGACCTGTCCCATATCGACGGCTGGGTTCAAGCTCTGTCCACAGTCATATATAATATCCGATTGCAAAATTTTTGTTTCTCCTGTCAGGATATCTATCTCCACCTGCAAAACCAACATTTTTATTGTTAATTTCCATTAAAAGGTGATTTACAGCAGATTACAAGGTTGCTAAATGCTCCAAAACTAGAATATTCGACGAAGTGTTTTGCGCTCATTAGGATGTTGAGAATCGATGTAATCCTTAAGGGCGAGGTGAAGCAATAATTCTCTCCACATTGAATGGGTGTGTTTGGGGGGGGGGGGGGAGGGGTAGGGAGTTTTTTCATTCCAAACTTAATTACGGGGCAAGCCAAAATATACAAAACATTTCCACTGATTATGTATATTTGCGTATACAATATGTATATCATATGCATATTTTACTTGATATACACTACATACACATTTTCTGGCTATTATTTATTAGTGTGGTCCAAAAAAGTAGTTATCCCAAAAAAATATGTTTACCTCGCTGACAGCAGCACCATAGTTAAGATACTTCATGGAGCTGGATTCTGGCACATAATAAGAATTTGCTGCTAAGTTTACTGCTTGAAATTGTGCCTGAGATGGGTACGGGAAGATCAGACTTTGAACACTTCAATATTATTCGACGTATATACAAAGAATATTTTAAGAGATTTAGTTCACACAAATGGATCAGGAGCTACATTTCATACAATTCCGTTTCAAGTTAAACTAATTTATCATGGTCTTAAAAATTATATCCAACACAGGAGATCCTATACTGACATATGTTTCCAATTTGAGTCTGTCCTTTACCAATTATTATCCTCTGGACTACTTCAATTTGAAATCATCTTTAGAAACTGGAATTCTATTTGGAATAGTTCTATCTTGATGAACAAGGTATACATTAAAGAGAGAAAATGACAAAAAATGGTCCCTTATGTTTGGGAGTTGGTTCAACATAGTCCCTAAAGTATGCTCTAAACAGTTTTGGTCCTCTAAGTCTGCCAAAAGTGAGCACTTTTGGTCTCCATCAAATATTTAACAAACTCCGTCGGTTAGATTTGACGGAAACTGTGTAAGAAAAAGATTTAATCAAAAACACTAGTGGAGTTCCATCAAATCCAACACAAGAATCTGTACTCGGCTCCGAAATAGCAAAATTGCACCTAAAACTGCACCAGACACTAGAAAGACACTGCAAAAATTGTACCTCCAAATGTGAGTTCCCGATATATCCCTATTTTTCCCACCATTCCCATCAAATCTAACAAAAAGAGTTCGTTAAATATTGACGTAGACAAAAAGTGCTAACTTTTGGCAAACTTATGGGACCAAAATTGCTCAAAGCATATTTAAGGGACTATTGTGAACCTACCCTCAAACATAAGGGACAATTTTGTCATTTTTTCTCATTAGTGACATGATATAGGCCTGAGATAAATACAGTCTAAAAGTCATAAACATGAAATCAGCTTTCAGGATTGCATAAACTGTGCCTCATGATTCATGAAGGGACAATGAATGATAATAACATACAAAATTGTAATAGAAGGAAGTCTAAGAGAGAAGAACAGATAGAAAAGAGAAACCTGGCGAATCAGTGTAGTCCAATCAACAGATCCATTTTGTTCTTGCAATTTCTTCTTCAGCGGGGTTAGTCTTTCAACTAATATTTTACAGCAAAGTCTAACCGCTTCACAGCTCGATTCAGATGTAGTGCTTCCAGCAGTAAACCCGCCTTGCACTAAGCTTAAAGTATCCGCTTGTATGACCCGCACTTTCTCCACAAGTTCTTCACTCCAACTACTTTCAATTAAACTAAGTCCATAGGCAGTCATTTGTTTGACCTTTGTCCATAGACCCTGACCGATTTCAATACCTCCAACCTCTACAACTACTGATCCGTCAGACAGAATGCTTACTTTTCCAGGCGTTGGTCGTTGTGTAGATTCATATACAAGTGGCACTCGAGAAATGCCCCTTTTTTTCCATATATTTTTCTGGTTATATTGTTCTATCATCTCACTTCTGCAAACAAAATTCGAGGATGTGGCCAACTTATCGATGATACCTGGCAAAGTATAATCACCTATATCACCTGCACTATGCTCGTAGAACAATTTTAGACTTTCAAACGTATGAATATTTTGTTCTCTGATGGAGTCCACGCCCAGAAACAGTACACTAGCTACATGTTCCATTATAGCTTCAGCGACATAAGATCCTTGCACCTCCCCGGGCCCACGCATAGCTGATTTGCTGGCAAGGTTCGTCTTACATACCTTTATATCAAAAGATAAAGCACCCCAATCATACTTTTTGAGAGCTCCAATAAAGTTTGATGGTATGACGGGGCTTACATCTTCAGTGATCCCGGCATTTACCAATATATCAAGATGTAAGGCGGTGATTTTCCCATTTGACTTGAATCCCACAGTGTATGTTATTTTCATGGGGTGTCTCCCTCCTGCCATTATCATGTCAGTCTTTCGGTTGACGTATATCCTGACAGGGCGTTGTAACTTGAGCGCTGCAAGTGCACAGGCTGTGGAGACCTAACAACTCATGTATAGATTTTAACCTCAGAACTGGAAATACTACTGCAACTTACAACAGAGAGAAACAACAACATACCCAGTGTAATCCCACAAGTGGGGTCTGGGGAGGGTAGAGTGTACGCAGACCTTACCTCTACCTTGGGAGGTAGAGAGGTTATTTCCGAAAGACCCTCGGCTCAAGAGAAAGCATATCAAAGCAGGTCAGAAAATAAATAACGAGAGCATACTATAGAAAGCAATACAAAGCATTTCGAAAAAAGGACAAGGAAGGACAAGAAGCTAATCAATGTCATAAAAAATTTCACACATAATTGGAAAACATAGAAGACGTAATTAAAGAGGGCATCACAAAAATCAAAAAAAGAAAAGGGGGTGGGGGGTGGGTGGAACATTATATGCTTGCTTAGTAATGGAATCTTCAAAGCCTCTAAAAAAGAGAGTTTATTACAACGGAACCACACAATGCTAAAAGGAATCTTGAGAATTCTTACTTAAAATTTCTGTGAACTGGAATGTGCACAAGGTACTTGTATCACCTTCTACTAATTCTATCTAAATATATTGATAGCTGCTTATGAAGTTTCTTTTTTTTTTTTTGGAAAATGGTAAATTTGACTGCTTATGAAGTTTCTTTCTCATCCTACTATCGCAGAGTCCCACAAACTTTAGCCATAATTCTACTTATCACTGTACTACTATGATCACATTGTCCAGAGGACAAACACATTTATTTACAGGTCTCTATAACAGAAAATTTTCATGTCAAACTTGATCTCACCTAGGAAGACATAAGGTCTTTTCATCTATAAACCTTTCATCACAGGGAAGTGTTGATTTAACGAGATGTTTTCATTTTTGTCCCATCTGCCAAAATTAATTACGGGCACTAGCCAAGATATAAAAGAAAACCTATACACTGACTATGTATATATATGTATATTTATGTATATTGTATATATTATATGTTTATTGCATATATATTTATACTTAATATACACACATATACATTTGCTGGCTATTTTGTAAATTAGATCATCACCGAAAGGCATTGGAATGTAATTATCTCACCCTAGGATATTAGGGACAAAGAACCAAAATAATGATCCAAAATTCCACCCAAGCAGAAAATTTATGTTTTCTTCATTTTCTCTCTACTAGTCTTTGGGAACGTGTGTTGCACGTTTTCCCCTACTACTATATAAAGATTTTACAGGTTTGTTTTCATGTTAATAGTTAAATATCTCATAATATTTTTGTAAATATGATAGACCTTATATTGATTAATGTGTTTATATACAGAACTGACTTTTGCAAACTGAAGTAGCATCTAACTAAACAAAAGAGATTAAATGATAATGACAATACATATAATCAACTATTGGGAAACCTTTTAGTGTCAATATGCATGCTGGACCGCAACAGTGAATAAGAATTTGTGAATACCCATTGCCCTCACACCTTGATAATGAAAATGATTATAATTCATTCTTGCTATGACCACCAACAGTTTCATAATCCTAATCAGATAGGCAATGCCGGTTGTTATTAAGGACAATGAGATAAGGAGAAGCATCTTGGCAGCATATATATATACACATAACACAATATCAGATTAAAGTACAAGTAAAGGTTACAATCAATGTTAACATTAATATTTTGTTGATCGTGGTTAATGAACAGATGTCAAGCATTGAATGACACCAAATTAAATATCCATAAAATTAGCTTGGAATAGAGAAAGATTAATAGTAACTGGTAAACGTGGTGACACAAAATCTATTTAGCTTGGAGTACTTCTTAAAGAGTATACTAATGGCAAGAAATGAAAGAGTTTCACCTACATTATTATAGTGATTATTAGGAGTATATATTATTTCATATTGAGATACTTTTCCCGGCTGGTGCACCTGAAAAACCAGACCCCACGTTGTGGTATTTCACTGGGTATGTTGTTATACTTTTACCTTTTGGTACAAAAAATATTACTAAGAGTAGTATTAATTTCACGGTAAAAAAGTCGTTTAACTATTTATGGGTATTATGTAATTTAACTTTTCACTTTGGAGCTTCCCACTTTTATAATAATATGATTAGAAGTAACAGATACTCACAGGCATTGCTCTCACTGCCTTGCCTCCAAAGCCACCTCCAACCCTTCTTGTGACGACACGGATGTTATGCTCGGGGACGCCAAGACAACTAGCAATTACACTACCTGCATACTCAGGGCACTGACTTGATGCATAGACAACCATACAGTTATCTTCATCTGGAACTGCTAGAGCAGTCTGTGTCTCCATATAAAAATAGTACTGGGATCCAAGTCTCATCTGCAAGAGATTATTATAAATTTTAACTGTTGAAGACTTAACTAAGTACTTTCTAAACCCTTAAGCTTTTAGATGAAATGGTCACACACTTCAACATGAACCATAAGTAAGAAATGGCTTTTTACATTTTTGGCCCATCGGCCACAACTAATTATGGCTGCTAGCCGAAATATACAAAACCTATTTGCTGGATATTTTGCAAATTAGATCACCAAAAGGCGTTGGACTGTAATTATCTCTAAATTGTGTAGGTAACATATTAGATTCCACCTCGCAGGAACCGAGATTTTGAGAACTTATTTAAGAGAAAACACAGGAGAACTAATTAGAAGTACCTCAGCAGAGAGGATCTTGTGGTCAGCTACAGCCATTCCTTTTGAGAAATCACCAACTTGCTTTGGATACAGAAAAGGTGGGACTTGGAAAAAGCTGGATTTCTGAACGGCTTCCTCAATGGTTAAAATAGGAGAATCTATATTTTCAGTGTCATAATCAACAACTGCCATGCTTGCAGCCACATCAGCAGACCTCTGAGTTTCAGCAACCTAAGTTATTTGACAACATTGAACAGATAGTTTAAAATGTCCTCTCTAGAAAAGTTATATGAGCAATCATCTTGCCTAAACCTATTCTAGCAGAACAATTCTTGAAACCAATGGCTTACCACAAAAGCAATTCGGTCACCAGCATATCGGGCAAGATCATCTGCAAATAGAGGTTCGGGACCAAAAATGGTCTTAGATCCAACATTTGCCCCTCCGCTCGGGATATCTTTAAAAGTAATAATGGCAATAACTCCATCAGGTAATGAATTAGACCCGAAGTGTATGCCCTTTACCCCTGCTAATGGTCTTGTACTATAGATAAATGCTCCATATAGGCAGTTCGGTGGTGATGGAATGTCATCTACATAAACAGCTTCACCTGCAATTTTAATTGCTTTATTCACTATGGTAATAAGAGATTTTTCCAAAGATTAAAACGTCTGAATCTGAAACACAACTGAATATTAAGATAATGCAACTAGATCTGAACACCGACTAATTAGGGTTGTTTTTTCAGCATCCAAATGTGAACCTTCTTAGGATCCTTCTTTACTCTTTGATAGAATAAAGGATTCTAAACCTAATAAAGCTTAAAAAATCCAATTGTCTGAATGTTGCATATATTCATCCAAACGTAAACCTATACTGTATAGAACTAATAGAACCAGAGTACATAAGAAGAAATGACGATCACATCTGATTGCGAAAAACTCTTAAATCTAACCATCTTCAAACAAAGTCACAGTCAAATTTAAGCCTTCCAAGATAAAAATAAAGGACAAATCATAGGGGTGGGAAAATTAAGGAAACTTATAACCTAAACACATGACCGTATAGTGATATAAAAGAATATTATTCCAGCTTTACCTGTACCAGAGGCTCGATAACGAGCCCCGTCATAGTTAAATAGTAAATGTTTACCTAATAGCAAGTAACCTTCTTCCTTAACTCATTTATCTTCCTCAACCATTAAACCGTTTAAATATTATACATAAAGTTTCAACAAGTAGTTCTCATGATGACATGAAATATGTAGATAAACTAAGTTAATGGGATGGAGTAACAACAGCAGAAAATGAGAAACACATATTTTTCTACATTAAAATATATCAACCATATTCGCGATTGTTGAGTAGTCTAAAGTAGTTGTGTCATAGGTTACAGCATATTTACTTTCTCCTATACAATTCCTCTTAAGGCTGGGTCAATAACATACTTCTCTTGTGAGACACACTGCTCCTCTGGGATAAGATAAACAGATATTTAGTTTACAAGAATACAGGAAAAAAAAAACATGCACAAAACCTAGTATACAATTGACAAGATAACGGTAGGTGATTCAATCCGGTACATAAGAACTTCCAATTCAATTTAACTTGAAAATTTTACAAAGGCAATACATGTAGGCATTTAATTAGGTAGGCTTTTTTTCATTTTTGTCCTGTCGGCGGAAATTAATTACGGGCGCTAGCAAAAATATACAAAACACATACACCGGCTTTTTATATTATATGTACATTTGTGTATACAACCTGTATATTATATGTATATATGTAATTAATATACATTACATATACATTTTCCAGCTTATTATTTTTTAGAGCGGTCCCAAAAGGTAATTATCCCTTAATTAATTTGCCTCATCGCTGACCAATTTATACAAAGTCGGCAACATCAAGCCACAAATAGGATGCAAAATGACAAAAAACTCAGGTTACCTGCATTGAGGAAAATAAAATACAAAAGGAGAAAGGAAAACAGACCAGAAGCTTGCATGGAGGCTCCAAATTTTTTCATTGGTTCACCCACTGGATAGTACACTTTGCTTGACTCCACAACCTGCTTAGCAGATGATAATAGCGTCTCTTGTTTCCCTTCACTAATATAACCGTCTTTGTTACTAATTCTGTTTAACAACCCACCAGATACCATGGAACCAACATTGGTGAAACGAAAAAGGAACTCGAAAAGAAAACTGACTACCATGCTTGCCCTGTAATCCGCGTGCGTAGTTCCATCTTCAGGTACCACGGCTTGTTTGACTAATTTAAGTGCTTCCGATAATGCATTAACGTTTAATATCTTCCCAGTTAGATATTCCTCTACCTTTTTGGCTCTTGTTGAATGCTTTGTGCCATAAGCACCAAAAGCCAACTGGATTTCATTTATCTGGACCTCATTCCCGTTAGGAGAAACATCAGCAAGGAAAGAAGCATTTACATATGCCAATGCATTTCCAAGAGGTCGTGGTGCAGCTCGATAGGTTTCAAACAAAAACTTTCCTTCCTTTTTAAATGGAATCAAAAGACTAAGGAGCACGCTTCTCGAGTCCAGTAGTGGCCTCGCTAAGAACTCCTCGAATGTGAGTTTTTCATGTCCTTGACTGGTCATTATGCAGATAGTAGCACCCAAACCAAGAAATAACGTAGCAATATCGGACGGAAAACCGTTCCTCTGTGCCATAACCAAATTTCCACCAATACTAGCAGAGTTTCTAACGAACGGTGAAGCAATCTTCTCCATGTGCTGAGCCAACTTTTGGCTAACCAGATTTCCGTATGAACTCAAATTGATTTTGTTTTCCTCTTTCAAGAATGAAATAAGTTTAGTTATGGTCACAGTAGCCCCTACTTCAATTCCTATGTGATCTAATCTGATGATCGAAAAATCACGGATATATCTCAGATCAATGTACCGGTCATATCGCTGTGTTTCCTTGTAATATCCAGTGCCTGTGTTACCAACAACCAGCTTAATTCTTGCCTCATTTTCAGCCAAATTTGAGTGCAACAAACTTCGAAGCTCGTCAACAGAAACAGGAGTGTCCCATGGATACTTTCTGGAGTCCAAACATGCGGAAGATTCACTTTTCAAGAATTGAGGAAATGTACTAAAATTCTTACTTGGATCATAGGGAGGTAACTTACTCACTTTTATATCACTCGAATCTTCGTTTTTCCAAAAAGAATTGAGCCCCAAATCCTCTATATCAACATCTGCCGCAAAAGTCTTGCAGGCATCAGCAATGGGCCGGTATCCAGTACACCGACAAAGGTTCCCTGCTATAGACTTTTGCGCTTCAGATGCAGTCAACTTAGACTTGCCTTTATCAGCATTGATAAGAGCTGAGAAAAAGGACATACACATTCCGGGAGTGCAATATCCACATTGAGAAGCGTGAAAACCGGTAAACCTTTCATGAATCGAGTGGAAACCGTCCTTGGTGTTTCCAAGGCCATCACTTGTAGTAATCGAGAAACCATTTAAACTGCAAAGAAGTGTAAGGCATGAACTCACACTAAAATCTTCAACCCGTTTAAGCTGGGGATCGTACTTTGAGAGAAGAACAACACAAGCACCACAACCGCCTGCAACCATTTCAAATTAGTAACTAAATAGTTCTTTCTTAAACTAAATTCTCATTTTGCGCTTTAAACAAAAAGGATTTCAAGCTTATCTAAACGTACCAATGGAATAAAAAAATGGCATACCTCACATTAACCTGTATTCTTCAAATTCTAAATCAATGCAGAAGATAAGCATAAGATTTTAAACACTGGATCTCCTAGCTTCCTAACAATCAGAAACGAAAAGGAACAGGGAAGACGAAGTAGTAACCTATAAAAGGAGAACATCCAATTACACAAAAGGAAAAAAGAACTGTAACCAATTCATGCTCTACAGAAGGACTCCATAACTAGCAGACTTAAAATTACAGAATTAAACCATGTAAGAAGTCAAAAAGCCAAGCAGCACAAAGAAAAGAACCTAGCATGATAAATGCTACTCCCTCTGTCCCCATTTATGGGTCACTTTTCTTTTTTTTCCAGAGTCAAACTATGTAAACTTTGACCGACATTACATAATGTATTTTGATTACAACAACAACAACAACAACATACCCGGTGAAATCCTACACCTTGAGGTCTGGGGAGGGTAGAGTGTACACAGAACGTACCTCCACCTTGGTAGGTAGAGCGGTTGTTTAATAGGACTCCATAACTAGCCGTAGCTAACACAGTTAAATAGGATAAACAAAGTACACTAAAAAACACTTAGCAGCAGAAAATATGAGAAAAGATGCAGCGTACTATACAATTGAAGGACCAAAAATGCTATGAATCCTATTAAATTTTGAACTCATAATTTCATAAGTCAATTAGTTCAGCGCTAAGAATCTTAAAGGGTGACGACTACACATGTACATAAGGGGAGAGGAAGGAGTATATATGACCTTCACCACAACCAAGTTTGGGACTTTTGAAGCAAGTCTGAGTGCGCAAGAACTGAAGCAAAGTAGTTGAAGGGTCAACACTAGGAACCTCAAATCTTTTTCCATTCACAGCAAATACCAACATCCCATTTTTCACTGTCTCCTCCATTTCTACTCTCTGGGCTCAAGCTATAAACTTTAAACCAAAAAACTCAACTTTTTTGTATTCTTTTGGCTGAAAATTGTACAGTAACCAATCGTGACTTCAATTCAAGATTTATTTTTTGGTGTCAGACTTCAAATTCTTGACTTTTTGTACAGTAATCAAACTTGACTTAAATTGGGTGTTCAAGATTTGTGCAATACATACAACATGTAGATTAATCCCTTCAAATCTTTGTAATTTTGAGCCAATTATTGAAGGGGAAAGCAGAGAAGATTGGTTTTGTAAAGTGCAAAAACTTTTATTTTGTTGTATGCTAATGTAGAAGAATCTACTAAGAGGTTTGAGGAGTACTATGGAAAGACTACACCGTGCTAAAATAATTGTCCTAATTAATTTAACACGAATTTTAAGAATAAAAAAATACTAAAATATGTAATTCAAAACAAATTTTAAATATTTATATGATTATAAATAAAATTAAATTATTTTTAAATATATAAATAAATTAATAATTTGAAATAAATTAATAATTTGAAATAAATTAATAATTTTGAAACATAAAAAAAAATATTTAAGAAGTATCTGACAAAGTATCAGTAAAAGCACCGACTTAAGTGCAGTGGCTGGGGAGAAGGACAGGATTTTATACTTCCTGTCTTTTAAATAGGAGTAACAATGTATGTACATTTTCCACAATTTCATCTGTTCCCCTCGTCTCTCTCCTCTTTTCAGTTTTCACCCTTTGGTTTTTTTTTTTTTTTGTATATCCAGTTTGCTGACTTATGCAAATTATTTTTGGAAATAGTAGTATTGATCTCTCAACACTTCCCCAGAAGAGAGCAAATTATTTCCATCAGATTCGAACTCACACTGCAGGCCTCCAGCTGAATTTTAAGTTCTCATCTTTTGTCATTCAGCTATGCCGGGGATTGTTTTCATCCTTTCTTAGTTTGACTTTGTATGATATTTAGAAAAGAAAGGAAATTTTTAAAATATATGATTTAAAATAAAAAAATTTAAAATTTATAAAATTATAAATTATTTTATAAAATTAAATTATTTTTAAATATATCATTTGAGTCATGATCGAAGTTTATAAATTTTTTATAAGTTTAGTTAATAAAAAACAATCCAACCATACGGGACTAAAGTTGCAAAAAATCGCATATGCAAGTTGGCTTGTCCAATTTCTGATCTGGGTGATCGGCGGATCTTTCCATCATCTATATACCCCTAGAGGTTAGAACATAGATGATAATCTGTTTAATTAATCATTTTTTAGAGTTAATCAAATAATAAACATGTAATAATCTTGAGTTCAATTTCATTTTTTAATAAAGCGTCTATAATCTCCTATCAACATTCAAACATCATAGTATAGTCTCATATCAATATCCAAACATCATAACAATAGAGCAATTATACTTATCCAATTTATGATTAGAAACATATAGGTCAAGCACATACCTCTATTCAGATTTTCAGATCACCTGAGTAGCTCAACCCACCTATGGCGCTGCCTCCCTAACGTCTCCTGACTTCACAGGATCAATGGCCTGGGTGCCTGGGAGTCCTCACGGATATCCTCTGATAATAGTCTGAAAGGTGTTGTGTTTAAACTGATATAGTCCTGAATCATAAATTATCAAAGTACTTTTACTCTTGCTTTTATGGTGTTCTTTGATTGATAATTGATTATACTTCTGGTGTTCTTTTAGTTGATAATGGATTATAGACTAAGGGTTGTTTAACTGAACATTGAGAGAATTTTTATGAAGTGTAAAATTGTATTTCCGAATTTTTCGAATGAATCTTCGTCTTGACAAGAGGCTCCTTATATAGATAACATCGGCTACTCACTATTCTTAACTTTTTAAAAGTAAACAGTATTACTTTTCAAAAGTCGTAAAGTAAACAGTAATCAGATAAAATACTTTTACAAAAGTCATAAAGGCTACAGTGTCCACAGTGCCTTGGCTGCTCCTTTCCGTAAAGTTGTTTTGTCGTTTAGTCTTCTGCTTTCCAAAAAGTCGTAAAGGCAATAGTGTTTGTCTGCTACTTTTCGTAAAGCTGTTTTGTCAGTATTCGGCTAATCTTCAGCTGTCCATTCTGCCTTTGGCTTTATCTGGCGATTTGTTCAGCTATCATAATCTGGCACGACTTTCGTGAGAAATGTCATTTTCTTGTTGGGCTGCTGTCCTGTTTCGTTCTTTCCAGCTGTTCGGTTGAGAATCTTCTTCTGGAAATATCTTGTTGGGATATTTTGTGATATTCAATTTTAATCATTTTTTGGGCCGTAAGGCCATAATCATGTTGGGCACTAAGGCCTCTTTTGTTTGGGCTTTACATAGTTTAAACTATGTTAAACCATATTCTTTTGGGTTGAATGACCTCTTTTCTGGGTTACCAGTAATTAGTCAGTTGGATCCATATGATCTGTTTAGGTAATTGTTTGGGCCAATGAGGCCATAATCTGTTTTGGGTCGTTAGGACCTCTTTTTCTTGGGTTATGTAGTAAACTACATTCCCTGACTGATATTCTTTTGGGCTTTCTGTAGTACAAAATACTACGTTGGGCCATAATCTGTTTGGGACATAAGCCTCTTTTAGGTTTTAGGTAGATGAATCTACATAATATCTTTGATAATCTTTTGGGCTGTTAAGCCATAATCCTTTTAGGCCGTAAGGCCTCCTTCGTAGGCCTCTACATTGTTTTTCCAAAAATAATCAGTTTTCCCTCCTTACTCAAAAGGATCAGGATGGAAGTATATTCTAGTTTTTTAATCATCTAATAATGTGATGGGTAGTATGCGAGTAACCAATCAATCACTCGTATACTGGTTTCCTTTCCATTTATTAGATATCGAATGTATTCGATAGTCCTGTATATACTAACCATTTTATTCACTATTACTTGTCTGACTATTATTTTGCCTTGATCACTTAGTAACTCAGAAGGTTTCATTTCGTCGTAATAGAGTAATTCTTTCCAAGCTAAATTTAGCTCTTTGCAAAGGATATTCCTTTCAATGACATATTGCAACCTGTCTTTATTCAATTCTCTAATTTTGCTGAACGATGTATGAGTCTTCATACTGATCCTTCGTCTGCTGCTATTTTATTAGCTTGCTGCTGCATAAAATATCATGGTGAATTGTAAACATTAATCAATTATTCTTGGGATATTTCCTCAGCTTTGCTGTTGCATAAAATATCATGGTTAAATCAGATAATCATTATTTTTTGCCATACTTTCTTTTTGCTTGGTCGTCATTGTGATACCTGCTAAGAAAATCAGCTAAAAATGTTCAATGAAATTATAGCAATAAAAGAATAATTGTCATTTTCTCCTTTTATTCAGTTCTGGTAAAGGGTTTGTTCTGTTACTGATGAATGCCTTTACCTGAGTATTATCTGTTCTAACAATGAACTTTACTGGTAGTAAATGGTAATGAAATCTTTTTATTCCAAATTTTACTGCCAATAATTCTTTTTCGTTGATATGGTAGTTTTTCTCGTTAGGCTTCCACGTTCCACCTCCATATCCACAAATTAATCTTTTTTCTTTATCAATATCTTCTTTATCATATGCTATTGGGACTGCTCCCCATCCTATGTCACTAGCATCTGTAAATAGTTCTAATTGATCTTGATCTGTTGGTACTCTGTGTTTTGATAATGATTTTACCTTTTCTTTAATCTGGTTTATCGCCTTAGTATGCTCTTCTTTCCATTCAAAGGTTACATCTTTTTTAACCAAATCTTGTAATGGTTTTCTTAGATATGGTAAATCTTTTATATGATCTGAGGCCTAATTTATGACTCTTAAGAACTGTTGTACTTCTCTTTTATTCTCTAATTTTTCTTTAAAGTTTTTAATCTTTGTTACAACATGTTCTTGTAACTGTATTCCTTCATTATCCACAATGTATCCTAAAAATTCATACTATTCTTGAATATTTCTGATTTCTTTTCAGAAAGTAATATTCCATGTTGGTTTACCGTTTCAATAAATTGTTCTATATGTTTTATATGATCTTTTAAATCATTGCTGTAAATCAGTATATCATCCACATATATTATACAGAAATCTGCCAATTTTCTAAATACCTGGTCCATTCTTCTCTGAAATATCTGTGGTGCATTTTTTAATCTCATATGTAGTACATTCCATTCATAGTGTCCTTGAGGGCACTGAATGCTGTTAAAGCTCTAGATTCATTGGTCAACTTAATCTGCCAAAATCTGCTTTTACAATTGAATTTACTAAACCATTTTTTATTTCCTAATATGTTGATAAGGTTTCTTTTATAGGGTAAAAAATATCCATCAAAAATAGTATTTTTATTCAATTCTCTGTAATCAATTACCATTCTAGCCTTTCCTCGTTTTAGTTCGTTATGCTTTCTTACTAAAAATGTTGGGCTACTATGTGGGCTTTTACTTTCCCTTATCACCTTCATTTCTAGTAATTCCTTAATCTGAATTTCAAACTCTTTTTGATCCGTTGGGCTATATCTTATTGGTTTTGTTCTGATTAAATCACTTGGATCTGTCAATTTTATTTCTCCGTATATTTTCTCTTTTTCCCATAGCTGCATAGGATTTTCTCCAAAGTTAGTCTTTAATCTGTTAAGATATTTTTCTTTTAATAGTTCTAAGTTATTACTTCTATCTGTTTTTATTGTACATAATCTTAAAGTATTTACTGGTAGTATTCTTTTTAATATTATCCACTTATCACATGGTGATTGTAGGCTGAAAATATTCTTATTTATAACCTGTGTTTTGAAATAATCTAGGAAGTTATTTTCTAATAAAACCTGTTGTTTCATATTATCTAGTTAATATACTATTGGTAATCTGAAAATAGTTTTTCCTAGTATTATTCTCATATTTTCTGCTATTATATCCAACTCATTTGATTGTTCATTAAATCCTGATACTTTAGCTCTATGTATTCTGGATCTTTTCCATCTATGTGATTCTAATACATCTTTTCTAGCTAAGCATATATCTGCTCCACTATCAATGAATATTTTCTGTTTTATCATTTTATTCGGTTTATATTCTATATGGGCTTCTATATTAATTGCTACCATTTAGTCAGGTTCATCCAATCTTCTATTGAGTTCTACATCTTGTTCGTATTCTTCAATTTCTAATCGATCAGTCTGATTTCTTATAGCTTCTTCTATTAGTCTTGCTATCTCTCTTTGTTTCCAATGTATTTTGTTTATTTCTTCTCTTATCTTTCCAAGTCTCTTGGTAATCTTATTATATCTATCATTGTAATACATACTTCCTGTTTCATTAACTGCTGAAGTCATAATCAGTTTATGTCGAGTATACTCCTCGTACTGTATCCAATAATTTCTTTCTTCTATTAATTTTATTTTTTCTCTTTCCAATGTATTCATTTTATTCAAAACTATCCTCTTCACTATTTGATTGTTGGTTAATATAACTCACTTTTTCTGCTTCTGATTCTTCATCCGTTTCACTAACATAAAAGTCTTCGTAATCATACCATTTATTATTATCTTCTTTAATCTGTTGTAAGCTTATTATAAATTGTTCCGTATTTATATATTTTACTCCTTTTTTCTTTAACTTTGGGCACTTATTAGCATAGTGTCCTTTTTCGTTGCAATTCCAGCATTTACATTCTTTAACTTTTTCTTCTTTAGTCTTATCTGCTTCTATAGGGTTTACATTTCTTCTTTTCCTAAATTTTCTTTTGTATCTAAATTTATTTCTTGTATCTGGATTATTCCTATATCTCCTAAATCTCTTTTTCTTGTAGGATTTATAATAAGGTTTTTTCTTATATTTCTTATGTCTTTTATATTTGTGACTCCTTTCATCTTTCTCTTCATATCTTTTGTGCCATCTATGTTTTCTATACTTCTTTTCTTTTCTATTATCATCGCATCCAAATATTAATCTTCTTTCAGTAAATCCACATATTTCTCTTAATCCTATTTTCTTATCTTTTTTTATTTTTTGCTGTAACCTGTATTCTTCGCATTTTCTCATTAGATATGCTCTAAGTACTCTTATTCTTTCTCCTAGAGTATTTTCTTTTGGTTCTAGTTGAATATATTCTTTTGATATTTCAATATTATATGGTATTGGTAAATTGTCATAGTATAGTTGTTGATAAATTATTCCTTCTTCAGGTAAGAATCTTGTTTCGTAAAAGAATTTACTAAAGCTAATCGTATATTCTGGTAATTTGTTTATCTTACAACATTTCATATTATTCAAATTCATTATTATTTCAGTTTTTCTTTCTGCTAGTACATTTTCCCTAGCTACTAACCATTTTTCACCTAAGAATTCTCTTTTTAATAGTAAATCAAATATCATGAACATTGATTTCCAATCAGTTGCATGACTTAGTACTTCTCCTCTTAGTTGATATGCTATTGATTCTATCCAGTATGCTGCTTTTCCAATTAGTGTTTTAGATATTAGATCATACATATAATCTAGATTTTCTGTTTATGTACTATTCATTAATGCTATATACATTCCTAAATTCCAGTCTGTTATTCTTCTTCCTACTTCTTGTTCATCGTAAACATTATCTAAATCTAAAAAGTATCCATTATAATTTACTCCTTGGGTCATTGATCCTACAAATTCTTTAAATTCAGCTTGTTGTACAATGGGTATATGATTTGGTAATCTAGTTCTTCTTCTTGTTATTACTTCTAGATTAGGGTCTACTAATTCTTCTTCGGGATAATCATCTGCATCTTCATTAATTATATTTTCTGATTCGATCTCGGTTTCTATCTGTCCATTGTATTCATCTTCTATATCGCTATCTGGTTCATCTTCTATTATCGCGTTTACTCTTTTCATATTTTGCAAAGCTTCTATTATTTGGTTATTTTCTTTTACGATTTATGTGTTCTCAGAATCTTCTTCTATGAATTCTACTACTTATAGTTCTTGATTAGTTTGTTCTGTATTATCTTCCTCTGTATTACTATCTGAGGTAGTTTCATCACTCAATCTAATCTTTCGTACTTTTGTTTTTCCTTTTAATCTTTTTAACTTTTTTGTTAGGATTTGTATTTCTTCTCTGAGTTCCGGTAACTCTTGTTTAACTTCTTTTAATTCTTCCTTTGTTTCTTTTTATTCTACTCTGGTTTCTCTAAGTAGGGTTTTTGTATCCTTATGTTTTCTTTTATATTTTTTATATTTGTCATACCATTCTGCATTATCATTTGATTTTAACTTTAAATTTTCTGTTTTTAATTCACTCATCTGTTGTTCCTGTTTATCTAATCTTAAATTTAGGTATTTGTAGGCTGTTTTCTCTACGTTTTTTTCGGGTATTTCTTCCTTTTTTGGTGTCTCTTCTTTTACTGACTTTGATCGCATAGGTTCGTATTTATGTCTTTCTTTTTCTATAATCTCTTTACCATGAGTTCTTAAAAATGTGACCGCACTAGGTTCCATTAGAATTTTCCTTCTTTATTTAATATCACTAGTCTGTCTAGAGTTTCTGTTACATCTTTTGATAATCTGGGTTTTATCTTACTTATGTCTACCATTACTGGTACTTTACTTCTTCTCCAAGTATCTATTGGTACTATTTCTGGTTTATGAGTATTCGTTTTAGCTATCGTATTATCTTTACTCGTACTTGCTTCATTACTCGTTTCCACTTGTTTTCCTTTTCTTTTCACTTCTAATAACATATTTAGCTTTTCTAATATTAATTTAAACGTTGGTATTTCAGATACATTCCATAAGTTAGTCAATTCTTCTCTTATCATTTGTTGCGTTTTAGCTTGATTTTCCTTTATTTCATCCATTTGTAGTAGGACGCTTTTCATTTTTTCTTTTAATATTATTTCTTCCCATAACTCATCTATCTTATCGTTGGGATTTATCTTATCGTTGGGATTAGTCAGGATTATTTATTCATTTTTTCCATCCGTTACCCATATCTATCCATATTTTATCAAACTTATCGCATTGTTTTTCTAGTTGTTCTATATCATTTTCTAATTTCATTTCTTTTGCGCTGTATTCTAAGTATTTTAATTGGGAATATATTTCTCTTGATAAGGCCGTCTTTATAGTCTTTAGTTTTTGTTTTTTCTTTATTATTTTTAGTTGTACGTTCATATTTTATTTATGAATCTGGTTTTACCTTGATCATTTATTTCTATTCCGTTATTGTTTATCTTGTAGTTTATCATAGTCAAAAAATCACTTCCTAATAATAATTCATTTAAGCTATCATATTCTATTACTCCTATATTTATCTTATATTCTAAATCTTGAATTTTGAATCTTAAATTTATACTCTTGGTAATTATTATTTCTCTTTCATTTTCAGGGTAATTATAAGTTTGCGGTTCTATTATATTACACTCATTTTCATTTATCTTGCTTATGTGTATAAAACTTTTAATTGCTCCTGTATTTATTTATGTTATTCCATCTATGGTTATCATATTTTTAAATATTATAACTTTGATTTTTAATCTGTTGCAGTCTATATTTATTAAATCTATAGTCCTAGGTTGTATACTTGGTAAACTATTATGTTGTGTTATTAGCGATTCTCTAGTTATACTTAATCTAGATCCTTCTATTCTTAGTATTAATCTTCTTGAGGTGTTAGTGTTCTGGTTTTAAAATCCATGAATATTTCTTCTGGTATTGTTATCTTAGAGTTTTCCTTATGCTCAATTTGCTCAAGTATTTCCTTATACATTTTTGGTACTATAATATTCATTTCATGTTGTTTCTTTACATGGTGATTTCCAGTTAAGGCGTATATCATTTTTATTTCTATACTCATTACTTTACTTCCTGGTGGCATGTTTATTCCATCTAATTTATAGTATAGTGTTAAAGCTAAATCTTTATGTTCATCTTTTAACGATACGCTAAAGTCTGGTTGTATTGTAAATTTCAATTTTTGATATATTAAATTTCCTTTTATTACAGATATTAATGCATCTTGTAAATTTCCTAATATTCTGTCATCTAATACGTAGATTTGTATAGGTGTATCAATATTCTTTTGAAAATATGCTTTTATTGTAAACTCTACTCCTCTAATATTCGATAATTTAGCTAGTTCTCTTTTTATTACTTCATCACTTATTAAATTAATCTTTGTTCTGCCATTTGTACTAGTAGTATCAATTATATTTTCATGTGTTATGTGCTATGTATCTTATTTCCTTATTCCTTTCAAACCATTTTGTTTTAAATATCTTTTTTACAGATACTTCTTCTTTTTCATCTTGAATTTTTTGATATGTATCGGGTTTAAAACTTAGTGTTTGAGTTGTTCCTCCTTCATAAGTATTCATTTGATAATATGCTTCCTTTGAATCTGTTTGTATTTCTTTTCCTTTATCCATATTTTAGTAAATCTATGTATTTATATTGTTCTTTTATGATTTCTTTTAAATCTTTAATCTCATCTTCATTTTTTATCTTTTCTCCAAACTTCTGTTCTTTTATTTTATTGATTTCTTTGTCTTTTTGCCTTAGTCTTTCTTCTCTTAGTGCTGATAAATTTCTCAAAAATGTTATCTTTTCTTCCTGTTTATTAATTGTTTGATAATTTTCTTGTAGTTGTTTGTCCTGTTCTTTTATTATTTCTATAGCTATTCTACAGCTTACAATGTGTTGATTTATATCTCTAATGTAAGTAAGTGGTCTTTCAGCTATTTTGTCTAACTGTAATCTTTTTTCGTGCAATTGTATTAATCTATTTTCATCCATAGTGTTCTATTTCCATTCTTAAATCTGATTTTATTATATATATTTGTTCATTTTGTTCTCCTATTTGTGTATTTAATCTTTCATATGTTTGATCACTTTCATTTACTACTTGACTTATTAATTCTAACTGTTTATCAGTATATCATTTTTCTGGTGTATTTATATCGGGGTCTCTATATTCTGATATCCATTTATTTTGAGCATCTACTATTATTTTGTGACTATTTCTATCTTCGATTAGTAATCTTTTTATATCTCTGTGTATCCATAAAATCTGATTTAGTCTTCTAACATTGGTATCAGAGCGTATAAAGAGGCTAGAGCATCTCACTCGGGATCTGACCCGAACTGAGACTCTCTGTATAGCACATCCTTCGTGCACGAGGCATCAACCTCGGTTGCCAAGGATCACAAACTGATAGGTACCAGTCGTTGGGTCAAAAATTTTGACAATTATGCTTTGAAGTAATTTAAACTACCAAATTTCACGTCTACCAATATTTTCAAGTTCTTCCAACTACATTTCATCAGATTTAGGATCCATTTGGCCATGAATTTTTTTTTGATTTTTTCCCCTTTTTTTTTAAATCAGTGTTAGTCCGTGAAAATTTCAAATACAACTTCATTTGAAACAACGACAACAACAACAACAATAGCAAATCCAGTATAGTCCCACAAGTGGGTATGAGGAAGATAGAGTGTACGCAGACCTTACCCCTCCTTGGGAGGTAGAGAAGTTGTTTTCGATAGACCATCGCCTCAAGATAAAGCAAAAACAAAGCAGATCAACAAGAAAAAAGAACAGTAACTATAACAAAACAATATGTTAAGCGAATAACAAGCAACAACAAATAGTAACAAAAATCGAAGGATAAGAAACTGCATGAAAAATATTACGGTTACTAGTAAGGAAGTAAAAGTGAGACAACACTCTACTATCTACTAACCTGCTACCTTAATTTGTGTCCTAAACAACCTCTTGTGTATGATACAACTTCATTTGAAAAACACCTAAAATGTTGTTTTCACTTTCTCACTTTCAATACATTCAAACAACCAAATAAATTTTGCAAAACCTATAACCAAACACAACTCCAACTTCAAAACTCCAAATAAGTGAATAATATTTAGTTTTCATGGTCAAACGTCTACTTAAACTCAATTTGCATATTCAAAATTCAAGACTCACTTCTTCAAGCTTGCAATAATAATACTGTCAATGTTTTAAGTTTTTTCAAGAATTTAAAATTTATGGATTATGGATTCCAATTTTTTAAGTTACTAAATTCCAAATTAATAATCTGTACCTATTCTATGATTTTTTTAAAAATAAATGCAGTGATTAAATCAAAGATATTAAATTCAGTTGATCCCACACACTCTAGCTCCACCCCTGGCGGTGGGAGAAGGAAAACACTTTTTTAAGACTCACTTCTTCAAATTTACAATATTGCGACTACTTTCGAACCTTTCTAGCAACAGTCGTTTTCATTAAAAACTCACTTTTCATATTTTAAATTCAAGACACAATCCGTTAAAGCATAATATTTTAATTGATATATATTGGAAAAATGTTTTATACGACTACTATTAAGAAAAAGAAGTTGAGGATAACAATTTTCTAAAGTTTCTCTATTGTGGCTACGAATACAAAAGAATTTTAAAAAGTGAATGTGCCTTAAATAGCACTGTAATTAAAAGCAGTTTCCCATGAAATTAACACTTGTCTTATGTATGATTTATGGTAAAGATTATGACTAAAGCATATATACTTGAAAAATAAAGAAATAGAAACGAGACATGCAGTTCACATGGAAGATTACTTTTCTCATGCTAAAGAATAGATTCCTACTAATTCTTTAAGGAACTCTCACTTTCCCATGCAGAAAACACAAGTTGGTGCATAACTTTTCAAAAATTCGTAAAGTAGGATCAAGAAATATAGAAATTCATTAATGTTCACTATTAGTGTGCAAATATTGATTTAACTGATAAATTAAATCGAAAAAATATTATTAATTTATCGGTATTGGGTTAACAGTTTTTAAACGGTTTCTAAATGGTTTTATAATTTTTTTTATTGGACCATAGGTTCAGTTTTCGATTTTGAGGTTTTAGTTAATGGTTAGACCGATAACCTAATAAAATTATATTAAAATTATCTTTTTATCCCTATTTATATTAGTGTCCTTAGATTTTAAATGCAAACCATATTTCCTAAATTCTTACATTCGTTCCAGGACCCTATTTTCATTGACAATACTCTAGTTCTCTCAATCTAGGACTCTCACCTTTTCTCGACCAGAAAGAAAACAAGTTTGTTTTAGCAATAACGTTCTTAAATTTGCTTATACCTATAATTTGCGTAGACTTTTATGTATGAAAGCAATGTATATATGACCAAATGAAAACATGAACAAGTAAAAAAGTTAGAGCATTTTCTTAACGGTTAAACTGAAAATCAAACTGTTAAGGATCCTAAATCGATTAATCAAAAATTGATAACGAATATAATATTGATTTGGTTATTGATTTAGTGTGTTTACAAATCGAAAATTAATAAATCGAACTGGTAATATATAAAACGGAACCGACTATAAGCACCCCTAGCTGAATATATGTACTTTTCTTTTATTTTTCACTTAAATTTTGAGATTGACCTGCCACTTCTATAGTTCAATTGATTTTGTATCCCCTCCATCAAATTATTTTCTATAATCGAGAAATCTATGCGGTTCGAAATTCAAGCGAATAATGGGCCTGCACTAGGATTTTATCTGCAATAATATTTGAATTTATGACGTACGTCTATCTACCCATCACGCATCACGATTCTTAATACTAGACTAATTGTGTTCTGTATGCCAAACATAAACTTTATTTATCCCTCAAATTGGAATTCCTAAAACTTGAGCCCCAAAGTTTGTTCCCGAAATTCTGGTTCCCTATTTAGGAATTCTTCTGAGGTTTGTCGTGTCTCTTGTACAAGCAAACAATACTTAGCAAAGGTTTATAAATAAAGAAAGGCATGGAACTATGTGTAAGGTATATTTAATTCGAAAGTAAACAGAGAAAGAATCACAAGAAATTAGAGTTCAGTGTATATATATAAAACCTACAAACTTCTATCCTTTCTGAAATCAACAAAAAAAAATCCTTAAAAGGAAATATTACAAAATCTGCAAATTAAAAGAAAGAAAAGGAACATGGAAAATGGATGCAGCTGTTGTAGCAACTCAAGAATATATGAAGATTTTGTGCCATCATCAGAAGTGGTTCATGGAAAAGATTATGACACTCTTCTCCTTAATCTTCCAGGTGCACTTCTTCTCTTTTTTTGTCATCCGATACTTAATATATACTACTATATATAATAGTAGTAGTTTTTTTTCTAAAAAAAAAACATCATGTATTTATACATAGGCGAACAACATGAAATTAATCCAATGTATACATTAATTTGGTACAAGGAGTAAAGTCTTACATAGTGAAAGAAATAATCCCTTAATTATTTTCATTAATGAAAGAGTATATATACAATTTACAATTTCCATAATAGAAAATCATATTCCTATTCTATTCCCAAAATCTTATTCTACTTGTATAATAATTACACAATTATGGTAAGTGTACAACTCTAATTTAATTACAACTAATCTACTAAAAATAGAGCCATTAATCTGTGATAAACACGGTATGAATATACCGTGTATACCACGGAATGTACAACCCATAAATAGCAAATTTATAGCCCACTGCTTGTGATATACACGGTGTATATCCTGTGTATATCACGGGTATTTATCACAACCCCGCAGTCATAGCGGACGATCTTCGTACGCTGAGATTGTCTCTAAAATCTTCAAATAGCACCGAGGGAAGGCCCTTGGTAAATATGTCTGCAATTTGATACATGAAAGGGACATGTAGGACGCGTACTTGTCCACGAGCTACCTTTTCGCGAACAAAATGGATATCTATCTCAATATGTTTAGTGCGTTGATGTTGAACCGGATTGCCATAAAGGTATATAGCACTAACATTATTACAATAAACCAAGATAGCTTTGTGAACGGGAAAGTGAAGCTCTAAGAGGAGATTACGGAGACAACATGATTCTGAAACCACATTAGCCACCCTCGATACTCGGCATCTGCACTAGAGAGGGATAAGGTAGCTTGTCGTTTGGCAGACCATGAGACCAAGTTATCACCAAGGGACATACAATACCCAGACGTAGAGCGTCTGGTGTCCAGACAGTCACCCCAATCATCATCTGTATACGAGACACGTGTAGCCGTCGACGATGGATACAAGTGTAAACCGTAGTCAAGTGTCCCCTGGATGTATCGAATAATGCGTTTGAGCGCATTCATGTGCTCAACCCAGGGATCATGCATAAACAAACACGCCTATTGTACGACATACGTAATATCCGACCTCGTAAAAGTAAGATACTGAAGAGCCCCTGCAAGAATGCGATAGTGAATCGGATCCTCGTAAGGCGAGCCAGCCGCAGTACCCAACTTGGATTTAGTATCAACTGGAGTGAAAGTAGACTTGTAGGAAGACATACCAACTCGCTCAATGATCTCAGCTGCATATTTTCGTTGTGATAAGAATAGCCCACCTGCATGACGAGTGACAGCAATCCCCAAAAGTAACTCAAGGATCCCAAGTCTTTTATAGCAAACTCAAAACTGAGCATGGTCATAATAGACTTGCGCAAAGCATCAGTAGAGGTAGTCAAGATAATATCAGCCACATATAAAAGAATATAAGTCAGGGAAGAACCATGACGATATATGAATAATAAATTATCAGATTCTCGAACTATTTGACTTGGAGTCTTATGGTAAATGTGAATCTTGCTTGAGAGGTAAGATGACCAATACACCACTTTCTGGGAAAGGTGTGCGAGCCAAGGAGGTGCTTGAGTTGGTCCATACTGATGTATGTGGGTCATTCTCGACTCAAGCTAAATAAGGCTTCCCATACTTCATCACTTTTACTAACGACTTCACAAGGTATGGATATGTGTATCTTATAAGACACAAATCCAAGGCTGTTGAGAAGTTCAAGGAGTACAAGTCGGAAGTAGAGAAGCAACTTACAACAAGTATCAAGACCCTTCAACCGGATCGATAAGGTGAATACTTGAGCACGGATTTTCTAGATTACTTAAAGCTACATGGAGTCCATTCAGAATGGACACCTCCTGGAACACCACAGATGAATATTATTGCCGAGAGGAGAAACAGAACCTTATTAGATATGGTTCGATCCATGACGAGCTCATCAGCTCTACCGACATACCTTTGAGGACATGCTAGACAAACCTCTATATATGTTCTGAACAGGGTTCCTTCCAAGTCAGTAGAAAATATACCCTATGAGATATGGTATGGCAAGAAGCTAGCTCTTAAACATATGAGACCCTGGGGGTGCCCTGCATATGTTAAGAAAATGCTCACTGACAAGTTGGAATCAAAAGTGAGAAATGTTACTTCGTGGGGTACCCAAAGGAAACTAATGGATACTACTTCTATCTTCCTAGAGAACATAAGGTCATTGTTTCTAGGAACGCAACTTTTCTTGAAGAAGAATATGTCTACAAGGAATATAGCTGCACAAAGATAGAACTTGAAGAAATTCAAGAACCACAAGATAACACAGAAGTTGAACCCTTGTCGAATGACCTAAATAAGGATTCAGTGAGAGTATCTGGTGAAGATTGGGTACTTAGAGTACACCCTTCAGCCAGTGGGAGTGATGTGAGAGATATTGTAGAAATGCAAGGCTCGTATACACAACCAATGGAAGATGATACAATGGTTGTACATCATTCTATTCATGAAATACATGAAAATGACATTCGTGAAAGCTCTCAAGGTAATGGATTGTAGAACACACAAAGACCTTCTCACAATCAGAATACAACAAATACTGAAGCGTAGAATACTTAACTCCGTAGGACCACTAGGACTCATCGTCCGCCTGAAAGACTTAATCTCCTTGTTGAAACACACAATGGGATAGATATTGCTGATGACGATGAACCTACAACCTATATCGAAGCTATGTTAGACATTGATTCGCAGAGATGGCAAGAAGCCATAAAATTTGAGATGGACTCGATGTACATAAATCAAGTTTGGAACTTGGTTGATTTGTCAACAGGGGTTAGACCCATTGGATGCAAATGGGTCTTCAAAAAGAAGATTGATGCATATGGCAAGGTACAGACTTCTAAAGTAAGATTGGTGGCTAAAGGTTATAATCAACGGCCTAGGGTCGATTATGATGAAACCTTTTCACCTGTTTCTAAGATTAAGTCCATTCAGATTTTGCTTACAATAGCTGCATATTATGACTATGACATTTGGCAGATGGACGTCAAAACTGCTTTCCTCAATGGTAATCTAGTTGAGAAGGTGTATATGAAACAACATGAGGGCTTTTCACTTGAGTCCAAACCAAATGCCGTATACAAGCTACAAAAGTCCATTTATGGGCTTAAGCAAACCTCGAGGAGTTGGAACATTTGCTTTGATAAGGCTATCAAGTCATTTGATTTCGTCAGAAGAAAAGAGGATCCATGTGTTTATAGTAGACACAAGGATGGGAGTATTGCCTTCATTATCATATATGTAGATGACATATTAATAATGGGAGACAATAAGACTCTCCTGCAGTCAGTCAAGGAGTGGTTGTCCAGTACCTTCATGATGAAGGATTTAGGTGAAGCCTGCTACATTCTGGGGATTAGGATCTATAGAGATAGACCTAACAGATTGTTGGGGCTATCATAATCAGTCTACATAGACAAAGTGCTTAGACGTTTTTCTATGGAAAATTCCAAGAAAGGCGGTCTACCTATGGGACAAGGCATCAAGTTATCTAAGAATGATAGTCCTTCTAATACTATAGAACTTGAACGCATGAAAAGGATCTCATATGCTTCGACATAAGGATCGATCATGTATACTATGACCTGTACTAGGCCAGATGTGGCATTTGCACTTAGTATGACTTGCAAATTCCATCAGAATCCTGGGGAAGAACACTGGAAGATAGTCAATAGTATTCTTAAGTATCTTAGATGAACTAAAGATTACTTCTTAGTATATGGTGGGGAAGAAAAGCTAGCTGCTACTGGGTACACTGATGCTAGCTTCCAGCCAGGTGTTGATGACTACAAATCTCATTATGGGCACACGTTCATTTTCAATGGTGGAGCAGTAAGCTGAAAAAGTTCCAAATAAGCTACAACTGTTGATTCGACAACATAAGCTGAGTTTATTGCTGGATCGGAAGCTGGTAAAGAAGCTGTCGCGATCTCTGAGTTTCTGAAGGAACTAGGGGTTGTTCCAAGTGCCACTTATCCAATAACGGTTTATTGTGACAACACTGGTGCGATTGCGCAAGCTAAGGAACCAAGATCAACCAACAGAAATAAGCATGTACCAAGGAAGTACCACATACTCAAGGAGATGGTGGAGACTGAAGAGATTAGATTAGACTATGTTCCTACAGACGATAATCTAGCTGACCCATTCACTAAACCATTAAGCTTAGTCAATCATAATGGTCATTTTGAGAATATGAGCATTAGATATATTGGAGATTGGCTCTAGGCCAAGTACCTTCTGAAAGTATATTTATGTCCTAGAGACAATATGTATTAGGACAAATGTACTTTATACACATTCGTATTATTATTAATGGAGATTAATATTTTGGCATTTGCAATTATTGAATTATTATTTGATTGTTTGTAATTATTCATTAATGTGCATCCCTTGAGCTTACGTTGTCAATAATAGAGTGAGATATTGATGATAAAGCGTAACTCTTAAAATAGCCTCGACTAATGATCATCGAGAATGGGATATCGATGATATGTGATAAGTCGACATGTGGTCTGCATCATATCCTTAGAGGATGTAATATGTCTCACCTGCTACGAGTAATGTCTACTCGTGATGGACACATGGATACTTTTGAAGTATTGGTATACCCTGCTGATATACAGTTTGTTATACTTGTCTAAAGTATGATCAGCGTGTGGGAGATAGAAGTCCTTAGACTTGAGGTCAATACGCGCCTTGTCTACAAAGTAATGTACTTTGATCCCGTCCTAAGCTCAAATGCTTTATAGGTTGAGATACGGCTTTTATTGGGTACATTACGATGTGGATTAAAGGTGGTAGTTGAGCCAAGATTAGGATTCATTCCTCGGATGTATATTAGAGAGAACACTCGGATTCTCAGTGATATTAGGTTGACTAAGTCGTTGGCCAATGCAATAGACATATTTAGAATATGGTCTAGTTGTCAACTAATATAGATGAGATACAATGATTAAGCCATTTGGATAGACACTTGACAAATCCTAAGCTTGATCGGGTGTGTCGTGAATGAAAGGATTTTATCGTACCACATAAAAGTTAAGTTTACTGGATTCGCGTAAACGTACTTCACATATTGAGTTCGTCTTCCGGCGCCATCTAGGAGTTCCGCGTAGACCTTAATTTGATTAATGTCGATATGAGAAGGCTTGTAGGGTCACACTATGTTGATTGTCTTTTTGATCTAAGTATGTATTGAAAGAGTAATTAAATGTTCGATTTGGAATCGAGATATTTTAATGAATAATGATTATTTTAATTAAGTCAAAATTGGATTTTGGATTTAATTAAGAATGCACGAAAAATAAATCGAGACAGTGCAGGAGCATGTCGAGCGACGCGGCCTTAGGGTATGGGCGCCGCGACGCAGTGCAGGAGCACATCGAGCGCCGCAACGCCCATACCCTAGGGCCGCGGTGCCTCTGCCTCGAATTTTGGGCCAGGCCCAAGGTCAAACCCTAATCCGGTTTTTACCTATTTTTCAACTATAAATAGAGGCATTCTCTTCATTATTCACACACCAATTTTCAGAATATCATTCTAAGCCTTAGAGACTTAGAATCAAATACTCTCTCGAACCTCTACCGGATTTCTAGCTTTCCGAAAGAGAAGTACATTGAAGCTTGGAGCTTGCAATTGAAAGGGCAACCGCGTGTGCACCTTATAGTAGATAAAGATTCCAGATACTATAACTTGTAAGTTTATGCTTTATGTTACAAGTTTAATTGTTATATAACCATACTAGAAATGTTGTTGGGGTAAGTAAGAAATAAATTTTTAAACTTGCGTTATACTTATGTGTTTTGAACCCAACAAAAACCCTACACCTTCACCAATCAGTTCTGTCTTTACAGACACAACAACACATAGATAGCTTAATAATAGTTTTTCTATTCTTTTGTTCGTATTTATAGTTACATTTCTTGCATTGCATTTCTATTTTTTTCATCATTGACCTTTTTTCTTTACTAAAGTCGACTCTTTCATTTTGCTCGATAAAGTTGTCTCACGGGTTCGAGCCGTGGAAGCAACCACTAATGCTTGTATTAGGTTATGTTATCTACATCACACCCCTTCCCTTCCTCGGACCCTGCTAAACCGAGATATTTTGTGCACCGTGCTGCCCTTTTTACCCAATAATGAATATTGGAATTTGCAGGTTTCAAGAAAGAAGAGGTGAAGGTTCAACTGTGCAGCAAAACAGGAATTCTAAAGATCAGTGGACAAAGGCCAGTCAATATATTCTTGAGCTTTCAGAAGGACATTCCTATTTCAAGAAATTGTGACAAAAGTAAAATCAGTGCAAGACTTGTAAATGGCATTCTTTATGTTAAGCATCCAAAACTTATAACTTCATCAGACAAAATAGATAAGGAATTGCCAGCCTCAGCCAGTGAACCAGAACAGGATCACAAGAAAACACAAGAAATGAACACTTCATCAAGAAATGAGATTGGTAAGCATGATAATGAGAATGTCCCTGCAAAAGAAGAACAAAAGAACAATAGTACTAAAACCAGTGAACAAACACAAGTTAAACCAGACGAATCGATAAAAGATAACACAACGCGAACTGCTAATGATTTATTTGGAAAGCTGAAGGTGTCAAGGGAAGTGATAAAGATGTCCTTGGCTACTGTTGTGGTTCTTGGTATCGGCCGCTACGTTGTCAATGTGATGAGGTCTCCCAAGCAAGCTAAAGAATGAGACTAGCTAGCTTGTCTTCTTGCAATTCAAATTTCAAAGTTGGGATATTATTTATTTCCTCTGATGTGATTGTAAATAGAAGTTATAAAGGGTTCATACTGAATGTAATTAATCAATTTGTTATTTATCAGAACAAAGATCAGCAGTTGAATAAATCATTAATGCTAATGTGGTGAGATGGTTTATGTCACATGTATGCTCACTGTAGTATTTAACTATAAATACTGTTGATCGTAATGGTGTAATTACGTAAATAAGTAACTGTTAAGTATTACAACAAAATGAAATTACAACAAACTGAGATTTCAATACACTTGAACAAGAAACTGAGATTACAAGCAGTTTGATTTGCTGGGTCGAGTGATGACATTCTGTCTTTAAGACAAGATTGTCCCGTATATATTCTTTCTATATTCTGGACAATAGTCTCCCAATTGAGCAAAGGCTTCATTATATAGTGCAAGGAGGGGACTTATCAACTGCCCACATAATTGATGTTACTGGTCAAGTAATGACAATTAGAGAGGTAGTAATTCAGCCAAATGAATGACTGAATTAATGTGCAACGGATTAGACCATTAGTGAGAGTTATTCAGCCAAGTAATGACTGAATTGATGTGCATAATAATGGAGGTTAACGTTCCAAAACCAACACTAAAACACAAGTTCTGTGTCCAATTTCATCTTATCTGAAACTTCAGGGACCAAACTATAAATATGAAGCAATTTGGGTCCAAAAAAATAATATCAGAAGAAGCCCACGACCCGACGGATGCGGTGTGCGTGTGAGCTTAGCCTCGAACCAAAGCACATCTAGGTCTTCCCTCCTTCAAACACATGGGTTACCCCAAGCCAATTTTGAGACTTATAAACTAAACAAATCTTCCTTCCCTCACCGATGAGGGAGATTGACCTATACCACATTTTCATGCTTCAAACACCTCACTTCGTGGACCAATATCTCTTTCATTTCTCAACGAAATTTGACGATCCTTGGCCCTACAATCATCTACTTACTTAGTAGATTATGCACGTGTGAAGAATCAAAGTCTCCAACATGCGAAACCCTAGTGTTTAAGTCATTAAAGATGGTTGGACGCAACTCCCACCAAAGAAAAATTTCCAACAAATACTAGTTAGAAGACTTGCAGATTTTTTCTTATGGAAGCGAATCTGCTCATTGATCATCAAAAATCCTCACGAAGCATGAATTTCCTGTGTCTAGAGCCTAGATAGAGTGTGTTCTGGTTGCAAACTGTATCCATCTTATTAGGGTGGAAAACTTTATCTTTTCAATACCCGTGTATTTATAGGTTATAGGTAGGATTTAGGAGCACAAGCAAATGGGCTAATTAACACTTCTTATAGACCCGTCCCAATAGCTATTACCAAGTCCAAAATACATTTTTTTTGCGCGGATTTCCTTCAAAGGCATTGGTCTTTAATTTTTGCCCCTCAATTTGTTGGTCTTTAATTTTTGCCTTCGCTTAAAAAAGTGGCAGAAAATACTCTGATGTCCCAGTTCGAACCCCCACTCAATCAAAAATTTAAAAAGAATTCGCAAGACAGAGTTTGAGATTCGCCAATGCCTTGCGAATCCCAAACTATGTCATGCGGTTTTTTTAAAATTTATGACTGAGTCGATGTCCGAACTCTTAACGGAAAGATTTTTAGGCGAAGGACGAAAATTAAAAAATTTTAATTTGAAGGGCAAAATTAAAGACCACCCCAAAATAAGGGCATTACAGTGAATTGCCCGCCAAAATATTATTGGATTTGCAAGGCCAAAATATGCGAAGTAAAATGGAGAAAGGACAAATTTTGAAGTGTCAAAATACCATAATATTATCCTTTGTGTAGTTTTTTTTTTCACATCCTTTGGTGTAGTTTACTCCGTTAAAGTTTGGGCAATAATTAGATTAAAATTATACACACTTAACTTAATTGAAAGTTAAAAGTGTACAGTTGAATGCATAGAAATTAAAATCAGAATAAAGCAATAATATAAGGACCGAAACTACTATTTTCTTTTTTACTATTATATCATTTTGGATGTGTATAATTAATTGTCGGTTGTCGCTAGACTTTTCCCAGTTATCTACCTTCATGAGTAGGGCTGCTTATGGAGCGAATTGAGCGGATTTTTACCTTTAACGATTCGGCATATCAGTTATCGATTTTTAAATATATTAATTCGCTAGTCAATCGATAAGATATCGGTTGGTTCGGTATTGAGTTAGCAATTATTGGACGGTTATTGGGCAGCGTATTGGTTAGATTATGTAACAACTATCACTTTATAATACCTCCACAATATCTACTATTTTAATTAAATTTAGGAATAATGGTAAAAAAATATCTCTCTACTTTATTTTATTAGCTAAGTTTGCCATAGGTTACAAGTTATGACTATTTATACCCCCGTCGTTACCAAAGTTAACAAAATTACTCCTCAATTGAATGTAATCTCCTAAATGAACCTCAATTTCCCAATTTCACTTAAAATTATCCAATTTCTCATTTTTTTAACCCGATCCACGTAATTAATAGTACATGATAGAGGCTCAATATGCGAATTTATGGTTGCAGTACTGTTTTCCTTGCTGTTCAATTTTCGTTACTTATATTCAAATTGTTTCAGTTTTATATGGAGCTATAGTTGTTACTTTGGAGTAACGATCACAAGCAGGCGATAATAGAGAAATTTGAGATCTTTTTGAGAGAAAGTATAGTATTCTATGTGTGATACGGACTGTGTAAATGAAGCAGAGGAAAAAATGAAAATGGGAAAGGTAGTTTGAAGAGTTCCATTCACATGGGTTAAATTAGTTTAGTGGATCGGATCAGGTTAAAAAAGAGAAATCAAATAATTTAACCCATGTGAATGGAACTCTTCAAACTACCTTTCCCATTTTCATTTTTTCCTCTGCTTCATTTACACAGTCCGTATCACACATAGAATACTACTCTTTCTCTCAAAAAGATCTCAAATTTCTCTATTATAAAAGAGAAATCAAATAATTTTAAGTGAAATTAGAAAATGAGGTTAATTTGGGGAATTTCATCAAATTAAGGGATAATTTGTTAACTTTGGTAACGGCAGAGTATAAATAGCCTCAACTTGTAATGGAGGACACAATTAGCTAATAAAATAAAGTAGATGGGTATTTTATACTTTAGTGCTTTAGGTTTATAATATATATTTTATATTTGATAAGTTTAGGGGTAAAAATATAAATATAATAAATTCTTAATGGGTTGACGGTTTACCCAATAAGAAAATTGAGTAATCCGTCCCCGCACCGGTAAGTCGTTAATTATAAAATTTTAATTTGTTCCCCAATCGCTAATCCGATAATCCATTACCAATAAGCCAATTTTACAGTTGAGTTATCGGTAACGATTCAGTTTTGTACAACCCTATTGATGAGTTTTCCTACCAAAAAGAATTATGTATATGTCCCAAAGACAACAGTGGAATTTGAGGTAGAAGTTTAAATCCATATAGTATAGGGTTAAATCCGTAGACACCAAGTGGACGTGTCAAGAGATGACACGTGGCGATGATGACAGGTCAGACTCGAGTCAGCAAGTGAGGGGCTTCGGGAAATCACACGAAGATCCGGAGAAGTAATTTGGTAACCCGTTTTCGGAGGCAGAACTACAAAGGATCCGGATAAGCGTGCTAACTCACCGGACAAATGCACACAAACGTTACAGAAGATCCCAAGTTTCCTCCGGCCTTTATTAACATTTATTAGGCTTTATTACCTCTTAGTTACCTTTTGTTGCATCATTGATATTTGTAAGTAAGGGGGCATGATTCATGAAACTTGTACCCCATAGCTCAAGTATAAATAAAGTTTCTCATTCTATTGTAAGACATCTCATATCTGGAATCTAATAGAAAACAAATACTCTTAAAGCAATTTCTTTATTTTTGATCTCTATTGTTCTTAAGAAGGCTTTGATGTATAACATGCCCGGATAGCCTAGTTCATCATTTCATCAAGGCTCAGGCTATTTATTTCAATTATTATTTACTTATTTCAATAATATTACTTGTTATTGCTAATTTATCTTATTATTTTGATTATATTGATCTATGTGTCCCTGATCATGTATACAAATTCAACTATGTCAATTTACGGGTAAATAGTTTGACGCCCACCGTGGGGCCAGGACAATTGTGGTATCATCGTGACTGTTAATTATACTAATTCTCTTTAAATCTTGCTATTAGATTCAATTGCTGCAGATATGACAAACATTACTGATGACCAAATACATCTTACTACCGGAAACAACGATGGAGAAACTACCCCGGGAAACAGTCAAAATCAATGGGTTGCACGCCTAATGCCGAAACCCCTAAAGAAGTAACGCATATCATGAGGAGCATCAACGGTCATTGATGGAGGAGATGAAACTCACGAGGCAAGATATCTCAACACTTTCTGACAACCCAAGCGTCAGAGTCAGAAGGTCGGGGGGGGGGGGGGGGCCTCCGATGCTAACTGTCGAAAATAATACACCTGGTGGAGACCAAATGAAAGGTAGAACCATTGGGAATGAAGACACATCTGGGAGAGAGTCTGTCCCAGATGATCCCTTCGAGACATAAGTCTTACAGTTTATGAAGGACATTACTAATAATATGAACAAAAGTGCTAAGGAAGAGGAAAAGAATGTGAATGAGCTTCATGCCCGTATGGATAAAATCCCGAGAGATCCGACGGTCCTTGAGTATCTGGATGCAAAAAAATATATTTAATTAGCTTAAAAATAAAAAGCTACCCCAGAGTTAATTCCGAAGAGATTTGAGATGTCAGACATCCCAAAGTATGACAGGACGACAGATCTGTAGGAGAACATAATGGACTACACCACGGTTGTCAAGGGAAATGACATGAAACCAAACGAGATCGAATCGGTCTTGATCAAGAAGTTTGGCGAAATATTGACTAAAAGGGCCTTAACTTGGTACTTGATGTGCCTAAAAATTATGGCACATTTGATATCAATTTCATGAATTATTATTGTCATTTATGCATTTGTAGTAGATTTTTCTTATGTTCTTTTGGTTTGTGTAGGATTTTTGCATTGGGACACCAAAAGTGCAGAAATGTGTTGAAACACGAACAAAAGTGCTAAAAAGGGATGAAGTGCTGAGAAGGCCATTTCTGCGGACCGCAGAATGGTAGCCAAATCGCAGAAATAGACAGTGAGAATAAAAATTTTGGAGCCCCGAAGTGCGACCCAAACTGCGGTCCACACTTCCATTTTGTGGATCGCTATCTGGTCTGCGAACCACTGATTCAGTTCGAATTCAACTCAGATTGTGAAGACTCAAGATACTTTTGGAGACTGCAGTTCAGTTATGTGGACTGCACTTCCTACCACAGTTCTGACAGTCCAAATAAGAAACCACTCTGTGAACCCTAGGCAGTGGCATTTTTATAATTTCATGTAGTCTGAAAAATATTCTGCGGTCACATAGTGGTCAGGCGGTGACATTTTTATAATTCCGTGAAGTCCAAAAAATTGGGTCCCTATATAAGCCCACCTAGGATTTTGTGATTTGAGACTTTGTACCCTTGATTCTAGTCAACTTTTAGTTTGTTCTTGGTGTAGTCTTGCTTTGAGGAGACACAAAATACTATTAAACTTTTGTGTTTTTTTTTCAAAGATTCTTGGTGTTCTTCTTGGACCATTGTGTAAAAACAAGCTATTATTTATACAAAATCATTGTAAGCCTTCTTTTATGTTTATTATGTCTTGTGGTATTTATTATCTTGTTATGCATTTAATATTTGACATGAGTGGTTAGACTTAGGTTGGGGTTGTGATGAAATAATGGAATGTGGTAGTTGGGGTAGTTCATAAACATGAAATGTCTGTATTAATGTGTGATTCAACTACCCCCACTCTTAATGTTTAAGAGTTGGTTGCAAACACATTTTAATGCCTATTGTTTCTAGTCAAACTTGAAAAGGAGACTAGAGTCTAGAAAGGGGTATGTTGATTAGGACTTGGGGCTTTAAACCCCATTTAATGATTCCCAAACTTTATTAAAAGGGAATCAACTAATGATAATAATGGGTGTTCATATATGTCACACATAAGAGCATGAGAAAGCCTAAAGTGAAATTAGGTGGGTCAATTGAGAAATTTCTATCTAGATATTAGTCCCCATTGTCCATACCACACAAAATGCACCCATCTAAGCAAAAAATCCAACACAACTTCCATGCATTAAGTCACAATCCTAACATTCCCATTTACTTGATACATTCACTATTAATTGACTTGGTAATTTGAATAGTTAAAGCAAACAAACAAACTTGGTTACCATAGAAGTAAAGTAATTAGTAAAGCCACAATACACCACGAATGATATAATTTCTCATCGTATTCCTTGTGGGATTCTATCCTAATCTAGTTGGATTACTATATTTGACAATGGCCGCATAATACCATATTAAGGTGTAATTTGGGCGAGATCAAATTTTGGCGCCGTTACTAGGGAATATGGTCTTGAAATTTTCTATTTTTAGTATTATTACTTTGCTAAGAACTTTATTTCTAAATTTACGTTTACTTGTTTTTGTGTTGTAGGTGCTATGTCGGAGTTGTCCCGTGATGAGGGAAACGTAGAGATGGCCACATTTGCTAATGCCATCCGGCTACCTTAAATTCCAGGAAATGCAAGTTTCCACATAACTTCCACCATGATCCACATGCTCAACAACAAGGGCTTATTAGAAGGATCGGCATGCGACGACCCGAATAGGCACTCGAGGAACTTTAATGAGGTGTGCCTTGCATTCCATCATCCCAATGTGTCCGAAGAAGCCATGAAACTAAGGCTCTTCCCCTTCTCTCTAATAAGGAAGGCTGTTATTTGGTTGGATGACTTGCCTTCTGCATCCATCACTATATGGACCGAGTTGGTAGAGTCATTCCTTGAGAGGTTCTTCCCACCGACTCGCATTCTCCAACTCTGAGATGAGATCTTGACATTTCGTCAATTACCGAGTGAAGCCTTGCACGAGGCATGGATAAGGTTCCAAAATAAGCTAAAACAAATGCTACAATCATGGGTTGAGTGATGATGTCTTACTCCAAACATTCTATTGGGCGCTCAATTCGGTCAAAACGTCGGTGGCCAACAACATAGCGAAGGGTGTCTTGATGGATAATTCATTTACCGCGGTGAATGCGCTTCTTGATAAGCTAACAAAAAAATACAAATCATGATTGGCATACGAGATCGTCAGAGGTAGTTAGGGGTGGTCCCTCTAAGGTATTGTGTAGAGAGACATTGAAGAAGGAGGAAAACAGGGACTAGACCATAGCTCAATTAATAACCCAAATAGCAGTCCTTACCAAACATGTGATGGAAAAGGGACCCAATAAAGTGAGTGCGGTTACTAGCATGGGTCCTAAGCAAAGTGAAATTGAGATGGTACCCTATGATCATGGGGGTACGATGAAAATGAAGAAGATGTGACCTTTGTGAAAAATGTGCAAAGGGGGTTTCCGTCCTAATTACCAAGGATTGGGCCAACCGTGGCGATCTAGTAATCAAGACGGGAATCAAGGTTGGAAAAATGATCAAGGTGGATCTAATGTATAGAGAGGAATGAAGGGGGATGGAGAGAGAACAACAATAATGGATGCCAAAACCGTAGCTCCCATCCTTATGTTCCATCAAGGGGTCAAGCTTACCAACAACCTACCCAACCTCCTTCTTAACACAATCGTGAGTTTACTAGCGATCCCGCTAGTTCAAAACTTGAAGAGATGATATCTTGGATGTTGAAAAATCAAGACAAGTCCGATGCCAACATAAAGAAGCTCAACAATCTTATATCATCATATTCAACATCTATCAAGCAACTAGAGAGCCAATTGGGGCAAATAGCTTCTACACTAAACCCAAGACAAAAAGGGAACTCTTCCTAGTGATACGCTGCCTAATCTAAGAAACTAAGGGGTAGAAGTGTCTTATTGTCTATCTATTTTTACTATAAGTGGGAAAGTGTTGGAGGAGCCGAAGATGCCGATGGATGTGGTAGATGAAATGTTGATTGCGGTTGACAAGCCAAAGAAGAGTGATAAGAAGATATTAGATGATTTTGTCTTGATTAAAGAAAATATTGATGCGAGAGAAAAGGTTCTTGAAAGTGAAGAAGGGAACGACAAAGACGAGGAGACTCCAAAAGCCTATTCCAAGGCCTCCTCCTCCCTATCCCCAAAGGTTTGCCAAGAGAATTGAAGATGCTAAGTTCAACAAGTTCTTGGAGATGCTAAAACAATTGTAAGTCAATAGTACACTTGTTGAAGCCATGGAACAAATGTTGGGGTATACCAAGTTTATGAAAGATTTAATCACAAAGAAGCGAACAATGAGTTTTGAGATGGTGGATGTTACTCACTAATGTAGTGCCATCATTTCTAGCTCCATTGTGAAGAAGCAAGAGTATCCTGATGCTTTCATAATTTTGTGTACCATTGGATTGTACCAACTCGCAAAGGCCCTTTATGACATTGGAGCAAGCATCAATTTGATGTCGTTCACAATTTTCAAAAAGTTAGGATTGGGCAATCCCCAACCTACAAGTATGAGATTTTTCATGGTGGATAGGACGGTGAAGAGGCCAATGGAGATCATATATGATGTGCTTGTAAAGGTTGACAAATTTATCTTCCCCGCATTTCATAATATTGGATTGTGCGGTTGACTATGATGTTTCCATAATCTTGTGACATTCATTCTTAGCAATTGGGAGAGCAGTATGTGATGTGAAAAATAGAGAGTTAACGTTCCGAATGAATGATTAAGAGGTTACCTTCCATGTGTGCAAATCCATGAAACAATCTATGGATTTAGGGTGATTTTGGTGATTGATGATGAGGTAGAGTTGAACACTGAGATTGATGTTATTTAAGGGGCCTTGATGGCGATATTGTTGAATCATGATGGTGAGGTAGTTGAGGGGATTTCAGAGACCGTGCTTTCTTTTGATGACCAAAGGTCCTATTATTATGCTCCTAGGCGTTTGGCCTTAGACTTGGAAAATCGTGGAGTCCCTCATCTCAAGCCTTCTATTGAGAAGCCTCCAACCTTTGAGCTCAATCCACTTCCAAGCTATTTGGAGTACAAGTTACTTGGGCCAAATGACTCATTGCCGGTTGTTATCTCATCAAGGCTCAATGAAAGCCATGTAGAAGCTTCATTGTCTATCTTGAGAACTTATAAAAGGGTAATTTGGTGGACTATTACGGATATCCGATGGATAAATCAGGTGTGTGTACTCATCGAATCCATCTTGAAGAGAATAGTTCCCCAAGTGTTGAGCATTAAAAGAGGTTAAACCCCTCAATTCAAGAAGTTGTCAAGAAAGAAATTATCAAGTGGTTAGATGTCGGGGTAGTGTACCCCATTTTTGATAGTGCATGGGTGAGACCCGTGCAATATGTACCAAAGAAATTAATGATAACAGTGGTCCCAAATGATAAAAATGAGTTGATACTAATGAGGATAGTAACTGGGTGGAGAGTTTGCATTGACTACCGAAAGTTGAATAATGCTACAAGGAAAGATCAATTCCCCATACCTTTCATTAATCAAATGCTTGATAGGTTGGCGGAAAAATCTTACTATTACTTTTTGGATGGGTACTCGGGCTACAATAAAATTCAAATAGCCCCAGAAGATCAAGAAAAGAACACGTTCACTTGTCCATATAGTACATTTTCCTTTCGAAGGATTTCTTTTGGTTTTTGCAATGCTCCCGCCACATTCCAACGTTGCATGATGGCAATTTTTGATGATCTAGTGGAAGACGTTATGGAGGTGTTCATGGATGATTTCTCTGTGGTTGGAGAGTCCTTTGAAGCTTGCTTGGATAATCTCTCCCTAGTATTGAAAAGATGTGAAGAGACAAATTTAGTCTTGAATTGGGAGAAGTGTCACTTTATGGTCACGGAAGGTATAGTCCTTGGTCATAAGATCTCCAAGGATGGTATTGAAGTAGACAAGGCCAAAACTGAAGTGATAGCCATGTTGCCTCCTCCAACATCCGTTAAGGGTATCCGAAGTTTCTTGGGGCATGCTGGGTTCTATAGAAGATTTATCAAGGATTTTTCAAAGATCACAAGCCCAATGTGCAAGCTCCTAGAAAAAGATGCCAAATTTGAGTTCGATGAAGCATGCCTCAAAGCTTTTGAGGATTTAAAAGAGAAATTGGTTTCGGCTCCGATAATCGTGACTCCAAATTGGAATCTTCTATTTGAATTGATGTGTGATGAAAATGGAGTTGCTATTGGGGCTATTTTGGGCCAAAGACATGGTAAAATACTTTACCCAATCTATTAGGCAAGTATATCTCCCAATAAAGCTCAAAATAATTACACGGTGACAGAGCAAGAGTTGCTAGCCATTGTCTTTGCTTTCGAGAAGTTCCGGTCTTACCTATGGTGTTCTAAAGTGGTAGTGTATTCCACTAATGTAGCCCTCCAATACTTAATAGCAAAGAAGGATGTGAATACACATTTGATTAAGTGGGTACTCCTTCTATAAGAGTTTGAGTTTGAGATCAAAGATCAGAATTGTTGTGAGAACCAAGTAGCAGAGCATTTGTTAAGGACTGAAGAGGCCGGAAGGCCAAAGAATGAATTGGAGATCAAGGACGCCTTTTCGGATGAGCAAGTCTTTGCATCATCACAAGATCGCATCCCTTGGTATGCCTAGTTTTATAATTATTTGGTGAGTGGAATCATGCCGAATCATCTAAACTCTCACCAAAAGAAGAAATTCTTGTGAGACTCCCGGTACTACTATTGGGATGAGCCTTATCTCTTTCGAATTTGCACCGATAACATGATTCAAAGATGTGTGCTTGAGGTTGAGACTTTACCTATCATGGAAGCATGTCATACTTCACTGGTTGGGGGTCACCATGCTAGTCAACACATGACCTCCAAAATTCTTCAAAAAGGTATTTATTGGCCAATAATCTAAAAATATTATCATGAGTTTGTAAAGCATTGTGACTAATGTCAAAGGGAAAGTAACCTCTTTAGAAGGCATGAGTTGCCTATGTCTCATATCTTTCAAGTGGAATTGTTTGACGTATGGGAAATAGAATTCATGGGGCCATTTGTGAGTTCGTTTAGCAATAAATATGTACTTATGACAGTTGATTATGTGTCTAAGTGGGTTGAAGCCGTAGCCCTTCCAAACAATGAAGGGAAGAGTGTCACTGCGTTCCTCAAGAAGAACATTTTCACTCGGTTTGGGACCCCTAGAGCTATCATAAGTTATGGAGGCTCTCACTTTTGCAATAGAGTGTTTGCCTCTCTTCTTTAAAAGTATGGGTAAATCATAAGGTGGTAACTCCTTACCACCCCCAAACAAGTGGTCAGGTGGAAGTGTCCAATTGGGAAATAAAAAGCATTTTGACAAAGATGGTGAATCTCATGAGGATGGATTGGTCGTGAAAGTTAGATGATGTTTTGTGGGCGTATAGAACGACTTACAAGTCTTCTACTGGTATGTCACCGTACAAGTTGGTATTTGGCAAGTCATGTCATCTCCCGGTAGAGGTGTAATATAAGGCACTTTGGACATTGAAGAAGCTAAATACTGATTGGGATAATGCATGAAGGTTCAGGGTGGTTAAACTCAACGAGACGGACGAGTTCCGTCACTAAGCTTATAAAATTCCGTTCTTTTCAAGGAGAGGATGAAGTTCCTCCATGACAAGAGATTTTGAAGCAGCAAGTTTCACCCGGGGAATTAGTCTTGCTCAACAATTATAGACTCAAGTTGTTCCCCGAAAAGTTGAAATAAAGATGGTCCGGCCCTTTCAAAGTGATGAAGGTATTCTCGTATGGTTCCTTGAATTGGAGAGCAAAGTCGATCACCTTTTCAAAGTGAATGGCCAAAACGTCAAGCATTATTTGGGAAGTGTTGATGATCATAGGATGAACACAATCATCACCCTCTAGTAACTTTGAAGAATTTGTGGTAACAATCATCGTGGCGCGATATTAAATTAAGCGCTAATGAGAGGGAACCCAATATTTTTACTTTGTTTTCTTATTCACTTGTGTGTTTAATAATTTGGTAAGTGTGTAGAATCTGGAAACACAAGCAAAATAGGGAGAAAAAGTGGAAAGATGTGCAAAACAAATTGAAGGAAGAAGAGAGACCATTGTGCGGCCTCTTCAGTGGACCGCAGTCACGGTCTGTGGACCGCACAATAGACCACAAACTCCACAGAAAGTTGGAAAACTGAGGCTCAGAAAAAGGAGGAATTGTGACCTGAACTGCAGCTCGCATACCTATATTGTGGACCTCACTTTGGTCTGTAGAATTACACAGTGTACCTGGGAGTTTTCGGGCAAAATTATGAAAAAACAGACCCTTTTGCGGACCGCGGACCTGTTTGTGACCGGTTCTGCGATCGCAAAAAGGGTGCCACATCAACACTTCTTAAACTAAGGTAAGTGGGTCGTAATCCATTTCTGCGGACTGCAGACAGGTATTGCGACCCAACTTCAACCACAAACTGGCGTAGGTATAAAAGGGCTAAAAACTCCTAATTTGTTTTATTTCTCTCTTTCTCCCTCGCGATTCAAATGAAATCATCCCTCTTCTCTCTCAACCGTACACACTTTACACGCACAACTTGCTTGCACAAGGTCTCCTTCCTGTCACATTCACTCACCCTCGTCTCTCAATCGAATCTAAGGTATGTTTCGCATATTTTTATCATTGTTTTTGCAAAAATAGGTAGAAAAGGGAGTATTGATCATGAAATTGACTTGTGAGGGTTGGATAGTGATTGTATGATGCTTATGTGTGCCCCATATAGCCACTAAGTTGTGTGATTGTTATTCGTTGCGCTATTTGCCTATATTAATTAGAAATCGCAAATAATGTGAATTTAAAATTGTTGAAATCTTGTGAAATTGAATGCATATAGGGGTTAAGCTCGGGTTTAATTGCGTTAATCTTGAATTTGGATCCTTGATTTGTGTGGGAAGGATGTCAACTGATCGAAATTGTGAAAATTTCCTATGTATGCCAATAATTGTTGAAATTGATTGAATTGAAGCCGTAGTGAAGTCTGAGTACCTACGAGCACTAATTGTGAGCATATATTAGGTTAGTGATATGTATGTTGTGCTGGTATGGGAGTGGCAACATTAAGTTTTGAAAATTCAGGCAAAAACCTTGAAACTAACCCAACTTGCGCCGATTGGGCGCCTTTTTGTGGGCTGTAGAATGGTTCTGCGGGCTACAAAAGGGCACCCAGTCCGCGAAAATGCCTAGTGAGTTTGGATATTTGAAAGGCAATTCTGCGATGCCTTTTGAGGGCTGCAGAATAGTTCTACGGACTGCAAAGTGGGTTGCAGTTTCTCCCAGTGACATTAAAATTTTGGGGCAAAAGTGCGATCGCGATTTGCGGATCAAAGTTTAGGTTTGCGACGTTGCAAACCTGGACTGTGGACAACATACCTGGTCTACAATCAGTGAAGCTGTTTCCAATTCCTATGTTTTTGTTCTTTCTTTTTTAATTTTAATATAATTTTTTGTTTATTTTGCATGTTTTATTATTGCTATTACTTTATGAAAAATATAAAAATATTTTACTTTGATTTTCGTGCCATAGTCCAAGGCTCATCACATCGTTTGTTTATGAAAATGACTCCTAAGAAAACACAAGCACAAAAGGCTTTCATAATCAATTAGCCGACACCCCCAACTAGATCTTTGAGGCCTACTGCGGCTAGGTTAATACCCCAAAGCCAAGGGAAATTCACAGTCTGTACTCACAAAGCAATTGCCAGGCTGAGCAACAAGAGAAAGTACCCCAACACTATTGTTTCTAGTGATGAAGGGTCACACACCTCTCATGCTACTGCACATTCATCCTTCAAGTCTGATGATGAGGATGTTGCGAAGGAGGATGATCGAGCGGCTGAACTACGACAAAAGAGGGCCCAAGAGGTCAAGCGGTTTGGTGTTAGAGGGTAAAAAGAACAGTATCAGAAGAGCAAAGACCGGAGCTTCATTAAGGAGAAACGAATTTTAATTAACGGCCTGAGGGATCAATTCTCGAGGGTCTGGATTTGATTGTCTTCCATGGGTGGCAGTGTTTTGTTGAGCCATTGCCTCAGTACAACATAGAATTGGTTTGTGAGTTCTACGCCTCCTGTGCCGCATCCGTACCAAAGAAAACAAAAGGGAAGCCTAAGGTCTTGCTAAAGGAGGTAGAGGTTCGTGTGGTAAAACTTCCTTGTGGTAGCACTGCAATCAACAACTCCATCCATCCTAGTCTTGATCATGACCACAATGAGTTTTCTATCAAGATCACGGGCCGCATGGATGATCAGCGCCCCATGGGCAGCCGCCATTGTGACCAAGGAGACCTCGAAATAGATTGGCACTTGGAAGAAGATTTATAAGTATACCTTGAGTATAGAAGCCAAATTTTAGCTGCATTTTGTCATTAGCCAATTGCATCAGTCATACAACGAGATGGATATTCGGTTAGAGAATATTATTCTGATTGCTTGCATTATGAGCCGAGTCCACATTAACGTCCGCAATGTGATTGAGAAGGGTCTTGGAAAGAGAGCTCCACAAGAAAAGACCTCATTCCCTTTCCCCTGCCTGATTACAGAGTTGTGTCGTAGGGCTAAGGTTCTTGAGTTGCCTCACGTAGATAATGCCATCACTGCGTTGTTGATGTGTGATATTTTAAGAGTTCAAGTCGAGGAAAACCAAAGAAGAAAGAAAAGTAAAACCACTAGCGTCTCAGTAGACACCTCCCTATAGGTTGAGTTGGTTGATTTGGAGGGACCCACATCTGAGCGAATAAAGACATAAGCCATCACATCGGCCGACCCACTTCGTCCTTCCCCTCCATAACCGGTACATCTACTTCGGCCGGTACTCCAGCTTCAGCAACCCATATTCCTCCTGCACCTACAAATGCTACTAGATCAGAGCCTATCTTATTGAGGGCTGGTATAGTGAGGATAGGCCAGATTACGACGATTGCTGTCGCTCGGTCATCTCATTTTGAGATGAGTATTCCAGAGATGATCTAGAGTGTGTTAGCCCCGATTAGGGATGTCTTGGGGGTATTTCAGCAAATGAGTGGGTTCGGGTTAGAGGGCCATAGAGAGGGTGCATGTGAGACTCCCGATAACTCTAAGAGGTAGGTGAAAGTTCCTAATGAGGATGATGAGATGGATGAGGAGGGGCTTGAGAAGCCCCGTACTGTTGAGAGGGTTGTTGTTAATGATTTGTTGTTGATAGAGAAGGTGGTTCGTGATGCGGTGGTAGAACGGTCTCGAGAGGAGACCTCGAAGATTAGCACGAGTGGAGAGGCCCAGGAGACACAGACAGAGGATGATACTAGAGGTCCTACTCCTCAACCAATTGTTGTCACCAGTACACCAGCCATAGAGACCATACCACCACCACTATAGAGTGAGCCCATGATGGGCGATATAGAGACACTCGTTCCACTCCATAGTCATAGGGAACTAATGCCCCAGCAGAGGTCACTTCTGTGAGCCAAACTCAGGAGTGCGCCTCAGGGAGACCCTCATACTTTTTGTCCTTGCACTTTATTTTCTTTTACACATTGAGGACAACACATGTTTTAAAAATTGGGGTGGGGGTACTTTGTATGTTTTTTGGGGAAAATGACAATTAGCTATGTTTGTATTTTGTTATGTTTTGTGTTTTGTTATGTTCCGTATTTTGTTATGTCTCGTATTTTGTTATGTTTTGTTCCCCTTAGTTTTTCTTCGCCTGGTGTATGTACAGTAACCATGGCCTAGTGATAGAATAGTTTGACTTGGTTGGTGCTGGTATATAGTTTCTAGCATGTATATCTCTTTTTGGTTCTGATGACACCCTTAAAAAATTGAATTTTAAAAACAAGAGTAGCATTATCATTCAAATGGTTGTTCTATGAAAGCATGCCTCATTTTGCGACTCTATATCTACTTGTGTTTGGATCTCATGAGATGATAGCCTTGTGTTCGATAGAGAGTATAAAATATAGCGGTTCTTGTAATTCATGTGCATAGAATAGTAAGGATTTGATTGCTATCTTGTGTTTGCTTGTGTCATATAGAACTTGCCTCGTTGGTTTGTCATGGGGAAACTAGAGTTGCTTGGTTGAGGAAATGATCTTAGGCCTTCACATGAGAGGGTACCTTTTTTATTAACGACTTCTTTGACCTACCCGTGAGTTGAGAGAACTAGTTTTCCCCTTTAAGCTTTTTGACTTTTTTCCTTTGGCTACCACATTACAAACTGAAATCCTTTTTGAAATAAATTATCTTTTGAACCAAACCCCTCATTGAATGTATGAAAAATTATGAAGTAGGCCAAAAGCCTAAGTTGGGGGTGGGATGTGAGAAGAAAAGAAGGGAATAAGATTGTGGTGTGAGTGATTCTAAAAAAAAAAAGAGAAAATTGTGAAAAAAGAAAATGAAATGCAAAAATAATAGAAAAGGAAAATAGAAAATGAACCACAAAAGAATGAACCACTACAAGAAAAACATAAAATTGTGATAAAATATTTATGACAGACAAGTCCGTCACAAAATTGAGATGGATTTGTGACAAAATTAACTTATTTGTGACAGATTTATGATGAAATTGATGATCTGTCACAAATTTAAGATAAAAAATAATCTATAACAATTCCATCACATATTTGTGACTAAAATAACGATTTATCATAAATCCATCACAAATTTGTAGCGGTAATGAACATAACTCACAAATCCGTCATAAATTTTTGACGAATAGAGTAATCCATCACAAATTATATGAAGATATTTTTTTTATTTCAAAAATAAATTTTATGACGGTCCTGTCCGTCACAAATTTGTGATGGATGATTTACTCGTCACAAATTTGTGACAGAAATAAAAATTCCGTCATAAATTATTTAATAAAATAAATTTTAATTAAATCTGATTAATTTTGTGACAAAAACTTCCGTCGCAAAATTAGTAACAGATATGTGACAGACTAATTTCGTCACAAATTTTGGCAAAACAAATCTCCCACATCGGAAGACAAGCACATATAAAGGCAATATGGTGTGTATAAAGGAGTAAGATGGGTAGCATTTACAAATATAATTTTTTAATTAAGTTATTATTAATTTAATCATTATTTAATAATAAATAACTAAATATAAATTTAATTATATAATAAATATTGATAATAAATAAAAATATTAATTAATTATTATATATTTTAAAAATAAATTTTTGTGATGGAACTTGTCCGTCAAAAATTTGTCGCGGAATTTTCGATCTTTAATCCATCACAATTTGTGATGATTTTAATAAATTTTAAGTCAAATATTTTTGTGACGGAAAAACACATCCGTCACAATTTTGTGACGGACAGGTCCGTCATAAAGTCGTCACTAAAATTCGTGAAGGTATTATTTTTCGTCACAAAAAATTACGACGAGCGACTATGTGATGGACCAAAATCCGTCACAAACACGTATTGTGACAAAATCATCTATCACAAATTTGTTATTTCTTGTAGTGAAATAAAATGGGGAATACTTGAATAAAAGGGGTGGAAAAGGAAGTTAGAAAACAAAAGTAGTTGATCTATGAAATGAAAAATATGTAGTGCAAAGGAGAGAAAAGTCAATTGTCCTTAAATGAATATCATACCTATCCCTAAGCCTACATTACAAGCTTGAGAAAGTCCTTAGAGATCTGAAATGTAGCACTCTTTGAGTAGTAGTGACTTAAAATAAAGGCAAGCCTATGGCAAGATACTTTTGACACTTGACATTCTTTGTGAGTGTGACTATGAGTGATCTTGTTTTTCCTTGTTTTGAAAGAAAATGTTTGAGTGAGTATGAGACTTCTTCGTTGTTGTGAGGGCACATTGAATTACATGGACCTTGTGAAATAAAAGATCCTCTAGTTAACGTCTTGGCGCATCTAGTCACTAGTAGCGTCTAGACATCTCTTACGGCTTGATGTTCATGAGCTCATTGATAGTAGATATGCACTCTTGAACTTTTGTTTTGAAAAATATGAGGGGTTGTCAATATTGTGAAACACATGCTTGTAGACTTGTAAGTAGAACCAACCATACTCATCTTTGTTTTGTCATTAGTCGTAACTTAGTGATGTTTAGGTTGCTTGAGGACAAGCAATAGTTTAAGTTGGGGGTGTTATTGTTCTTAGAAATTACGGCACATTTGTTACCAATTTCATGGATTATTGTTGTTCTTTATGCATTTGTAGTAGATGTTTCTTATATTATTTTGGTTTTTGTAGGGTTTTTGCATTGGGACATCAAAAGTGGAGAAATGTGCTGAAACACGGACAAAAGTGCTAAAAAAGGGATGAAGTGCTGAGAAGGTCACTTCTACGAACCAGACTGTGGACCGCAGAATGGTAGCCAAATCGCAAAAATAGACAGTGAAAAGAAGAATTTGGAATCCCCTAAGTGTGACCTAAATAGTGGTTCGCAATTCCGTTCTGCGGATCGCAATCCAGTCTGCGAACCACTGCTTCAGTTTGAGTTCAACTCAGATTGCGAAGACTCAAGACACTTTTGCGGATCACACTTTCTGGAGCAGTTTCACACAGTCCAGACAAGAAACTACTATGCGAACCCAAGGCCTTCTTTGTGGACTGCAGACCTATAATACGATCCTGTTCTGCGGTCGCAGAGTGGTCAATCGGTGGCATTTTTGTAATTCTGTGTAGTTCAAAAATTGGGTCCCTATCTAAGCCTACCTAGGATTTTGTGATTTGAGACCTTGTACCCTAAATTCTAGCCAACTTTTAATTTGTTCTTGGTGTTGTCTTGCTTTGAGGAGACACAAAATACTATTAAACTTTAGTGCTTTTTTTCAAAGATTCTTGGTGTTCTTCTTGGACCAGTGTGTAAAGACAAGCTATTATTTATACAAAATTATTGTCAGTCTTCTTTTATGTTTATTATATCTTGTAGTATTTATTATCTTGCCATGCATTTATTATTTGATGAGAGTGGATATACTTAGGTTGGGGTTGTGATGAAATAATAGAATGTTGTAGTTGGGGTAGTTCATAAACATGAAATGAGTGTATTAATGTGGGATTCAACTACCCCTCACTCTTAATGTTTAAGAGTTGGTGCAAACACCTCTTTAATGCCTATTGTCTCTAGTCAAACTTGAAAAAGGAGACTAGAGTCTAGAAAATGGGTATGTTGATGAGGACTTAGGGCTTTAAACACCATTTAATGATTCTCAACTTTGGTTAGAAAAGAATCAACTAAGTGTAATAATTGGTGTTCATATATGTCACACTTGAGACCTTGAAAAAGCCTAAAGTGAAATTAGGTGGGTCAATTGAAAAATTCCCACCTAGATATTAGTCCCCATTGCCCATACCACACAAAATGCACCCACTTAATCAAAAAACCAACACTACCTTCATACATTAAGTCACAACCCTAACATTCCCAATTACTTGATACATTCACCATTAATTGACTAGGTAATTTGAATAAAAAAAACAAACAAACTTGGTTACCATAGAAGTAAAGTAATTAGTAAAGTCATAATACAACGCGAATGGTATAATTTCTCATTGTATTTCTTGTGGGATTCGACCCAGCCTAGTTGGGTTACTCTATTTGACAATGGTCGTGTTATACCATATTAAAGTATAATTTGGGCGAGATCACTACTCTATTTTACCCAAGCACTCAATTGATTCATTTGTTATGCTCGCAAATATCTTTATTAAAGCACGTGCTAGAGCCTGAAAGGTGTAAACGCAAAAAGCAGACATCTTCTGCATTTCACAAGGAGAGTCTGAACGGCTCCGGAACTTCGTCACCTGATTCTAGAAGGAATGGATGTTGTTGCCATCGGTTCCAGACGAATGGGTCGCCAAAGCTTTCACCAGGTGTCTAAAACCTCTAAGTTTGGATTCTTCACACAGTCTCAAGAAAAACCTGCTAGAGTTCCAGGAAACAACGTGGGAAGATGTTCATAACCGGTATACGTCTAATATTTGCGTAGTAAATGATCAGGTAAATATATCGACATCTTCTATGGCCCGGATTGAAGGTCAATTGAACTATGATCGGAGGCATTTCAGACACCAATTTGAAACATACTCGCCGGAACCACCGATTGTCAGGAGTCTGGAGCAAGTAGCCAGAAAAAAACATACATGAAGAATAGTAATGTCTATGAACACACTAGATGATCGGAGCACAATCACGTGCAACCACCTAGTACCGAAGGTAAGAAGTTTGAACATCAAGTTTCAGTTCTTGTCGCGTCAAAGCAGCGGAAACTATAACAATAAGTACCGGAAATATATGAAGATGGCTCGGGACAGTAGAAAAAAATGAATTGTGCTCAAAGGCATCATTTGTAGAGATAGCCCGAACTGGCTCCGGAATAAAGCAAATGATTGGGGACTGCCATATCAGCCTCGGGAAAAATATTAGAAGGAACCAGAATCAAGAATCGACTAGACCCAATAGATGTCAGCAGGGTCAAAATTCTCTTGCAATGTATTTTTGTTCATTTCTTGAAAGCTGTCGTATATGCAAAATTGTAAACACTTGTGTACGTTCAATTAAACACTCCGTAAATCTGGATCAGGTGTGAATAAATTAAATGAGTGTTAACGTGTCTTTTTATCTATGTGAATCCCTTCGGGATGATTTGGGGTGATAGATAATCGTTTTGAAGTCAAACAAAATAAAGGAGTTCGTAAAAGTTCTTAAATTCGTCCAAGTCTGGGGTAGTTCTCACTTGTGCTTCGGTTTCGGGTCATTTTGTTGGGAATTTGAGAAAATGCATAAAATTCACATTATAGATCTTTGAAATACCTTTCGAACCATATATTGTAGAGCTCATCAGAATTCTGTGCTAGGTGTTATACCCATTTTACAGAGACGATGTCAGTACCGTTGAAAATCTGAAGCTTTTGAATAAGTATAAATTGGACAGGGGAACTCGCCCGACGAAGCCCAGAGAGAGATGAAACCTCTCTATAGACCTATCCTAGAGAGGTGGGATGTCCGAAATTCACATGCCTATATATACAATCCTTAGACGATTTTAGGTCATTTTTCACATTCCAGACTTCGTTCTAAGCAGTATTTTGAGAGGCAACAACCCTAAGGCTTCCCAAAAACATCTAAGGAAAGTTCTTGATAAATCACTCCTATTACTAAATCAATATAACATCAAAGTAACCTTAGTTCATCTCTCCAAACTCTAGATTCTTGAAAGCTCAAGAGAGGAGAACGAGGAACATGTGAAACGTCGTCTAAAAGGTATGAATTTCGGTTTCCTTGATTCCATTGATGACTTAAGTCTAGTATATATTATACTACACGATTATAATCTATGAGTGATTCATTTGAGGTTCAAGAACAAGTTATGTAAGGCTTAGAAAAGCCCAAGTTTTCAAAAATTAAAGGAAGGTCGTAGAAATGATTAAATTCTAAACTTTATCATCCTTATCAGTTGTAGAGAAATTATTGAACATGGAGGAATACATTTTCTAGATTTTAGCGGGAATCAAGGTATATCTTTTTTTAAAAATCCTTTTGACTATAAAGATGATTTGTATGTCTCTTTTCGAACATACGTTTTTAACCTTTAAAAATGATTTCTTTGGGAAGATTTCATGTGCGTGAGGGACAAGCCCTCATGGACCCTTAGGTGTATCATACTATATATATATATATATATATATATATATATATATATATATATATATATGACGTTGAACATGATTTACCCATATAAGGGATGTTTTAAACTTGATTTCGAAAGCTTGAATATTTCATGTGTTTTGCTCTATGAACAGGTTTTATTAAAGTTGAAATTTATCTAATAACTTGAACATGGTTTCTAAACCTATTAATGACTTGATGTATCCCTATTATCGGGATGTTGAACATAACCCATGTCATGATTTGAGATTCGGGTTCTATGCCATGATTTGTGATTCGACTAATATGTCATGACTTATATTTGTGTGTGTTTGGGCCTGTATGGGTAAGCTGTGCTAGTCCATAGGACGATTAGCCATTATGGATCCTAACGTATAAATACGAGTATTGATGTGTCAGTCCAGATGACGATTTACCTACGAGGTGTGTAGCCCAGTGCATCTATTGTTGTACTAGTCTAGAGGATGATTAACCTTCATTGGAAAATAGTCCCGGTGTATTTATTGTTGTGCTGGTCCAGAGGACGATTAGCCTTTGTGGAAATATAGCCTCAATATGTCTATTGTTGTGCTAGTCCAAAGGAAGATTAACCTTGTGGGATAAATCCCCGATGTATCAAATGGTTGTTCGCCCATGAGTTGGCATGTGCTGATCTATTGATTTCCTGTGAGTAGCTTGTTGATGATTCTGAGTTCATGATTGAAAAGACTTAACGTGATGAACGATATAAAAAGTTGAAATTGATATATTTCTATGTTATTTGTTTTTACTGGTAATTTTACTAAGGTTATAATTTTACTCCATCTTTGAGATTGCGAATTGTTTTAAAAGAACTTAAGGTAACGAGAAAGACTTAAGGATTCAAAGTGATTATATCTTCATCATTGACTCATACTGGATGTTTATGAGATGTTATAATTTGTTTTGAACTATTTCTCAACATTATTTTAATTACACTTATTTACTTATATATTTTGCTATTAACCATTTCCGGAGACTCACTGAGTATCCAGTACTCAGACATACCATTGTTGTTTTTTATGGTATGTTAGGTAATGAAGAAGATAAAGTTTGTGATACGCATGAGAGGTAGGAGAACTTGCTGCTTTCCAGACTTATTGTTGAGCCCACAACCTTGCTCATGGGACACCCTATCTATCTAGTTTACTGCTTTAGTTTTCGAGTTATGTTCCAAAGTTAGACTATTATTTATCTCTCATAGAGGATTCATAGATAGACGTTTATGTTGTGGGTAGAGGTTGAAATCATTGTTTGACTCATTGGGTGTTGCTACTTTTATGATAATATATTTATAATAATCTTTCGCTGATTTTATTTTATAAGTCTGAGCATGATTTCAGCTAGTTTTAAATGACTTGTATTAAATAAATGTTGAAAGATTATTAAAAAAAATTAGACTTTTATTGATCTTATAAGGTGCTTCCTGTATTGGTCATAGCATCGGATGCCTATTGCATCCAAGGTCGGATTTGGGACGTGACATTCAAGTTCAAGGAATGAGATGAAGCAAAACTTGCACCTTCTATACATTCTCATATATGTCTGAATGAAACGAAATCATTCTTAAATTTGCCCGCGCTTTAAGTTAAAAGCATATCAATATCGAGGACCGCCCGGAGGGTGAAATAATTTACACTTGTAATCAGAATGACCACACAAGATGGCAACCAGTAATACTTACATTTGAGTTTGCATTTGTAAGTAAAAGGAATTAATTAAATTTTCCTTTTTGTGATAAATTCATGACATGGAAAGCTAAGATATCACATGAACGTTGTCTAATGACATATTAAAAATTTGTGCCAAAAATAAGGGCCCTCTCTTATAAAGTCATCTGGTCAAATGGCTAAAGGTAAGATGCTTTGTTTCACGGTCGTAAAGTTAACCAGATATATTATATTCGGAATTTACTAGAGCCAAAAGATGAAAATTTCTGGTCATAAACATCCCCGGCTTCCAAGGCTGCGAGGTTATAAAAGTTTCGAGTATAACCACAAACCTTAGAGTAAATACTCTAAGACTAAACATTTTCGGGTATAACTAAAAATCCTAGAATCAAAACTCTGAAATTAATTTTTTTAGGGAAAACTAAAAACCCAAGAGTCAAGATTCAAAGTTTGAAAGTTTGGGGAAAACTAAAAAACCAAGAATTAACACTTGAAGAAGTTCCAGGTGAACACTAAAACCTGGAGATCAAGCTTTTTGCGATAGTGGTACTTTTTCAGCACCAACCAACTGTTGACAATAGAAAAACCAATGGCGGAGTTGCCATCTAAATTCCTAAGTCCTGCACTCTTTTTCCCTTCGCACGTTTTTTGTCCCAATTGGGGTTTTCCTACAAGATTTTTAATGAGGCAATAGCAAGGGTGATTTCATGACTTCCCGGCAAGAAGGAGAAAATCTTTCACTTCCCGGTAACATCTCAACGAGTAACCGCAAAGTGGGAGGACTATCTATATAGGGTTAAATCTGTAGACACTATGTGGACGTGTCAAGAGATGAAATGTGGCGATAATGACAGGTTGACTCGAGTCAGCAAGTGATGGGCTTCGGAAAATCACATGAAGCTCCGGAGAAGTAATTTGGTAACCCGCTTCCGGAGGTAGAAACTACAAAGGACCTGGATAACATGCCAACTCACCAGTCAAACGTCATTCAATGCACAGAAATGTTACAGAAGACCCCCAAGTTTCCTCCGGCCTTTATTAACATTTATTATGCTTTAGTACCTCTTAATTACCTTTTATTATAGCATTAATATTGGTAATTAAGGGGGCATGATTCATGAAACTTGTACTCCATAGCTCCAGTAGAAATAGAGCTTCTCATTCTATTGTAAGGCATCTGATATCTGGAATCCAATAGAAAACAAATACTCTTAAAGAAATTTCTTTATTCTTGATCTTGATTGTTCTTAAGAAGGTTTTGACGTATAGCTTTCCTAGATAGTCTATCTCATCATTTCATCAAGGCTCAGACTATTTATTCAACTATTATTTACTTTATTTCAATAATCTTACTTGTTATTGCCAATTTATCTTATAATTTTGGTTACTTTGATCCACGTGTCCTTGATCACGTATACAAATTCAACTGTACCGATTTATGGGTAAACACGTGTAATTTAAGGTATATGTTCGTTTATTAATTTTTTGAAATAACAATTTATATATTCAAAAAATACAAAATAATAGTACTACACTCGTGTATTGATTTTGAACTATAGTTGTAAAAGAAGTATTATAATAGTGTCATATAAAATCAGATAATGAGAGTTAAAAAGTTTTTTTCCCAAAAACTTCCAAGATTATCAAACTTGATGAGCTAGAGATCAGATTTTATTGAAGGTCCATAATATAAGACTAGGTCCAGGTTAGCCGGTTATGCTTGCGGCTGGCACATGCTAATTTTGGCTACTACAATAAAGCAATTTATGGTGATATATAAAGAAAAATGAATAAAGTAGACTTATTAAAAAACAAAAAGAATAAACATTTTAGAAAAGAATGGAGAGAAATGAGAAATCCCAAATTGAAAAATATCCCTTCTCTCCATGCAGGAAGAATACCACTTTGTCTACGTAGACAGAAGTTGACCCAAAGAAACTTCCGTACAAAAAATTTTCAATAGGGAACTGGAAATTTTGAAAAGAAAAATTGGTGCTAGCTTACCTTTTCAAACATTCTAAAGGAATAAAGGAATTTCAATGACAAGGGAGAAATGTGCATGAAGGGAATCAGTTTCTCATGGTTACGAGTAGTACTCTAGAACCACTCAGTATCACGTGGTCATAAGAATTGTGTATTGTGTTGTATTAATGCTTGATTTTTTTGTTTTGTACAGAGAATCAAATATTCCAATAGCAGTGTGACTCTTAAATGACATGTTAAAAGATTATCAAAAGTTTATCTAACCGTTGATACTGAAGAGAAACCGAAATGATTTGGGACGATTTTGAAAAGTCTAAATTTGGTTATGCATAATATAGTAACCAAAAATTGATTTGTTATAATTTTCTTACAATAACTGGTCGAATCGTACCATTTACACCCCTTTTTGCCCATTCTATTTTTCACATAGATTTTGGACTAAAAGTTATCCGTGTGTTTATTTCCTTGTAACAGATTATAAGCTTTCTGTATCTCCAATTAGAAATTCTTAATAATTTGAGCCTCAATACTTTGCTCCTACACTTCATGTTTCCTATTTAAGGGGTTTTCCTAAGGTTTTTTTTGTTGTCCAAGAAAATCATGTTGAGTAAAGAAAAGGTTTATTATAAACAAAGCAATGGAAATTAGTTTACGAATATGTATTTTGAAAGAAACAGAGAAAGCATCTCAAACATGTTTTCTTGAGGATTTTCCTGTGTATATATATAAACTAAAACAAGCCGTCCGTCCGGTGCATTAAGCTATTACAAATTTAAAATCCTTTCCATCAACAACAACAAATTAAAGCCTTGAAACAAAGATTACACATTAGAAAAAGAAAGAAAATGGATTCAAAGGGAGCTGCAGTTGCTACACCAACTCAAGTATATGAAGATTTTGTGCCATCATCAAAGCTGGTTAAGAAACAACACTCTGACACCCTTCACCTTACTCTTCCAGGTCATTTTCTCTTAAGTCACTAAATAGAATATATCATTTAATATTGAAGCAACACGGAGTGAGAAAACATATACCCGGCTCCAACTTACTTGTCAGTCTAGAAGTCTGTCAATTTTTCTTTTTGACTCGTCCTCATCAACCCCCATGCCATCAATTTTTCTTTTTGACCCGTGTCATGGATGTCACATATGTTAGAATAATTATGGGGCAATCCCATAATTATCTCTAATCTCCATTAGTCATGACTATGATTGATATTGTAATATATGTAATTTAGGAGTGTAATTTCTCATTAGTTAGGATGATTGTAATTAGCATCTTATAATTTAGGTAAATTAGATAAGTCTTCCATAAGATTAGCATCTTATGATTGTTTATATATTTTACCGTTGTAATGAAATTACTCAAAGAATCAATTTCCAATATGATATCAAGAGCGTAAAATCTTTTGCCCTAAAAACATTACTTCCTCCTCTCGGTTTCTTTTCCCTTGACCGAACATACAATTTTTTTTCCATTTCTTTTGTCCCTCGGCCACTAGTTTTTTGTTAAGACAAAACCCTAAACCATCCAACAACTTCTCTAAACCTAAAACTACCCCTAGCCGAAAACAATTAGGGTTCTTTCTTCTACTTCCATCAAACACAAAGCATTTTCCCTCCTTTCTTTGTTTGATTTCTAGTAGAAACTATGGCCGAAAAATAAAAATTTCATCCTGCTCTTGTAGTAAATAATGTCAAGATATTTATCTCCATAACACTTGATATGGAAAAGGGAAATACACCTCTTAGGCGGAATTGTTCAAAATTCATTGTAGCGCTTATGAGGTAATAGATCATATCATCCCTTCTGAGTCATCGTCGGATACCACTACGGTGGATAAAAAGCTATGGTCCAGGTTAGATGTTATAGTCCTTCAGTGAATTTATGGCACAATATCAAACGATCTTCAACATACCATATTAGAGCCAAATTCTACGGCTCAACACGCATGAGAACGTTTACAAAACATATTTCAAGATAACAAACTTTCTAGGGTTGTATATCTTGAACACCAATTTACTAATGTTAAATTGGATGACTTCTCCAATGTTTCCTCCTATTGTCAGGAATTGAAGGTGGTTGCAGAACAACTATCCAACGTTGGTTCGCCGATCACAAATCAAAGGTTGGTCCTTCAATTAACTGTCGAATTAATGAAGAATATGATGGAGTCGCTACGTTTATTCAACAGAGCAATCCATTGCCTCCATTCTAAAAGGCTCGGTCGAGGTTGATTCTTGAAGAAACATGGAAAGAAAAACAGGCATCCTCCGGAGCAGTCAACGCCGGAACTAGAGATGGCAATGGATCCTGGACCCGGTCCGGATCCGATGGATTCAGATTCGTTTTATAGGATATGGATCTTCAAAATTTGGACCCGACGGATTCGGATCGGACCCGGATCCATTTATGATGGATCGGATCTGGATCTGGATCTGGATCTTGTATTTGAGATCCGTATCCGGTCCAGATCCGACCCGTGGATCCATTTTTTATTAAATATATTCATAACCTAGAATGTAATTTTATAAGTATTTTCTTAAAATTGCTAAGCACATCCTTGCAAGTTTAATTCTCAAAACAAGTTTAATTTATCCCCGCGTTAACTCAAAAACCAAAAAATAAAGAGGTAACTTCGATAATAAAATCAATGTTATATTAGTGAATGACGAACATCTCCATGGACAAGTAGTTAAAATTATATTCACTTCATTTGTGAAGATTCCAAGCACATGCAAGTTCTGCATTGTGAAAATACTAGTCAGCATTTTCCACAACTATTGTCATTGTCCAACATTTTCAATTAATAGCTCACAATCAAAACGAGACAACGAACAAAATATCTCATATGAACATTTCAAAATTGAAACACAGTAAACTATTAGCTAAGTAAAAATCGTTTGTCAGTTCAAAAAAAAATTCTTAGCAAGGCAAAATTTTTTACATGTGGATCCAGATCCGATCCGTGGACCCGATGAATCCGATGGATCCGGATTTGAATATGATTTTTATGGACCCGCTGAATCTGGATCCGAATCTGGATTCAGGTATGAAAAATGGATCTGGATCTGGATCTAGTAAGATCCGGTCCAGATCCGATCTGTTGCCATCCCTAGCCGGAACCGCCCTCATTTCCACCAATTCTTTTTCCACAGCTTTTCAACAACAAAATTCTGGTTCGGGTAGCGGCGGAAACTGAATCAATAATGGTAAAAATGCAGCTCAAAGCATAATAATAACAAAGGAAAAAATAATGGTGGAAAGGGACGGGGCAGGGGTGGCGGGCAGCCAGCCGCCGGTAGCAACCAAACTGGGTAGTGGCGGCCCAACCAGTGGCAGCCCACTTCATAGTCAATTGGAAATAAGTAGGGGCAGTACCCACCGTGGGCTGCCCCGCAATTCCCGAACTCGACCTCAAATTGGGCCAAGCCCTCTTCTTCAAACCGCCAATTCAGAATTCTCGGGCCTCGTCCACAAAATGCATTTGCAGCCTAAGCACCATCCTCTGTTGGCATACTCCCACGGATATTGAATAGGTCATGAACAATATAAATCTGAATGTTTCAGATGAGTCATGGTATATGAACACAGGAGTTACGTATCGCATGACAGCATCTCAAGGTAATCTCTCGTCTTATTTTAATATGAGCACTAATAAAAATATTGTTGTCGACAGTGGGAAGGAAATTACAATTCGTGGTATTGGTCAGGTAAATCTACCCCATCCACACCCACCATTAAAATTGAAAAAATATCTTACACGCACCAAAACTAATTAAAAATTTAATATATGTGCGACGTTTTACAACTGACAATAATGTTTTTGTGAATTTTGATCCGTTTGATTTTTCTGTGAAGAATTTTCAGACGGGGATGTCATTAATGAGATGCAATAGCATGTGGGAGTTGTATCCCCTCACGACTATTTCCAATAATTGCATGACCAACCCATCTACTTTTGCAGCTATTTCTCCTACTTTGTGGCACAACCGGTTGGGACAGCCGAGAGCACCAGTTTTTGATAATCTTAGGAAGCATAAATTTATTTCTTGTAACAAACTTTTGGTCTCTTTCGTTTGCCAAACGTGCATGTTTGGTAACTATGTGAAACTTCCTTTTGCATCTTCTACTTCCAGTACTCTTATGCCATTTGATCTGTTGCATTGTAATTTGTGGACATCACCTGTTTTGAGTTCTGCAGGTCATAAATAGTATTTGCTTATTTTAGATGATTATTTGAATTTTCTGTGGACATTTCCATTGGGGAATAAATCTCAAACCTATACCATTTTAAAATAATTTAGTGTTTTTATCAAAACTCATTTTGAAAAATCCATTAAATATTTTCAATGTGACAATGGAGGGAGGGGGGGATTCATAAATGCCCAATTTAATGATTTTTGTCACCAAAATGGGATGTCTTTGTGTGTTTCATGTCCACATACATCTCCACAAAATGGGAAAGCCGAAAGAAAGATTCAAACAATTAACAATATGATTCACATTCTCTTTGTGCATTCGTCCACACCACCAAATATTTGGCATCATGCTCTTCAAATGGCCACATATCTTTTAAATATTCTTCCTAGTAAACTACTCTCTAATGTGTCACCGACACAAATGTTGTACCACCGTCTCCCATCATTTACACATTTACGTGTTTTTGTGTTATCTTTTGTTTCTATCCACCACAATTAACAAACTTCAAGCCCGTTCCACTTCTTGTGCGTTTTTGGGATACCCACAAAATTATAAGGGAATATAAGTGTTATGATATGAAAAATGGGAAAATCATTATTTCTCGTCACGTCATGTTTGATGAATCTACATTCCCGTTTGCAACATCTCAAGTGGCATCCTTACCTTCATATGATTTTCTGGACGACGGACTACATCCAATTTTGAGGTATCATCTAAACACTCAAAACAATGTGGGGCTTTCCCAAAACCCCCTAACCCAACCCCAAAATGAGAACGGGTCAGTCCAAGGAGCAAAGGTCAATCTTCCCTCGGCCTCGGCCCAATCCATTGTTGCAATCGGGCAGGCTCAACAAAGGGAAATTACTACAACCCTACCCATGACACAACCCGATACACAGGTCCAATCCCATGGCCAAATCGAGTCCACCATTTTGGCCCGAAATTGGTCAACCACCTAGCTAACTCACATACCCGACAACCCAACTGTCCAACCTCGGACCATTGAAACCCGTGCAATGCACGAAATTTTTTTACCTAAGCGCCATTTTAACCTAACCACATTCGTCCAACCGTCACCAATACCAAAAAATCCCAAAGTTGTCTTATCCGACTCGAATTGAAAAGCTGCCATGTTAGACGAATTTAATGCTCTTATTAAAAATAAGACATGAACATTAGTACCACGTCCATCTAATGTGAATATAATTCGGTCTATGTGGATTTTTTTGTCATAAAAAGAATTCTGATGGTTCTTTTGCGAGATACAAAACTCATCTTGTTGGTGATGGCAGGTCTTATCAGGTTGGAGTGGATTGTGGTAAAACATTCAGTCCGGTAGTTAAGCCAGAACTATCAGGACTGTTGTCAGCCTGACACTTTCCAAATCTTGGTCCATTCATTAGTTGGATGTCAAAAATGCATTGTTACATGGCCACTTACAGGAAACAGTGTACATGCATCAGCCTTTGGGTTTCCGAGATTATACCCGTCCGGATCATGTTTGCCTGTTGAAGAAATCCTTATATGGTTTGAAACAAGCTCCTCGGACATGGTATAACAGGTTTGTATGATTTGTTTACAAATTGGGTTTCTCTCACAGCAAAGTCGATCAGTCATTGTTCATTTATAGGAAGGGAACTGACATGGCATATATAATTTTGTATGTCGATGACATTATTCTCACGGCATCATCGACTTCATTTCTCCAATCTGTTATGTCATTTTTTGCGGCTGAATTGCAATGAAGGATTCGGGTCCATTGAATTATTTTCTTGGCATTGTTGTAACTCAATATGCAGGTGGTCTATTTCTCAGTCAAAAGAAATATGCAGAAGAAATAATTGACAAAGCAGGGATGTCTTCCTGTAAACCATCACATACTCCGGTTGACACAAAGACGAAATTGAGTAACTATGCATGTACTCCGTACATCGATTCTACACATTACCGCAGCCTAGCAGGGGCCTTGCAGTATCTGACTTTTACAAGACCCGATATTTTCTATGCGGTCCAGCAAGTTTGTTTGCACATGCATGATCCGAAGGAAGAACATATGGGGGCTCTTAAAAGAATCCTGCGGTATGTTAAGGGTACGCTTCATTTTGGTTTGCATCTATATAAGTCTTCTATCTCGAGTCTCTCATCCAATACCGATGCGGATTGGGGTGGCTGCCCAGACACACGTCGTTCCACTTCCAGTTATTGTGTGTTCTTGGGGGATAATCTTATTTCATGGTCGTCAAAACGACAATCCACACTATCTCGGTCAAGTGCTGAGGCAGAATACCGAGAGGTAGCCAATGTGGTTGCTGAATCATGTTGGCTTCGTAATCTACTGTTAGAGTTACATTGTCCGATTGAAAAGGCAACCGTGGTCTATTATGACAATGTGAGTGCGATATACTTATCCGGTAATCCTATTCAGCATCAGTACACAAAATACATTGAAATGTGTATCTTATTTGTCCGAGAAAAGGTTTCCCGTGGACAAGTCCATGTTCTCCATGTACCGTCCCACTATCAGATTGAAGACATCTTCACAAAAGGTCTTCCGCACGTACTTTTTGATGATTTCAGGGACAGTCTCAGCATCCGTGAACCTCCCGCTAAGACTGCGGGGGACTGTTAGAATAATTATGGGGCAATCCCATAATTATCTCTAATCTCCATTATTCATGATTATGATTGATATTGTAATATATGTAATTTAAGAGTGTAATATCATTAGTTAGGATGATTGTAATTAGCATCTTATAATTTAAGTAAATTAGATAAGTCTTCCATAAGACTAGCATCTTATGATTGTATATATATTTTACAATTGGATGGATATACATAAGGTATGTAAGCCTTATGTCACCTAAGATATCAAACAAGTCATGTATCCACTTCATAATTTTCTTAGTTAACCTTAAAAATTGTCTTCTATCTTCAGGAATGTATTAAAGGGGCAGCCCGGTGCACTAAACTCCCGGGCAGCCCCTTTAATACATTCCTGAAGATAGAAGACAATCTTTATGATTTCATATATACATTGAAATTCCACAGGTTTCAAGAAGGAACAGCTGAGGGTTCAGCTGACGAAGACAGGAATTCTGAAAGTCAGTGGACAAAGGCCAATTGGGCAGAATAAATGGCAGAGGTTTCAGAAAGAATTTCCTGTTGCAGAAAATTATGACAAAGGTAAAATCAGCGCAAAGTTTGAAATGGAATGCTTCATGACAACCAAAACTGACAACTTCATCAGTGAAAAAGGATAAGGAATTGCCAGCTGAGAATACCCCTGCAGCTAAAAGACAGAAGACATCTTTACGCGATGAATTTACTAAGCAGGATAATGCTGATATTAATAGTGCCCCTTCTAAAGAAGAACCAAAGAACAATAGTCCTAAAACCAGTGAGCAAACAGAAACTAAAAGTCTTGCTGAAACATCTCCAGCAGATAAAAGTAGTTCCAGTAGTAGTTCTTACAGTGAATCCACAGATGATGAAACAACGGGAAATGCTAATCGTTTGGCTGCAAGCCTGAAGAAGCCAAGGAGAGTGATGAAATGACTCTTGTTGCTCTTTCAGTTCTTGGCATTGGGCTCTATGTTGCCAATGTTATGAAGTCTGCGAATGAAGCTGAAGAATGATAAGAGCCAATATTGGTTGGGATGTTTGCAGCTATGATTGTGAATAGAATATAACTAGCAAACGATCCCATTTCTTTTCTGAACTGTAATCAATCAAATTTGTTATGAAACTTAAAATCATCATAAGTGCAAATTAAGGTGCAACAGTCTTGACCATCTCGTATAGGCTCACTAAATAGGACAGCAAATTACCATATCCAAGTAATAAGCGCTCATTCAACTCAATAGATAAAGAATAAAATATAACAGCAACCACAACTAACCAGAATATAAGCAATACCTAAAGGGCAGAAACAAAAGAATCACCCTGTAAGTTCAAATTAATACTACATAACTTCCGCAAACACTTCAATGTTTCAAATATAAAAATGCTTTAAATGGATGGTAAAAATAATCCTTGATTCAGTTTTACATGTGTGTTTAAGAGGACGATAAATGTACGCAACATGCATCTACTGTAACACATAATTAGCTACACTTCAATTTCCTGTCCATTTTGATTTAAACAAAGAAAGAGTTAAGCTTCTTCCCAAATATGGTAATACATATGATGCTCTATAGTTCCTGAGTAATGAAAAATAACTTGAAGCATGCAGAACTGTAACCAAAAGCTTTAGACAAACCAAATAACGACAAAGTACTTGGTATATGTAGCTTTCCGTATTAACAACTAAGCGGAAAGAGAGGTCAAGTTACCGTCAACTCACAACAAAAGAAGCAATTGACTTCATATATGCAATGTTGATAATTTCTTTGTGCTAAGAGTTCATTTAAACTGGACATCCATGTCAAACCCAGAATACATACATTATAGGTTTTGGAAAAAGGACAAACTGGTTCTACATTTTCTATTGCTCCTTGACTATTGATTTGTCACACCCCAAATTATGGGGTGAGGCATGTGTCACACCACAAACCGGAGGGGCAGATGGGCACTCGGGCCTACCTTACCGAGCACCAACATAATGTACATCCATAACCATGCTATCATGCGTAAATGGGCCAAAAAGGCCTCCATGAGATAATCTATTAAAACATGAAAGAAAACTCGACGAAAGACGACCCAAAATGATATACAAGCTTATATACACGAGACATATGGGCCTACAAGGCCGCCATGACCATCAATACACATAAACATAAACAAGCCTCTAAAGAGTACATAAACATCATTAGGTCAGGACAGCGCCCCGCCATACCCATGAACATATATACATAAGCATACCGACTCAAAGGCATCTCCGAATCAAGTGGAGTGTACCCACATCTTCCGCTGAGCTGATAACCAACTAAGGAGGATCGTTGACTTGTCTATTGGGACCTGCAGGCATGAAATGCAGCGTCTCCAAACAAAAGGGACGTTAGTACAAATAAAGTACCAAGTATGTGTTACACCTTGAAATTTTCGCATTGTTCGTACCGTAAGTAAATTAATATGAGTCCGGGGAAGCCATGAAACTCCTACAAGGCTAAGGGAGATATTAAACAAGTGTTAAGCATGTACCAAAAGGTTTCGGGGTTAAACGAATCAAAGATGTTATAACTCATACGTTTGGGGTAAAACTAGGAGTGATTAATATGTTAAGGAGGTTGTGTTTTAAGTTATTTGAATCATATAATATTCGTATGTTAAATTTTGAAGTCAATCAAGTTGTAAAACAAAAGTCGGCAAAAGTTATTGCAAGTTACGTTCATGTTTTTGCTGAAATTTGGGTCAAATGTTTCAGAGCTCTTCTCCCAATATATTTGGAATTACGAGGTGACCCACCCATGAAATTGAATTTCTATGAGTCTAGTTTCCAATTCATTAAACCGTTTGTCGATACGACGTTGGAGTAGAGAGATATTCACATTTTAGTGAGACTGCGCAGGCAGCCCTCTTTTGGGACCCACTTAGGCGGTGGCCGACTTAGCCTCGATTTAAGTACGTTTCAAGCCTCATTTTTTGTCATGTTTCGACCAAACTTCGTCCCTAGACTCTCCTAAGACCCCTCTATCAGTTCATAAGGGTTTGGAGGTGAATTCAAAGTGATTTCACCCAACGTACATCAAACGTTAGCTCTAGTAAAGAATAACACCTCTACGGTGTTGTGGAAGATTCAAGGATTGTCGTGAGATGTTAAAGGCTTTGATTTCAAGTTATAATTACTATTTAAGGTGAGTAAATCACTCTCTTATTTTTGCTTAAACTATTTCCTGGTTTGGTTAAGTTGTTTGGATGAAAACTACAAGTTGATATTTGAAATAATATGAAATGTTGTAGTATTGTTGTTGGATATATATATGGCTTCTTATGGCTGGAAATGATGAAAAATAATTTGGTTATGATGTTTTTGTTGTTATAATGCTTGACCAAGTATCGGTTTGATGGATAAGGTTACAAACTAGAAGAAGAAATGGACACTCGATGCTTGAAAGTTGTTCATATTGATTTTTAATTCTTGTTGGGCAGCTTTTATTGATTATTAAGGATCGACATAAGGCTGGAAGATTATAAAAGTATGTTTGTTAGCATGTTGGTTATGTTGTATGTTTGAGTTAAGATCAAAAAAGGGTATAAGGGTTTGAATGGGTTCTAATCCGAGCTTCCCACTCGTCGTGAGATGTTAATAACTTGTTGTTGATATAGTGTGCCTTGTTGTTGGTGTTTGTATTTGCTATGTTGCTTTGGTTGTTGCTTCTTATAGATGGAGTTGGAGGGAGTGAATGTTATAGGGGATATGTTGCCCAAATTTATATAGACAAGTTACTAACGTAAAGATTTGACTAAGTCTCCTAACCGTCTATAGACCTTATGTGCTTATGTAGATTAAGTTGTATTGTAGACTGCATCAGGATAATGTGAAGTTGAGGAGACTGAGGTATGTAAGGCTAATTTCCTTCTTTGGCATGATTTAACATAAGTGTGTTTCTCAAAATAATTCTTTACGAAGAAATCCTAAGTTTAAATGCTTCTCCTTGAGCAAGTTATCCGCACCCCTTGAGTATTCCTTGCTGATCATATTCTTCATATTCGTTATGTCTCCTGAGAATTAGTTAAGGTTAAAGAACATAGCAACAATAATAATAATCGATGGATAACGACAATAGGACACTCCGACTCTGACTGTAGTGACTCTTGGGATTGGTCTTGCATTGCAAGTATATATATGTATCTATTTTATCACACCATGCCACGCTATAATCAACTGGGTATGCACTTATATGTGCACCCCACTGATCAGTTGGGCAGATACCAATGCGTTCTATATGGACAGGCAATTTCTTATGAGCTCACCCCACAGAAGGATTTGATATGATACTATATGGTATGACCCCATAGAGTGGCCCAATTTTTAATTACATGCATATATTCATGATTGTACCAGTTGTGAGCCTTTTGAGGCCTGTTTCTGATTTCCAGGTTGATTTCTGAATCTTTACCTCTCATAGTACATTCTGATTTACATGTGTTATCTTCCTTACATATTTAGTACATTTTTGTATTGATGCCCTTTTTTGGGGCACTGTATTTCATACCCACATGTCCCAGTAGATAGGTTGATGGTTCTCCCAGTAGGATAGCCGTTCAGCGGAGGTGAGTTGCACTCCACTTGTTCCGGAGTTTATTTTTGGGTTAGTATGTTTATGTTATGCGACTATGGGTATGGCGGGGCTCTGTCCCGACCTAATGTTATGTTGCACTACTCTTAGAGGCTTGTAGACTAGTGGTTTATGTATTTGTCATTTTGTATGGCCTTGCCATCCTCTTGTCACTCGGTTGGTATAACTGTTTGGCCTTATCGGCCTTCTGATGTTAACTATGACCTTGTCCGCCTTGTTGTATATCCACATATTAGTTCTGCTATCATTTATTAGGTCATCATATTTAGGTTTCCCCTTGTGGTTGTTATCCTGAGGCGTTCTCGGTCCATACTATTTACAATTATACGATGATATTTAGGTTGTACGCTAGGGCCGTCCAGGCGCCGGCCACCTCCCCGAAGATGAGGTGTGACAAACTTGGTATCAGAGCAGGTCTGTCCTAGGGATGTCTACAAGCCATTTCTAGTAGAGTCTTGTTTATGGGTATGTTGCGCACCACACTTATAAATAAGAGGTTGCAGGCCATTTATGATGGTTACTTTTCCTTTATGTTCTAGATCGTGCGATAGAACCGAGTCATAAGGAATGAAAATTTTAACCCTAACCCTTGTTTTTCTTATAGCTGAGAGATGACTTCTACTAGAAGGACTACAGGTGATCCGAGGGCTGAAACAAAGATAGAAATGGGAGTAAGTTACTCCACTGAGACAGACCATCTGAGGTTATGTCCTCTATTGAGACGGACCCATCCGAGATAATGCCCTCTGTCGAGACAGATCCGTCTCAGATACGATAAGTCACCACTATGGGAGTCTCCGACCCCGATGGTATTAGAGGAGCCAGAAAGAGCTCCAGTAACACCAGTTCCCCATATGGCCACAATTGAGCGAGAAGTAAGGAGGGAAGCACATGTGTTGACAAGATCAGTTGATCCCTGGACTCCGTACTATGATGGAGCAACAAAATACGTCTTCTAAGGAATTGAGAAGTCCACGGTCTTGGGATTCAGTTAACCAGAACGCGCCAACATCCATATAACATGACCCATATAAGGGTAGTGGTTGGACCAAGAGGGTCAGAATAGTGGGTACTTTCATACGATTCCCGAGCAGCGACAAACATCAAGTAGAAGGACAACTGGTTGGAGGACTTTCCCAGCCTATGTTAGAGCGATTTGGGCCAGATCAAGGCTCCAGTGTAGGGCCATGGCAAGGTTCAAATGCATCAGGATCTCAGGACCATAGTGACTTATGATGGAAGGTATACTTACTGTTTTGATAAAATATCTATATATATCTTGAAATGTCATATGTTATGTGATGATAATTCGTAAAGCTTTGTCGGTATGACTAAAGAGGGAAAAGAGTAATATTAAAGGGAGAGACTTAGATGGGATTTTCGGTTGAATGATAGTTAAGACCGTGCATATATTGCGATTGAAGGGTAAAGTAGGAGTGTTTGACTAGTAAGGCAACGGTATGTTCAGATAAAGGTTATGTTTTCCTTATAAAGGGATCACGGAAAGGATACGTACATATGGTAGAGTGATAGTTAAAGTTCATCTACGCAAATGTAAGTAACGAGTATTGGGAGTAATCGGTAAGATACAAATGGATTATAAGCTAGAGGTGAAGTATAAGTAATGGAATGAGGAAAGAGTATGGATTATAAGAATTACGATGTTTAACAACATCTATAATGAAATGGTCTAAAGTTACGAGATTCTTACGAAGGTAATTACATTATTTCCGAGCCAGACAATGATTAGTATGGATAGATAGGGTTAAAAAGGTGGCGTATGATACTTGATGAGTTATAAAATGATAGAAGTAGTAAAGGAAAACAACAAGGGCAGTATAGGAAAGTATTTCGGGGAAACCCTACAGTTAGAGGGTTAATCGACAAAGATATAGGAGATGATCATGAATAAGATTATATAAGGCAGGAGGAATTAGAAATGGAAGAATATCACGGGAAGCTTTAGAACAAACATAATGCAGAATGTTAATGAAGGACTGGTAAAAAGCCAAATGGAACATGACAAGTAAAGACAAGGAAATTATGAAGAGAAATGGTGACGACAAGACTCGAAGACAAATTTGAATCGTGTGACGGTAGGTTGTGTAATTCTAAGAATTTACCTCGCTAGCCGATTGGGACTAGTAAATTACCTAAAGGACAAGTTCTCGCAAGCCGGACTTAATAGGGGAACCGCCTTAAATCACTGGTAAGAAAGTGAAGTGACTATTTAAATAGAACATCTAAGTAGAAGTGTGATCTGCTTGATGAGTACAAAAAGGAATATAGTAAGACTACAAGCAAACAAGGCAAGGATGCGTGATGATATGGGAGGAGCACATAAACATAGACGATGAATTAATTAGAAGGAAACTGAGGGACAGAAGTACAATTGAATCCTTTACTTAAATAAACAAGCAGGGACCCAAGGGAACTATTATGATTGCGGGATAAGGATGAACGGATAAAGAAAGCTGAAATAAGCCAAAAAAGAGATAGTTACAACTAGGCCAAGAACGATGAATGTGTCGACAAGGTAACAGAGTGGTGTTCCCAATAAGAACGTGAGGAAAACCCACAAAATGTGGACTAAAGAGGTCAACAAGGATACGACAATGAGATGAACCATCGGTTTACCACCCATTGGATGCGTTAGCTAAGGAAAGAGAAGCAAATAGGGTATTGAAGTCATACACAGAAGAGGCCTTAAGACAAGTGGTAGCTAAGGCAGATAGAGACAGCCGAGGAAGGAGATTTCTTAATCAAATATGATGAGGAGAGCTAGAGAAATTACGCCTCTTCACGAATATAACTACAATAACGTGAGCACCTCGTACATAAAGGACGACGACCTTACAGTAAGTACATCAAACTATTCAAAGTAGGGGAGCTTTATTATTTTAAATGGAGGAGACAATTATAATGATAACAGTGACGTAAGTTGCCAAAAGTTATAAACGAGTACCTTCAGCATCGAAATAAGATCAAGGTTGTGAACGACACCCTAGGGACGAATGTAGCTATGTCAAGTTAAGTTGTTGCAAGTCCAAATTATTTAGCTTTGATGATGGTAGAAACCACGCTCAGATGACACCAGTGTAACCAAAGCAACACTACAAATCGTAACTTAAAGATATATCCGATAAGAAATCAAGAAACAACAAAGACTATGAAGCCACGAAAGTGAGATGATAAAGTATTAGGCCAACATCGTGCCTTGTTAATGACAAAGAAATAGAAAAACTGTGACAAAGGGATTAAAAGATACTTTAAAGTAATGCATGAGTACAAATGAAAAGGAATGGAAAGAAACTAATAATAGGAGTGGTCAGACACTCTTTACATTAGGATATCAACTTGATTAATGAATTAATGTTAGGAGATATAAATCCAAAAGAAAAATTGCTGACATATAGAATGATGAATCAATCATAAGGGATTTGGAGATGGACCCAATTACGATTGCACTTGAAGTTAAAGACAGACCGTGAGATATCTAAATGGTGTAGTCGTTCAAAATTAGTCGTACCGCTATGAAATTGCAACCTTGAGGGATAACTGAGATGGTAGAAATGATAAAAGAGTTAGTATAATTTTCAAGGAAGGACTAAAGAAGAGAAACCATCCAAAATGAAAACAACAACGTGGACATTGAGGATAAGATTTGGAATTGACAATAAGAGAAGGACAGAAGTAGAAATAGTTAGTATAAAACTAAGCTAATATATGAAGACAGTTCTTCAATATCCAAAAAACCATGAAGGAATATGACAAACATGTATGGTAACATGAAGGCGGGAGCTAATTGATGATATCCATAATTTCATGTACAAGAAATCCAAAACTTGAGGGAAACCAGAGTCGAGTTGCAAGCAAAATGTAATAGAATGAGCCTAAACAAGAAATTATTGTCTATTGACGGTATGTTTAAATTAAGGTGAATTAAGATAGAGCTAATTTTATAGTGAATATGTTTACTCATAAAGTCTCAAGTGACTGACAAATGAGCAAGCCCGGGGGGGGGGGGGGAAGGATTTCTTCAAGCTCATTCGAAATAATATAGTAGGATTACCTTATAACCAAGGAGAAAAGAATATCGACAAGATTACTTTTAAAAAAAATAGAGTGTTCGATAAAAGAAGAGCCACAAACTGGAATTTAATAAAAAGAGATTTTGTGATCGAGGCCGATGTCATGTTCAAATGTGATAGAAATTTTGAGGTGAGAGTACGAAAAAGGTCCATTATCCACTCTATTCCATTAATTTTGGAACATTAAAGATATACCATTGTATTAAAGAATTACACTGACAAGTTGATATGAAGAAGAGAGTTATAAAACGTCAAGAACATAGCAGGTTAATTCAGAATATGATAATCAATATGGAGATGAGGAATGATTAATATGAAATTCTGTACAAATGTGATAAGTATGATCCTACATGGGTGACTATATATAGCTCAATAAGAACCATCTTACTTTTAGTGGAGGAGTACCAAAAGTTACGCGAAGTGATAAAGTGCAGGAAGTAGTATGGATAGATAATATCTCCACCTTCTATAAGGTGCCCAACTACAGAGAATTTCCATAAACTCTCTCAAGAAAAACTTGGATATCTAAGTTATCGGCGTCATGAATGGATGGTTAAGAGAAGCATACATAAGAAATGTATTGCGAGAAAAGGTCTTAAGCTGTACGGAGGGATAAGAAAGTTAACTACCATCTAATGAGTTAGCTTACAACAATAACTATCGTACTATATATATTTAAGAGGATCATTAGGATCATGAGACACCTCCTTATAGAGAATGGTGTAGAAGAAAATGTAGATTCACCACAAGATAGCTTGACAGAAATGTATCAAGGATCATGGAAAATTTCACATAAAGACGATATTAAGAAAATTTTGAGTTAGTAATGAGTCCAATCGTTTTCTGTATGAAGAGCATGATGGATAGTGAGATGAGTTGATCAAGGCATATATGCAAAGACATGTCCAAACTACCTGGGGGAAGGATTAGATGGAGGTTGACTTGGGAGAAGGAGTCATTTACCCGATTATAATGATTTTGATGTTGAATAAATGTACTAGATAGTATACAAGTAATAGAAAGTTGAAAATATTCCAATAGCAACGAACACGGTCCATAATGCCAACGAAGAGTACTACGATATCAAGAACGTGAGAAAGATTGTATAAGAGGCAAAATCATCTTTGCTCGAGGGTTGGTTGATCTTATTCACAAAGGAAACTTTGCAAAATTCAAGGACTTAAGGGATCAATGGTCACCCCTATACCCCCTATATTCGAAGATGAATGTTCTTAAGGGGGGGATGTTACACCTTAAAATTTTTGCATTGTTCGTAATGTAAGTAAACTAATATGAGTCTGGGGAAGCCATGAAACTCCTACAAGGCTAAGGGATACATTAAACAAGTGTTAAGCATGTACCAAAAGATTTCGGGGTTAAACGAATCAAAGATGTTATAACCCGTACATTTGGGGTAAAACTATGAGTGATTAATATGTTAAGGTAGCTGTGTTTTAAGTTATTTGAATCATATAATATTTGTATGTTAAATTTTGAAGTCAAGCAAGTCGTAAAACAAAAGTCGACAAAAGTTATTGCGAGTTACATTCATGTTTTTGCTTAAATTGGATCAAATGATTCAGAGATTTTATCCCAATATATTTGGAATTACGAGGTGATCCACCCATGAAATTGAATTTCTATGATTCTAGTTTCCAATTCATTAAACCATTTGTCAGACAAGACGTCGGATTATAGAGATATTCACATATTCGCGAGACTGCGCATGCAACCCTCTTTTGGGACCCACTTAGGTGGTGACCGACTTAGCCTCGCTTTAAGTACATTTCAAGGCTCATTTTTTGTCATGTTTTTACCAAACTTCGTTCCTAGACTCTCCTAAGACCCCTCTATCAGTTTATAAGAATTTTGCGTAAATTCAAAGTGATTTCACCCAACTTCAACATCAAAAGTTAGCTCTAGTGAAGAATAACACATCTACAGTGTTGTGGCGAATTCAAGGGTTGTTGTGATCTGTTCAAGGCTTTGATTTCAAGTTATAATAGCTATGTAAGGTGAGTAAAACACTCTTTTGTTTGTGCTTACACTTTTTCCTGGGTTGGTAAAGTAGTTTGGATGAAAAACTACAAGTTAATATTTGAAATAATATGAAATGTTGTTGTACTGTTTGGAGGATATATATATATATATATATATATATGGCTTCTTACTGCTGGAAATGATGGAAAATAATTTGGTTATGATGTTGTTGTTGTTATAATGCATGACCAAGTATCTGTTTGATGGATAAGGTTACAAGCTAGAAGAAGAAATGGCCACTCGATGCTTGAAAGTTGTTCGTTATTAATTTTTAATTCTTGTTGGGCTGCTTTTGTTTATTATTAAGGATGGATATAAGGCTGGTATATTATAAAAATATGTTTGTCAGCATGCTGGTTATGTTGTATGTTTGAGATAAGATCAAGAAATGGTATAAGGGTTTGAATGGGTTCCAATTCGAGTTTGCCGCTCGTCGTGAGATGTTAATGACTTGTTGTTGATATAATGTGCCTTGTTGTTGGTGTTTATATTTGTTGTGTTACTTTGGTTGTTGCTTCTTATATATGGAGTTAGAGGGAGTCAATGTTATAGGGGATATGTTGCCCAAATTTATATAGATAAGTTACTAACGTAAAGAATCAACTAAGTCTCTTAATGGTATTAACCATAGACCTTATTGTGCTTATGTATATTAAGTTGTATTATAGAATACATCGGGATACTGTGGAGTTGAGGAGACTGAGGTATGTGAGGCTGATTTCCTTCTTTGGCATGATTTAACATAAGTGAGTTCCTCGAAATAATTCTTTACGAAGAAATCCTAAGTTTCTATATTTATCCTTGAGCAAGTTATTCACATCCCTTGAGTATTCCTTGTTGATCATATTCTTCATATTTGTTATGTCTCCTGGGAATTAGTTAAGGTTGAATAATATAGCGACAATAACAATAGTTGGTGAATAATGATCACATGTCACTCTAACTCTGACTATAGTGACTTTTGAGCTTGGTCTTGCATTGCATGTATATATATGTATCTATTTTATCACACCACGCCACACTATAATCAACCGGACATTCACTTATATGTGCACCCCACTGATCAGTTGGGCAGATACCACCGTGTTCTATATGGTCGGGCAGTTTCTTGTGAGCTCACCCCACAAAGGGATTTGATATGATGATATGACCCATAGAGTGGCCCGATGTTTACTTACATGCATATATTCATGTTTGTACCAGTTGTGAGCCCTTTAAGCCTGTTCTGAGTTGCAGGTTGATTTCTGAACCTTTACCTCTCGTATTACATTATGTTTTACATATGTTATCCCCTGACATATTCAGTACACTTTTCGTACTGATGCCCTTTTCTGGGGAACTGTGTTTCATGCCCGTAGGTCCTAGTAGATAGATTGACGGTCCTCCCAGTTCAGTCGAGGGTGTGTTACACTCCACTTGTTCCGGAGTTGCCTTTTGGGTCATATGTTTATGTTATGTAGCTATGGGTATGACGGGCCTTGTCCCGACCTAATGTTATATTGCACTACTCTTAGAGGCTTATAGACTAGTGGTTTATGTATTTGTCATTTTGTATGGCCTTGCTAGCCTCTTGTCACTCGGTTGGTATAACTCTTTGTCCTTATTAGCCTTATGATGTTAATTATGGCCTTGTCAGCCTTATTTTATATCCACATATTGATTATGTTATCATTTTATCAGGTCGTCATATTTAGTTTTTCCTCTTGTGGATGTTATCCTGAGGCCTTGTTGGCCTAGACTATTTACAGTTATGCGATGATATATATGTGGTACGCTCGGGACGTCCAGGAGCTGGGTGTCGGCCATACCCCCCGAAGCTAGGGTGTGATGGTATGTAAGACAGATAACGACATAAGTAAAGACATCAATGTAACAGAGGAATAAGAAACTCAACATGGACTCTGTAGTGCCACTGAGGCTATGATATTCATATATATATATATATATATATATATATATATATATATATATATATAAGCCATACTCTAGGGTTGCATCATCATCATCAAGCCGCTCTTTGGGGCTAACATAATCATAACGTACCCAACTGCAGTGGTGTGCACATATAAGTACCTATCAGACCGACTATAGCGTGGCGCAGTAAGGAAAATATATATATATATATATATATATAATGCATGAATGACCTCAGAAGAACGTTATGAACATGGTCGGAGTGACATAAGGTTGGTAAACCTCTGAATACGTTATGTGAGCTAACTTGTCAACTTATGATGTCCTAAGAAGCAGAAAATACCATCAACATATGCCTTATAAGGGAAGCCAAGAATCATAACATAAACATGATCATATACTTTTCATTAGAATGAAGAACTTGCATGTTTTCTAATTACCAAGAATAGAACTTTATTGGAAGGACATTCGTTTATGTTACGTTCGTTCGGTATCATGCAAAAAGAAAGAGAGAACGTGCCTTACCATACCTTTGTCATTTACTTAACAACTCAGCGTACAACTTCCCATAGTACTTAAATCTCATAACCACAACATAAACTAGGGTTAATGCCATGGAAGAACTTAAAACACATTTCTAAGCTATTAGCTCTCTCATAGAAAATTGAGCAACACTTCCCCTACATTTCCTTACTTTCCCAAATTCAAAACAACACCAAACAACAACATTAACAATATCAATAACTAATCCCATCTATTCAGCCCCCTTAATAACGTAAAAACAACTCCAACGACTCAAGCAATAGTACAACGAGCGACAAACTCGATTTACGATTAACAAAACTATGGCTTTAAACCCATTTTCCTTCCAAAACTTGTTGAAAACAGCAACCATAACATACTTAGTTTATTCCATTAATTTCCAGACACAAAATACCATAAGGGGGCTTACAAAACAGTTCAACAAACAACGACAACAAAACTACGATTTCCGACCTTTATCTTACGGGTTTGCAATCATACGAGCTAGCCATAACTCCTGCAAGATTAAATACATGAAGGAGAAGTTAAATTTTACCTCAAACAATAAAATCACCTCAAATATGAAGTTACTTCACTTGGAAGAATCCTCCAAAACAACCACAAGAAGAAGAACAACGATCTCACAAGCACTACGAGATTCCCGACGTTCAATTTGCATTGTTTACCTTTAGAATCATGTAAGAACTCTTAGAGAAGCTTTAGGGGTGGTGTAGGATCCGTTTTGGTCGAAAAATGACCAAAACTGAGCTCTTAAGAAACTTTAAACTGACCAAAGGTCGGCCACCGCCTCAAGTGGGGCCCAAAGGGGTTGCCTGCGCAGTCTCGCAAAAATGTGAATATCTCTCTACTCCGATGTCGTATTGACGAACAGTTTAATGCATTGGAAACTTGATGTATATTCAAGCACTTTTAGGAAAAATCAAATTACACTAGAGCAAGCTAAGATAAGAAGAAGAAGAAGGTAACTATGGATTTCTCATTTCATACCCCAAAAAGGGTCATGCTCCTATTACATATACTCTGATATTCCTCCCACAAAACGTGACTTGTGGGTGGGATTAAAAGTGCTCAATAGAAAATATAAAAGGACAATTGCGTAAAAAAGGAAAACTGTAACTTAAAAATATCTGGGACTAAATTGTAAACATGGAAAGATAATAACTAACTCCAAACAGCTTCCATGTACTGTATCGCAAGTTTAAGGTACTACCATCATTGCTGGGGCACATCAATACCACCCCCTCAAGAACATCCTTCTCCTCAAGGATGAAATGTGGAAAATCGAACCTGCAGGGCATGAACATCTTCCCATGGAGCTTGATCTGCAGGCAAATTCTCCCATTGAATAAGCAACTGTACAACAACCTTGTTTCCTTTTTGAACTAGCCTACGATCCAAAATATTGACAGGCTGAGAACAGTAGGGACTAGTTAAATTAATGGCAGAGCTAACTTGTAAGCAATATTGCCCAGTTTCTGAAGGATTATATAAGGACCACAATAATTGAAGGACAACTTGCTAAAATGCTGAGTTGACATAGTAACCTGCCTATGTGGTTGGAGCTTAATAAAAGCCCCGTCTCCCACCTGTAACTTCCTATCATACCTCTTCTTTTTTGCCTTAGAAACCATCCTCTGCTAAGCCCTAGTCAAATGAAATTTCAACAACAGAAATTTGAACTCCCTAGTAATCAAGATCCCATCCACCTCTGGTACATCAGACTCCCCTACTAAATAAGGCAAATGCAATGGTGGAGGTTGACCATACAATGCTTCAAAGGGGTGGTTTGAGTAGAGGTATGAAAGGTAGTGTTTTACTAATACTCAGCATATTGCAAATATTGAACCCAATCAGAGGGAGAATTAGCACAATAACATCTAAGAAAGGTTTCCAAACATCTATTCACAACCTCAGTCTGCCCATCCGTCTGAGGATGATATGCAGTGAAGGATGAGAAATAGCTAAAAAATAAGCATACTTAGTCAATCTATCCACCACCACCCATATGGCTGACTTGCCCTCAGATTTAGGCAATCCCTCAATGAAATCTATACTTATGCTTCTCCAAGTCACAGTAGGAATTTGTAAAGGTTGTAATAAACTGGGGTAAGCATCGGAATTTGCCTTGCTCTTTTAACATACATCACATCTCCTTACATAGGATTCAACTTCCTTTTTCAAACCCTTCCAATAAAACAAAGCAGCTATCCTTTTATAAGTATGATCCATGTCTGAGTGACCCCCTATCAAGGAATCAGCCATAGCTGCAATATTTCAGACCTAAAAAAACTAATCAGGACCTACCACTAACTTCCCTTTTCTTCTCAGTTGTTGATTAATAAAAGTGTATCCTTGGACTGATCCATCTGTTGTATCAAAGCTACCAACTGATCATCCAACTGCCAACTAGCCATTATGGCTTGTAAAAGGTTAGCTCTCACAGTAGACAAAGAGATTGCAACCAGCTCAACAACTGGCATCCTAGACAAGGCATCTGCTGCCTTATTCTTCTTATCTTTCTTATACTCTGTGTCAAAATCAAACTGTATCAACTTAGTAATCCATTTCAATTGGGAACTTGTATGCAACTTTTGATCCAAAAAGAATTTAAGTGCCTTTTGATCAGTCCTAAAAGTGAAATGAACACCCATCAAGTGCTGCTCCCGTTTAGCAACTGCCATGACAAGTGCTAGCAATTCCTTATCATAAACAGAAAGGGCTAATTGCTGGCCAGATAATCCATTGTTGAGGTAAGCTATGGGTCTTCCTAATTGCATTAAAATAGCACCCAAGCCCAAATCACAAGCATCAGTCTCTACAATGAAAGGAATTGAAAAATTTGGTAAAGCTAACACAAGAGCAGATGTCAATGCCTCTTGCAATGCATGAAAAGCCTCAGTGGCCTTAGCAAACCACTTAAATCCCTCCTTATTCAACAAATTTGTCATAGGTCTACTGATCTTACCATATCCTTTGATAAACCTCATGTAATACCCTGCTAAACCCAAAAAACCTATAAATTGTTTGAGGTTTGTGGGCACATGCCAAGATTTCACTACTTGAATCTTTTTTGGATCTGTCTCCACCCCTTGAGCAGATATCAGATGGCCTAATTATTCAACTCTGGAAGTACCAAACACACACTTAAACTTCTTAGTAAAGAGATGATGTTCTCTCAGTAGCTCAAAGGTAATACTCAAATAATTCACATGCTCTATCAAGTCCTGACTGAAAACCACGATGTCATCAAAGAAGACTATAATAAATTTTCTCAAATGCTTCTGAAAAATATGGTTCATCAGGCATTGGAAACTAGATGGAGCATTGGTTAAGCCAAAAGGCATCACTAAATACTCAAAATGGCCTGAGTGTGTTCTAAAAGCAGTTTTATGTATGTCAGCTGTAGCCATTCTAATCTGGTGATAGCCAGATCTCAAGTCAATTTTAGAATAAATCCTTGAACCCCCTAACTCACCAAACAGTTATTCAATAATGGGTATGGAAAACCTATCCTTGATAGTCATTTGGTTCAGGGCCCTATAATCCACACACATTCTCCAGCTACCATCCTTCTTCCTCACTAACACTACTGGTGAAGCAAAGGGACTGCAGCTATGCTGAATCAAGCCATGTGTCATCAATTCAGACACCATATTCTCAATAATATCCTTCTGTTGAGGTGGGTATCTGTAAGGTCCGTTGTTAACTGCAATATGGCCCTCATTTAATGGAATATGATGATCAAAAGACCCTCTAGAAGGAGGAATATCCTTAGATTCCTCAAATAAGTCTTTATTCTCCTGAAGAACAACCTTAATCTCAGGTGGAACCTGATCAATTTCAGTGTTCTTCTTTCCTTATTCCCCAGAAGTTTCTTGGTGAACCACTTTAATCTTGAAAATATGAGCCTGCTCATGTTGCACTTTATGTAATGAAGTTGAATCCACCAGCTGCAGTTTCTGAGTCCTCCCCTGCAAAGCAATGAGTTGTCCTTGGTACTCAAACTACATTGTCAACTTACTGAAATTGAACAATATGTCACCTAATTCACTCAGTTATTGACATCCTAACACCAAGTCACAGGTTCCTAAAGGTAACAACAAGAAATCTGCCTTGAATACAGTGTTCTTTAACAACCATTCTAATCCCTTACACATCCCACTAATGGGCACAGAATTACCATCAGCCAGACTAGCATCTAACAAGCTACAAGGATCTACCTTACATCCCATCTTAATAGCCAATGAACTATCCATAAAATTATGAGTGGATCCTGTATCAATGAGAATATTCAATACTCTTTTGTGAGAGTATCCAGCTAGCCTTAGAGACTTATACCCGTTAGTCCCATTCAAAGCATGAATTGAGATCTCACAAGTTTCAGCCACCTCCTCCACATGCATTACCTCATCTTCCACCATAACTTCTAGTTCCTCTTCTTCTTCTAATTCAAGCAAATACAGTTGTGCCTTGGACTTACATACATGTCCAGGCAGATACTTTTCATCACATGTATAACATAGTCCCCTAGACCTCATATCCCTCAATTCTGTAGGACTCAACATTCTCCTCTTTGATCTATCAGCAATATCAGGTGCCTTAGGGTTAGGGAAATGGTTGGATGGTATAGTAATGGGCTTCTGGGTGGTGTAAGAAGAAGTTGGATATCTTGATTTAGTGAAGGGTTGGTGATTGGAAGAGGGTACTTTCATGGCTTGAAATTATTTGAGAAAGTTGGATTCTTGCTAAATGGTAAGTCTGAGGTAGAGAGTAAGGTCTGAATAACCTAACTGCATCACCTAACTCAAGTTTAAGCCCATTAAGGAAGATACTTATAGCATATCCAATGTCTAAATTGATTCTTATCATGGCTCTATAAAACACCTCTTGATATTCAGCTACAGTTCCTTTTTGACTTAGCTTTACTAACGCACTCATGAGTTCATCAAATTCAGCTTCAAACCTATAATGCAAAAATATACTCATCCCAGCTTGATGCCATTGTATATCTACATCATTAAAATACAAATCAGCTACTGATACTTTATGGTGAGGTTGTAGCTCATCTATATTGAAGAATTGATCTACTTTGTACGACCAATCCTGAAAATTCCTTCCATTGAATCTGGGAAATTCGATCTTAGAATACCTCAATAAGGACTGGGAAAAAGGATGATTGTGATTCATGTGTGGATGGAACTGATTGTACTGGTAAGAATGAGAGTGTTGGGATGGGTAAGGTGGAATCTGGGTTGCAAAATAAGGTTGTTGAGGATATGGGTTAGAAGGAGTGGGGTTGTGATGAAATTGTAACGAAGGAACTGGAGTTGCTATATGCATGTTGTTTGAGAAAGGAATCTGTGTACTGGTCATGAGCTTTGAGAAATTTGGATGCGCTAGTTGTGTGGGTACTTGTGGAGAATAAATAGGGGACGATACAGAGAGTCGAGTGCTATTACCTTGCAAATTCGAAGGTCCTTCAGTTGGTAAGTATAGCTCATCCACCTGATCCTCTCTAATTATGGGTAATTTACCTCTATCACTTCTCCGACTGGCATCAATTGAACTTCGAAGCTCACGATACGACTTCTCCTGCATCGATTCCAATTGACTTTGTCTCGCCGAGAACTGCACCAAATTAACAGCCAATTTATCCAATCTATCGATCACATCTTGCATTTCCGATGCCATTGTTGAGCTCTATAGTGCGAGGACTACAACTCTGATACCACTGATGTAGATTCGAGCACTTTTAGGGAAAATTGAATTACACTAGAGCAAACTAAGCTAAGAAAAAGAAGGTAACTATGGATTTCTCATTTCATATCCCCCAAAAGGGTCATGCTCCTATTACATATACTCTGATATTCCTCCCACAAAACGTGACTTGTGGGTGGGATTAAAAGTGCTCAATAGAAATATAAAAAGATTTTGAATTTTAAATTAATATTTTTAATAATTATTATTTCTCTTTCATTTTCAGGATAATGCTCAATAGAAATATAAAAGGACAATTGTGTAAAAAAGGAAAACTGTAACTTAAAAATATCTGGGACTAAACTGTAAACATGGAAAGCTAATAACTAACTCCTAACAGCTTCCATGTACTGCATCGCAAGCTTAAGGTACTACTATCGTTGTTGGGGTACATCAAAACTAGACTAGTATACCTTCAATTTCGTTGGTGAACCATCCCGTAATTCCAAGTATATTGGGAGAAAAGATCAGGGACATTAGACCCAAATTTCAGTAGAATTATGAACATAACTTGTGATAACTTTTTTTGACTTTTGTTATACAACTTGCTTGACTTCAAAACTTAATATGATTCAATAACTTAAAATACGACCTCCTTAGCATATTAAGCACCCCTAGATTTACCCCGAAAGTATGGCTTATAACATCTTTGATTCGTTTAACTTCCAACGATCACTATAATTCCTTAACACTTGTTTTAATCCATAACTATCTTCGTAAAGGTCCTTAACCTCTCCGGATCATATTAATTCACATATGATGCATTCTAACATGAAAGTACGGTGTGTAACAGTGTGACACGGCCGACATCAAATGTTTCTAACTTTGACTAAGTGAACCAACTAAATATAGCTATCCATACCATGAAATAATGCATGTTAAACCTAATGAAAATAATCATGTTTGCAATAAATGTATCATGTGGCTAATTTGCCAAATCACAATCTTGTACACTTAAAATATGATTCTTACAACATGTGTCATGCGTGCATAATAATATAGAGACTCTGGAGCTGTAGTGGGCTCACCAAGTGAAGACTAGAATGGGGAAGTCACTAAACTCACGGCGACATCGTCCAATGTGCCTGTTCTTGTAAACTGGCAACATTGCAAAGGAAGTCTAAGTACACGATAGGTACTCAGTGAGCATCACAGACTCCGACTAAAGGGTTGGAATGAGGACAAGAACATAATGCAATTATTATTGAAGTGTGTGATCATCTGAGCTTTTAGATCGAACACACTTTTAATATTTTATTATATTCTCAATACACCCCCTCATGTGCTGGCCTGATTTCTTTTCATGGTCCAAGCACGTGGAAATTCTTTTTGAGAATTGGTGGCGGTGAGGTTCGATCCCAGGACCGTTGGCCTGATCTGATACCATATTGAAGTGTGTGACCATCTGATCTAAAAGGTTAAACTTTTAGATAGAATACACTTTTAATATTTGATTATATTCTCAATATGATACACGTCATGTAAAAAAATCATACCTGTAAATGTGCCCTTAGACCTGGAACATAGTATAACCGAACATAAAGTACAGTAAGTGGGGAGTTCCTTTAGACACGAACATCATCATCCTACTCATAACTGGATCATGTGATGTATCATGCACGAGTGAGCACGACGACCAATACCTCATTACCAAGATCGTCACACCTAGTATAGAACAATACTTCCTATAGTAGAAAAGCTAAAAAATAAATATTTAATATATATTTTTTTACCCAAGATCCTTAGGAGGGTAGAACACATTCACCATGCCACATAAACATAAAAGGGTGCTTATTAATTTTACTTTAAACTAATTCATGGGATATTAGGACCTTCGTAAAGTTTCAATGTCTTTTTGAAAAAGTATCATAGTTCAAAAGGATTCCTATATTTTCTCCCTTCTTTTACATGTAATGTGAGTTCCTTGCGCCCATCGTATATTCCCTCGTTATAAATTATAGACTTTCTGAAAGAAATAATATCTTGATTATTTTCATTAATTGAAAGGCTATACATAAAAGTTACATAATAGGAGAATCTTATTCCTATTCTATTCCTAAAACTTTATTCTATACATTTATGGTAATAAACTAATTATGGTAATACACTACTAATTATATTACAACTTTACCTAAACTAGGATACTAAATATTTACCATAAATTACATTGACTAATAGGCACAAATCCGAGAGTCCTAATAGGCATAAATCCGAGATTCAATATACACAATATACACATGTATATTGTGTGTATATTTAACACACCCCCGCAATCATAGCGGGCGGTCTTCGAACGCTGAGACTGTCCCTAAAATCTTCAAAAAGGACCGAGGGAAGACCCTTTTGTAAAGATGTCGGCAATTTGATATCTCGACGGGACATGGCATACGCGAACTTGACCATGGGCAACCTTTTCATGGACAAAGTGAATGTCCATCTCGATATGTTTAGTGCGTTGATGCTGAACCGGATTACCAGAAAGGTAGATGGCACTAATATTATCGCAATATACCAAGGTTGCCTTCTAAATGGGACAATGAAGCTCCAAAAGCAAATTACGTAACCAACATGATTCTGAGACCACATTAGCTACCCCTCGATATTCAGCCTCGGCACTTGAGCGGGATAGAGTTAACTGACGCTTTGCAGATCAGGAGACCAAGTTGTTGCCAAGAAACATACAATATCCTGACGCAGACCGTCTGGTGTCGGGACAGCCACCCCAATCAGCATCTGTATACGAGCCAAATGTGGATGTCAAGGAAGGATATAAATGAAACTCATAGTCAAGTGTACCTTGAATATACCGAATGATGCGTTTGAGCGCATTCATGTGCTCAATTCTGGGACCATGCATGAATAAACACACATGCTGGACAGCATACGTAATATCCGGTCTCGTAAAGGTAAGATACTGAAGGGCCCCTACAAGACTGCGATAGTGGGTCGGACCCTCGTAGGGTACGTCGGTCGCGGCACTAAGCTTGGAGTTCGTATCAACTGGAGTGGAAATGGACTTACAGGATGACATCCCAGCCCTCTCGATGATCTCAGTTGCATACTTCCATTGAGACAAGAATAATCCATCGGAATGACGAGTGACGGCAATCCCCAAAAAATAACTCAAGGCACCTAAGTCTTTCATAGAAAACTCAGAGCTGAGCATGGTTATAATAGACTGCGTAAGGCATCAGAAGAAGCAGTCAAAATGATATCATCCACATACAACAGAATGTAGGCCAAGGACGAACCACGACGGTAGATGAACAAGGAATTATCTGACCTACTGTGAGTGAACCCAATAGTCGAAACATAGTCAGAAAACCTTGTATACCAGGCCCTGGAAGACTGCTTAAGCCCATATAAGGACTTCTTCAATAAACAGACATGATGAGGATGTTTGGGATCCCTGAATCCCAAAGGCTAATGCATATAGACTGTCTCCTTGAGATCACCATGTAGGAAAGCATTTTTGACATCTAACTGATGAATAGGCCATGCTTTCGAAAGAGCCAAGCTAAGCACAGTGCGGATGGCAGCTAGCTTGACCACCAGACTGAACGTATCACCACAATCTATACCAACCTACTGAGTCTTACCATCACCCACAAGCTGAGCCTTATGTCGTGCAAATGAACCATCTGAATTTTCCTTGTGAGCAAATATCCACATAGACCTGATAATATTAATACCAGATAGACGGGGTACCAACTCCCACGTCTTATTATCAATAAGAGCATTATATTCATCGGTCATAGCAATTTTTCAATTCGGGTCGTTTAAGGCAGACATAGGATTACGGGGCAAGGGAGATTCAGAGACATTAGAATGTAAATTAAAATGTCTTTTTGGTGTAAAAAACCCATGTTGAATACGAGTGACCGGTCTATGACGAGGAAGAATTGGGTGGATTTTGGGAATTTACTGGGCTCGAGACGGATGGCGATGGCGGTGGGCTCTTGTGCCCAACTCGAAATAGGGAAGGCTGGACCAGTTCAGAGTGGGTTGGACCGCCCAATCGCTGAAGCCCGGATGGCGTCTTAGTCCCGAGCGATGATGGGTGACGGTCTAGTGGGGCCAGCGGGCAGTGGACCCGCTGGAGAATTTTTGGTGTGAGATACGTCCGAAAAATGTTGAATAATATACGGGGATATACTATCATCCAAAAAATGTATACGAACTAGGCACGAGAGTATTAACTTTAGCAAATGGAAATTGGGATTCATCAAAGATGACATGGCGATTAATGATGATTTTATTGGAGGTTAAATCAAAGCATTTGTAACCACGATGATTAGATGAAAAACCCAAAAACACACACGGAGTAGACCGGGCCTGAAGTTTGTTAATTGTGGTGGATGAGAATAACGGATAACATAAACACCCAAAAACCTGAAGATGAGAATAAGAAGGAGACTTATTATATAAAATTTGAAGGGGGGGAGAATATGTCAGACCTTTGGATGGAATTATGTTAAGGAGATATGTAGCCATTTGAAGAGTATGATGCCAAAAAGACGGGGGTACGGAGGCATGAATCATAAAGTTCAGACAATGTTATTAATGGTACGAATTTTGCGTTCGGCTTTCCCATTTTGTGAAGAAGTATGAGGACAAAAAAAATGAAAATTGATCTCATTATTAGCACAGAATTCCCGAAATACCCCATTGTCATACTCTTTGCCATTATCACATTGAATATTTTTAATTTTCCGTTCGAATTGGGTTCTAATGAATGCTCTAAATTTTAAGAAGATGGAAAAAACTTGGGATTTTTTCGCTATTGGAAAAGTCCATAAAACTTAGAATAATCATCCAAAAAGAGAACATAATACCGATGACCCAAAGAACTAAGAACATGAGACGTCCATAAATCACTATAAATACTACGCACACCCTTACAAGAAATAAGATTGTTTTTATCTAAGGAAGACAAAATAGATGACCCCGAATGACTTAGACGAGCATGCCACAAAGACGGAGCTAGAGCGGAAAAAGTGGAAGGCATTGCGTGACTCGAGAAATCGGAACTTGGCGTGATAGGATAAAGATCATCCCTACTATCACACCTCATGAGAGGACTCCCCGTTTTGAAATCCTTCACCGAAAACCCAAATGGATCAAATTCTATGGACACGGAATTATCAGTGGTGAATTTTCGGACAGACACCAAACTTTTAAGCAATTTTGGAGCGTGAAAGGTATTTTTCAAAATAAGGGGTAGATGAGGGGGAGACAATGTTTTCTGTCCATACCCTTGAATTGGAATTGAATTACCATTACCAACAATTATACCACGATTGTTGCTCAAATTTGAATAAGACGAAAGAGTACCTGAGTCGGACGTCATGTGAGTAGTGGCGCCGGTGTCCATGTACCAATTTGGGTTTGAAGGATTTATTCCAAGCGTGTGCATCGCGGCTTCAATATCGGTAGGTGTGGGGCCCACTGCATGATAGGCCTGGTGGGGCCCAAAAGTGCCTTCCTGCTTACTGAAACTGCCACTGTAACGTTGGGCTGGAAAAAAAGTGGGCCCGGAAATTAGGCAGTGGGCCGTTGTGGAAAGCGGGCGATGGGCCAAAGCGTTGTTGGGCCGCCCATCGAAAGTCATTGGTCGCAATCGCCGCTGAGCCCAAATCGCAGCTGTGGGCTCGCCGCCATTGCATAGAGGCCCACTGTGGGCCCCAGAACTGTTGCTGTTGCTGCTGACCACCGTGAGGACCCCCACCGCCACCACCATTCTGCCGGCTGCCGCCGCGGTTCTTTCCATTATTTTTTTTATTTCCACCATTTTTGCCGCCACCATTGTTGCGGTTTTGGCCTGAGTTGTTGGAACCGGTAGGATACACCTTGGACTCGGTCATCATGACTACGGGACTAGTACCGGTAGCCGCTCGTTTTGCCATGCCTGCTTCTTCTAGTGTAAGCATAGAACGAGCCTGATAAAATTGTGGAAGCGGATTGCTTTGCCGAAGAAGCGTTCCAACACCACTATAGGCCTCGAAGAGGCCGGAAACCATTTGGAGGACCAAACGATCGTTCGAAACCGGCGCGCCAACATTGCGAAGTTGGTCCGCCAATTCCTTTAATCTTTTGCAATAAGCCGAAACATTAGGGAAATCTTCTATATTGACGTGGGAGAAATCCTGCTCAAGGGTAACTGCTCTAGAATTTTGATTATCTTGGAATATATCACGCAGTCTATCCCAAGTCGCCTGTGCCGTAGCGTTAGGCTCAATAATTGTTTGCAAAAGGTGGGTAGATATAGTGGAATATATCCACTAAAGGACGGTAGCATCAAGAGTCGTCCACAACTTATGATCATCCTCGCGTTTTGGCACATTCGTATCCCCAGGAGCCGCGGGGATTATGTGATGGATGACTTGATGCGAGCGTGCATGAACTTTGAACAGTTCGGCCCACGTCGCGTATTGGACGTTTTCTATTTCAAGAATGATAGGGATATGATTCTTGATATTAGAAACATTAAGGGCATGGTGAAACGTGTTCTTTGACGTAGACATAACGACAGAACAATACGTGATTGAGGGATTTGGAAGAAAAAAATTGGAAAGAGGAGGACACCGTCGGGGCACGGAAAACGAGAGAAGGGAGCTCGGATTCCGGCTGTTTGGACAGAAATTTTGAGAGAGGAATTTAAGACCTAGACTTCTGATACCATGAAAGAAATAATCCCTTGATTATTTTCATTAATTGAAAGGCTATATATACAAGTTACATAATAGGAGAATCATATTCCTATTCTATTCCTAAAACCTTATTCTATACATTTATGGTAATACACTAATTATGGTAATACACTACTAATTATATTACAACTTTACCTAAACTAGGATACTAAATATTTACCATAAATTACATTGACTAATAGGCACAAATCCGAGAGTCCTAATAGGCACAAATCCGAGATTCAATATACACATGTCTATTGTGTGTATACGTGTGTGTAAATTGTGTATATTTAACACTTTCCATATCCCCAATTACCTATCCTTGAAAACTTTATTCCTGAACTTCAGGTTTCCTATTTAGGAGTTCTCATGTACAAGAAAACCATGTAGAGTAAAGAAAAGGTTTATAAACAAAGTAATGGAAATTAGTTAAGGAATATGTATCTTGAAAGAAAACAGTGAGAAAGACTATCAAGAAAGTTCTCTTGAGAATTTTTCTGTGTATATATAAACTACAAACTAATTAAATTCCTTTCCAGCAACAAGAACAAAGCCTTAAAGAAAACATTACAGATTAGCAAAATATGAATTCAAAGAGAGCTGTAGTTGCTACACCAACTAAAGTATATGAAGATTTTGTGCCAACATCAAAGCTGGTTCATGAGGAAGAACACTACGACACCCTTCACCTTAATCTTCCAGGTGCTTTATTCTTCCTGTCATTGATTATTTGTTCTCGTCCTCCTCCTAGCAGTGACGGATCTAGACTAGATGTGGATTCGGTAGAATCTGTTGCAACTAACTTGGACTATATATGTGCGTGTGCGAGGAAAAAAATGGCACATATATAAAGATCAGAACCCATTGACTCTAAAATTCTGGATTCGCCACTGCTTCTAACCAAAATGGTGCATGCATACACTTGCTTTTTCTGGATGTTAGGATTTAAAAGGCAGCGGGCACACCACTTAATAATTATACTTACCTCTCGAAAAAAATTCCTTAAATGTTCTACAGAACATATAGTCATATAGTATATGGTATGAGCTCGTCTAGTGCACATGCAACTAGTGGTTATATGTTGCATTCTCCTCCAGTGATATTAACCTTGCAACATGATGAGAAACTACATATTTTCATGCCTTTTGTCACCTGAGATATTTGACAAGTCATGTATCCACATCACGCACAATAGTTGTTACATTCTTTATTATATATTTCATAGCTAACCTTAAAGATAAACTCTTCTGGAACGTATTGATTTCATATATGATTAATTATAAAGAAAATAGATATTGAGTCTAACTCAACCCAAGAAGCTAACTTATGAAATGAGACAACAACTTATTCCCTCAACCGATATGGCATACTTTAACTATTACAGACTAATAAACATTGAGAATCCACAGGTTTCAAGAAGGAACAGCTGAGGGTTCAACTGACCAGAACAGGAATTCTGAAGATCAGCGGACAAAGGCCAATTGGGCAGAATAAATGGCAGAGGTTTCAGAAGGAATTTCCTGTTGCAGAAAATTGTGACAAAAGCAAAATCAGTGCAAAGTTTGAAAATGGAATTCTTCATGTTAAACAACCAAAACTGATAACTTCATCAGTGAAAAGGGATAAGGAATTGGCAGCCCGAGAAGCTGAGAATACCCCTGCAGCTAAAAGACAGAAGACCACTTTACGAGATGAATTTACTAAGCAGGATAATACTGATAATACCCCTGCTAAAGGGTCAGCAAAAGAAGAACAAAGGAACAATAGTCCTAAAACCAGCGAGCAAACAGAATCTAAAAGTCTTGCAGAAAAAAAATTACCAGCAGATGAAAGTAGTTCAAGCAGTAGTTCTTACAGTGAATCTGAAAGTGAATCGACAGATGATGAAACAACCAGACATACCAGTTGTTTGGCTGCAAACCTGAAGAAGCCAAAGAAAGTGATGAAAATGAGTCTTGTTGCTCTGTTGGTTCTTGGAATCAGCCTCTATGTCGCCAACGTGACGAAGTCCTCGTAGCTGTATCGTGAATAGAATAACTAACGAACGATCTCGTTAATTCTTATTTCTAAACTGTACTCAATCAATTTGTTATGAATCTGAAAACCAACATTTGAATAAATCATAAGTGCTGGATAAGGTGCAATGGTCTGCATCATTTGGACCCATTGTATATAGGCTGCACCTGCCTCTACTTGCACGGTTGAGCAGCTACTTAACAGATTAATTGCTTACTATCATTTTCGTTGGATTTCTATTCCAAGATTATATGCAATTAGCATAATATGCAATGATCTACCAGTACTTTGTTATACTTTGTTCACCTAATCCTGCAGAAAACAGCAACCACAACTAAACAGAATAACGACAACATCTAAGGGGCGGGAAATAGAAAAGAAGAATACCAAGCTAAGTTCATAATAGTACCATTTAACTTCCACACACACTAAATGTTTCAGAACATAAAACACTTATACAAGTACTTTAACTAGATGATAGCTGTAATCATCCTTGATTCAGTTTAGCCTCTGTGTTGAAGAGGACGATAAGCATAACTAACATGCCTCTACTGTAATAGTACATAATTAGCCAATTTCACATTTGGGAATTCCAAGCTCACAATAGCCCACTTATCTTCAGCAATAAAAAGCACAATAGTACCGTGGGGAAGACCTCATCTCAAATGGATTTGTACACTCTGAACCTGTTGGAAAGGAGGTAACTTGTGGTCTCTGCAGTCATCCTCACACTAGAATTTGCTTTTGAGACAATAGAGGATTTGGATGGTGTCACTCCAGAAGGTGATTTCTCGTTTACACTGAGCTCTTGGACACCATGCGAAATGGAAGATGCATTAACCTTTTCATCTGCCAAAGTCATGAATACTTAGTTGCATCAGAACCAGTAATAATAAGCCAATCACATTAGTCGGAACGAATACATGGTGAAAACTATGAGACAAACCTTTGAATTTTTCTTGACCAACAGAAATGGACAGTGAATCCATGATAGGTTCAGTTTTGACAACTTTACCTTCCAAGTCCAAGGAAACAGTTGAAGGTTCAGCAGCATGGAAGGATTTGCCTGGAATTGGAGCAATTGTAGAAAAGTAAATTTTTTGATAATCATTGTTATGTTGATCTCAAGACAAACAGATATTAGTTCGAACAAAGTTCCCTTAGGATGTATTTGGTATGGAGGAAAACATTTTTGCGATTGGTCAAGTGTAAAGAAAGCAGAAGAAGAATACTTACATTTTGTTAAAGCTATATAAGCAACCTTGGCAGCATTTTCTTCTGCCTGTTTCTTGGACTTTGCACCATCTCCGTGAAAGATTTTCCCTTCAATTTCCACACTTGAGAAGAATGTCAGATTGTGACGCTCACCGACACTCGTGCGAGTCTTGTAGAAAACTCTTGTAACTGCTGGTGTTACTCTGCATGAAAAGAATAAAAAGAAAAAAAAAGGAAAGATCACTTATTAACAGTATAGAAGACATAAGAATGGTGCATGAATGACATTATCAATTTTCAGTTTCCGTGCCAATCATCGAAATGAAAACTGAAAACACTAGAAGCAAACAAGACAGGTTGACTACTTAGCTAGAATTTAAGTCACATACATTGACAGAGTAAACAATTTTAAACTATTAGTGTAGTTCGACATACTATAGTAGGTAAATTACAATTTCTATCAGGTTACCAGGTAATGCTTATAATAGAGATTTACTTTTTACCTTATCAGTGACCTAATTGTGTAAATATTTAAACTCAGATAGATAACAAGGGGCTATTACCTTTACAAAGGCAACGGTAATGAGTTTCATTAATGCAAGCTGTGCAACAGCATCTTCTGCTTCCTCTGCAGTCTTGCATGCTCCAGGAATTTTGAACATTTCACCTGCCACTTCCACAGTTGCTTCGAAATAAAGATCTCCAGATGAACTCTTCCTTTTACTGTTGTACACGGGTACACCAAGTTTTTTGCTTTTTGCATAAATCTGCAGCTTCGTCTTGTACTGATAGTGAGAATCTTCTGTGAAGGAAATATTTTTCGTAATCATTTCATTCCATAATGTAATATTATATACAAGTTTACAACCATAAATTAGGCTACAATTATGGTAGAATATACTAAGAATATTTACACCTAAATATAGATTATTTACATTGATTATGGAAATAATTTGATTATTTCCATAATCGATCATTCACCCGCAGTCTTAGCAGGAGGTTCTCGTATGCTGAGACTGTCCCTGAAGTCATTAAAGAGTATCCGTGGAAGACCTTTTGTGAATATATCAGCTATCTGATAGCGAGTAGGGACATGGAGAACACGAACTTGTCCACATGCAACCTTTTCACGGACAAATAAAATATCCATCTCTATATGTTTAGTGCATTGATGTTGTACGTGGTTCCCTGACAGATATATCGCACTCACATTATCACAATAAACCACGGTTGCCTTTTGATTGGACAATGAAGCTACAATAACAGATTACAGAGCCAACATGATTCAGAGACAACATTCGCTACCCCTCTATATTCAGATTCAGCACTAGACCGAGAGAGCATGTGTTGGCGTTTGGATGACCATGAGATCAAATTTTCTCCGATAAATACACAATAACCAGAGGTGGAGCGTCTGGTATCCGGGCATCCACCCCAATCAGCATCGGTATAAGACGTGAGATCGGAGATGGCTGACTTGTACAGATGTAAGCCAAAATTAAGAGTACCCTGAATATACCGTAGAATTCGTTTGAGAGCACCCATGTGTTCCTCCTTCCGGTCATGCATATGTAAAAATACCTGTTGAACAACATATGAGATATCCGGTTCGTAAAAGTGAGATACTGCAATGAATGTGTCGGATCACCGTATGGAGACCCTGAAGAGTTACTCAACTTAGCCTTGGTATCCACCAGTGTAGGTGACGACTTACATAAAGAAATGTCGGCTTTGATAATTATTTCCTCAGCTATTTTCTTTGGCAAAGAAATAGACCACTTGCATGCTGAGTTACAACAATTCCCAAAAAATAGTTCAAAGGACCCAAATCCTTCATAGCAAATTCAGATGCAAAAAGGGAAATAATTGACTGGCGAAGAGAGACAGATGACGTTGTGAGGATGATGGCATCCACATAGAGAAGAAGGTATGCCATGTCATTCCCTTTTTGATAAATGAACAAAGACTGGTCGGATTTGCTATGTAAGAATCCCAGTGTGGAAACAAATCCAGTAAACCTGTTATACCATGCTCAGGGGGCTTGTTTGAGCCCATTTAAAGATTTTTTTCAACAAGCAAACATAATCAGGATGAATAGGATCTCGAAACCCCAAAGGCTGGTGCATGTAAATTATTTCATGTAGGTGACCGTATAGAAACGCATTATTTACGTCCAAATGATGAATGTACCATGATTTTGACAGAGCCAGACTGAGAATTGTCCGGATAGTTGCCGGTTTAACCAATGGCTAAAAGTTTCATCATAATTCACTCCAACCTACTGAGACCTGTCATCCCCAACAAGACGGGCTTTGTGCCTCTCAAAGGAACCATCAGATTTCTTTTTATGACAAAAAATCCACATAGAGCGTATTATGTTTACATTAGAAGGACGGGACACCAACTCCCACGGCTTATTTTTAATAAGAGCATCAATTTCATCTAACATGGCAGTCTTCCAATTCGGGTCTGATAAGGCAACTTTTGGGTTTCGAGGAATCGGTGATGGTTGGATAGAGGATGTCAGATTAAAATGATGCTTAGGCCAAAAAATCCAATACATGGCATGGGTTTCAATGGACTGGGGTGGGGCCGAAATGGACTGTTGGGGCAGTGGATGGTTATGGGTTTGATTCTCAATCGGGTGAGTATTGGGCTTGGTCTTCCACTGGACTGCGGGAGCAGTGGGATCCCTTGGTTGGGCTTAACGCATTAGGCCAGACACCCGGTTTGGTGAAGAGGGAGAGGGAACAGTGGGCTCTCTCATTTGGGCTGACATGGTTCGGTAACTGGACAAGGTCATGGCAGATAGTGAGGAGCAGTGGGCTCCCTCGTTTAGGCTGGACCAGTTCAATTAGGGGGTTGGGCCGACGGTGATGGAGAGGGAGAAGTGGGCCCCCTTGTTTGGGCTTGTAGAGATGGGTTGTTTAAATGATATTGCAAAATTGGATGTAGCTCGTCATCCAAAAATTCATAAGAAGCCGGGGAAGACGTGTGTATGTTGGCAAACGGGAATTTGTACTCATCGAAAACAACATGACGAGAGATCATAATTTTCCCACTAGACATATCATAACACTTATAGCCCCTACGGTTTTGTGGGTATCCCAAAAATATACATGAAGTGGAACGGGCTTGAAGTTTGTTTATGGTTGTGGAAGGAAAAAGAGGATAACACAAACACCTGAAAACCCTCAATTGTGTGTAGGAAGGAATACGATGATAAAGAATTTATGTGGGTGATAGGTTTGAAAGTAACTTGCTAGGGAGAATGTTTAAGAGATATGTGTCCATTTGAAGAGCATGATGCCAAAATGATAGTGGTATGGACGAATGGGCAAGAAGTGTGCGAATTAAATTATTGAGTGTTCGTATTTTTCGTTCGGCTTTCCCATTTTCAGGAGAAGTATGCGGACATGAGAGATGAAATGACATACCATTTTTGTGACAAAACTCCTTAAAATGGTCATTGATGAATTACCTCCCATTGAAAACATTTAATAGAATTCTCAAATTGGGTTTGGATGAAAGTATTAAATGCATGAAAATAGTGTGAACCTGCGATTTTTTCCAATTGAAAATGTCCATAGAAAATTAGAGTAATCATCCAAAATAATCATGTAATACTTGTGACCTGCCGAACGTAAAACTAGGCATGTCCATAAGTCACTATGCATGATATTAAATGGCATACTAGTGTCTGAAGTAGATAAAGAGAAAGGTAATTTAACATGTTTCCCAAAAACGCAAGACTGACAAACATGAGAACCCAAAGATTATTTACAAGCAATAAACTTATTCTTTTTAAGAGAATTTAACACATGTTCTCCCGGGTGTCCTAGACGATTATGCCATAACGTAGGAGAAAAAGAAGCAAAGGTTGATGGAAATGTGGTTTGGTTGTTTGTGGTGGTGGTGATGGGATACAAATCCCCGGTGCTAGTACATCTCATTAGTGGCATCTGCGTCTAAATGTCCTTCGCGAAAAATCCAAAAGGATCAAATTCAACAGAAACATTGTTGTCAGTAGTGAACCTACGCACAGATACCAAGATTTTAATAAGTTTAGGTGCATGTAGGACATTATTTAACTATAAAGATGGGTAGGGGGGTTTAATTGCTCAATACCACAAATTGGAATTTCGTGCCCACTGTCTACCACAATATTTTTATTACTGCTCATATTAAAATAAGACGAGAGAGTACCTTGAGATGTCTTCATATGTGAGGTTACCCTCGTGTCCATGTACCATGTGCCATCGGGAACATTGAGAGTCATATTGTTCATGTCTTGCTCGATGTCTGTTGGAGCATAACTCGAAGAAGATGGTCCATGGGCTGAAAATGCTTGTTGTGGACGGCTGCCAAGGATCTCGGGCTGTCGGGTCAGTGTGTTGGGCATGGCCCACTAGGTTGTAGGGTACGGGCAGGAAGGGCCCCACTATTGTGGGTTCCAACCCCACGATGGGAACTAGCCCACTACCCGCTGTCGTTGTACTGTTGTGGCTGCAAGTGGTCCCCGCCCCCTTCCACCATTATTTTTTCCTTTATTATTGTTGCGATTTTGACCCTGTTTTGGTCCATCGTTATTGCGATTTGAACCACTACCCAAACAAGAATGTTGAGGGCCAAAATCACCGGTAGACGCGTCGGTGGAAAGGAGGGCGGTGCTGGCATTGTTTGCCGTCGTCGCCGCCTGTTTTAGTTTTCGAGTTTCTTCAAGAATCAACCTCGAACGAGCCTCATAAAATGGTGGTACGGATTACTTTGTTGAATGAACGTAGAAACTCCATCATATTGTTCATTCAAACCCACAATTAATTGGAGAACTAACCTTTGATTAGTCACCGGTGCACCAACATTGGATAGTTGATCGGCAAGCATTTTTAACTCTTGACAATATGCGGAGACGTTTGGAAAATCATCCAATTTGACATTAGTGAATTGATTTTCTAGATAAACCGCACGAGAAATCTTGTTATCTTGAAAAATATTTTGAAAACGCTCTCATGCTTGTTGTGCCGTTGAATCTGGTGTGTAAAAGGTCGTTTGATATGGTGTCGTAAATCCATTGAAGGATAATAGCATCCAAGAGAGACCATAGATACGTATAAATGGTGGTGAATTTGTCGGTTTCCATGACACCCGATTGAGGATTTGGAGGAAGAATATGGTCAATGTCTTGGTATGCGCGGCAATAAATTTTAAATAACTCTGTCCAAGAGGAATATTTCCCTTTTTCCATCTCAAGAATTACCGAAATGAAGTTCTTGACGTTAGTAACGGCAAGAGCGGGGTGGAATTCATTTTAGTCGGCCATTGCTACCCAAAAGAAACAAGAAAAGATGAGGATAAGAGGAAAAAAATTATTTGGGCCTGTCGGACTAGGGTTCCGACGGGTGGGGGTGGCGGTCGGCCGGTTGGTTAAGGTAATTTAGGGCTAGGGTTAAAAAAAATTGGCTCTTGATACCATGAAGGAAATATTTTCCGTAATCATTTTATTCCATAATGTAATATTATATACAAGTTTACAATCCATAATTTAGGCTACAATTATAATAGAATATACTAATAATATACTAAGAATATTTACACCTTTGATTATTTCCATAATCTATCATTCTGTAACAAAACAACCTAATTTAGACATTCAAGAAGAAGCAGAATTATGCGGTGTAGAAGATAAAATTGCAGAAATTACTTCATACCCAACATGGGGGATAACTTCTTACTCAAAAAAAACTTTGCAAAGTACAAACTTTTGGTTTAAGTAGCAACTAGAAATCTCATATTCCTAAATGTACATCAAATAGTTTACTAGAGAAAACAAAAATCATAGTGCAACTAGAGATCACATAGTAGAAAAAGATTTCTGGACACAAAATAGAAGACACTACATAGAGTATTAAAAGAAGGTTTCACAAATGATAAAGTAGTAATAGTGTCCACGAAATATTGAACTGCTTGTTTTTTGTTGATGCTTGCGATACAGAAGAAAAAAAAGTGAAGTTATCTAGTGCATCAACTGCTTGCCACAAGGTTTTACACCAGAAGAAAAAAAATTATCTTTAGAATGAAAGATTCTTAGATGAATAAGAAGCAAAGGAAATGGTAATGATATCAAAATCTCCAAAAAAAAGAAAATATTGAAGTGCATTATTTATCAAATGGAACATCAACCAGCTTAAGCTCTTCACCTTGCTTGATCTCAGAAGGAAATTGGCATGCTTTCTCAGTTTTCATTAGTCCACTATCTTCTACAGTTGGAAGTTGTTAGAATAGGAATAGGAATAGGATTTGTATTTAGTATCCTACATAGAAAAGGATTGAGATGTAATAATGTAGATACACAATTCAATAATAATATTTTATCTCATATTTTTTCACATGGTATCATAGCATTGGTGAAAAACATTCTGAAATACAATCAAGCAATCTCATGCATCTAATCCGGTGACTATACAGTATTGTTGCGTTGTCTCATTACTTTTTCTTCAGTGTTTGCAAAAACAAACACTTCCATCGGACTCGGAAGGCGCCGGCGATCAAATCCCAATCAACATCACCGGAAACGAGCCCCTCACGCGTGAAAAATCTCACTGCTCCGGCGAGCAGATCTGTAACACGCGCCGACACGTGAGACGTGCTCCGTCCACTTTTCCGACAGAATATTTTTCCCAGTCAGCTCACCTATTCTTTCCGAGCCATACTATGCAATTCTTTTCAGATTCCAGTCACTTTTTATTTTCCGATGAGATATTCCGGCAGCTTTTGGATCTCCTTTGTTTCATGGCATGATCAGGTTAATTTTGTCCTCTTTTGGTCAGGTTTCTTAAAGTTTTGGACCATGTCTCTCGGATATGATATTTTTTACTCCAAAAACACTAGAATTTGAACTTCAAGCCCGATGATTACTTTTGAACCATTAATGGGAAGTTCAAACTATTTGGCTTGGGCTTCCTCGGTTGAGTTGTGGTACAAGGGTCAAGGTGTTCAATATCACTTAACGCAAAAGACTATTTTGGTTTATGAAAAAGCAGAAGCTAGTGAGACAGAAAAGGCTAAAGCCCAGTGGGAGAAGGTTGACACTCAATTATGTAGTCTCCAGTGGCGATCTATTGATCCCAAATTGATGCCCTTATTTCGTTGATTCCAGAAATGTTACTCAATTTGGGAAAAGGCTCGCGCTTTATACACTAATGACGTATCTCTATTTTATGATGTGATATCTCAGATGACTAACTTAAAGAAACAGGAATCAGATATGTCTATTTACTTGGGATAGGTACAAGCAGTCATAGAGGAATTTGAGCAGTTGATGTCAGTCACTACGAATGTTGAAAAACAACAAGAGCAAAAACAGATGTTGTTTCTAGTTCTTACACTTACTGGACTTTCTACTGACCTTGATTCAGTGCGTGATCATATTTTGGCTAGTCCTACGATTCCCATAATTGATGAACTATTTTCTCATTTGCTTCGTCTTGCTGCGCCTCCTAATCACACAGTGGTTTCATCACCAACTGTTGACTCCTCTGTTCTCACATCTCATACCATAGAGAATCGAATATCTCAGTCTATGGATAATCGATGAGGAGGAGGTCATTTTGGAAAATTTCAAACTAAATGTAGTTATTGTCATAAGTTTGGACACACTCGCGACGTATGTCATGCTCTTCATGGTCTACTATCCAATGATGTTAAGTGTAGTTATTGTCATAAGTTTGGACACAGTTATGACGTATGTCATGCTCTGCATAGTCTACCACCCAACAATGCTCATGTTGCTCAAACTGACACTACAGAAAATCTGAGGCTTTTATCTGAAGGGAAATATAATGAGTACCTTCAATATCGATCAAGTAAGAAGAAATCTCCACAAGTAGACACAAATTCTCAGCCTAATACTTTTGTTTCTAGTAATTCCTTCGCTTGTGTTTCACATTCTAGTATCCCTCTATCGTGGGTCGTTGACTCAGGCGCTTCTGATCATATTTCTGGTAACAAATCACTTTTATCAAATATTATTTATTAACAATCTCTTTCTCCGGTTACTTTAGACAATGGGATCCAAACAAAACCAAAAGGGGTTGGACAAGATAATCCCATATCTTCTGTCACTCTAAATCTATTTTTTATGTCCCTAGTTATCCTTTTAATCTTGCATATGTCAGTCGTTTGACACGTGCTCTAAATTGTTCCATAATATTTCTTGATGATTTTTTTGTTATGCAGGACCGTAGTACGGGATAGATGATTGGTGCAGGATATGAATCACAAGGCCTCTACTATCTTACTTCTCTTAATTCCTCCACAGCATGCTCCGTTACAGATCCTGCAGAACATAATTCATAAACGATTAGGACATCTGAGTCTGTTCAAGCTACAAAATATGGTGTCTAGTTTGTCTAGTATGTCCAAATTAGATTGTGAGTCATGTCAGCTTGGTAAACACACTCGTACTATGTTTCCACATCATACTCCGCTACAGATCCTTCAGACTTAATCCATAAACGATTAGGATATCCGAGTTTGTTCAAGCTACAAAATATGGTGTCTAGTTTATTTAGTCAGTCCAAATTATATTGTGAGTCATGTCAGCATGGGAAACACACTCGCACTACCTTTTCACATAGTGCTGAGAGTCGTATAGGGTCTATTTTTTCAATAGTTCATTCTGATACTTGGGGTCCTGGTAGAGTCAGTTCACCTTTAGGATTTCGTTATTTTGTTAGTTTCATTGACGATTTTCCCAGTTGTACTTGGCTATTCTTAATGAAAGATCATTCTGAGTTATTCTCTATATTCAATAGTTTTTGTGCTGAAATACAAAATCAATTTGGTGTTTCTATTCGTACTTTTTGTAGTGATAGTGCCTTATAATACAAATCCTTCCAGTTTCAACAGTTTATGACTCACCAATGAATTATTCATCAAACATCTTATCCCTACACCCCTCAGCAGAATGGGGTAGCAGAAAGGAAGAATATGAATCTCATTGAGACTGCTCGCACTCTTGTCATTGAATCTCGTGTTCCGTCGTGTTTTTGGGGTGATGCAGTACTCATGTCTTTCCATTTAATTAATCGAATGCCCTCATCTTCTATTCAGAATTAGATTTCATATTCCATAGTATATACGCAGTCATCTATATACTCTCTTCCTCCTCGTGTTTTTGGGAGTGCATGTTTTGTGCATAACCTAGCTCCAATGATAGATAAATATGTTCATCGCTCTCTTAAATGTGTCTTTCTTGGTTATTCTTGGGTTCAAAAGGGGTACCGTTGCTTCTCACCTGGTCTCTGTTGATATCTTATGTCTGTCGATGTCACATTTTTTAGTCTCAATCTTACTGTAGGTCTCCTTCTGATCATCTCGATATCTCGGAGGTCCTACTTATACCTCATGTTTTAACTACACCGGCCTTTGAAGAATCTATAATTACTTCTACATATCCAATCACAGTGCCATCACTTCTGACTTATCATCGTCGACTGCATCCGCCATCATACCCAACATCAACAGATGATTCATGTCATGCGTCAAACCCTTCACTTACTGCAGATTTGTTTTCTCCTGATCAACCGATTGTACTTCGGAAAGGTAAATGATCTACTCGTAATACTAACCCATATTATACCCTTGTAAGTTATCATCATCTATCATCATCCCATTATGCCTTTATATCATCATTGTCATTTGTCCCCATTCCTAAGTATACAGGTGAAACCCTTTCTCTTCCCGGATGGAGACAAACTATGATTGACGAGATGTCTGCTTTACAAACGAGTGGTAATTTGGAGCTTATTTCTCTTCCTTCAAGTAAATCTATCGTTGGTTATCATTGGGTTTATGCAGTCAAAGTTGGTCCGGACGGCCAAGTTGATCGGTTTAAGGCTCTCCTTGTTGCGAAGGGGTATACACAGATATTTGGGCTTGATTACAGTGATACTTTCTCTTCCGTGGCTAAAATAGCATTTTTCCATCTTTTTCTATCCATGGTTGATGTCCGCCAATGGCCTATTTATCAGTTTGACATTAAGAATGTTTTTCTCCATAGTGATCTTGAGGAGGAAGTTTATATGGAGTAACCGTCTGGTTTTGTTGCTCAGGGGGAGTCTAATATGGTGTGTTGATAACTTTATGGTCTAAAACAGTCCCCTCGAGCTTGGTTTGGTAAATTCAACACAGTAATTCAGGAATTTGGCATGAGTAGCAGTGAAGCAAATCATTCTATGTTTTATCGACATTCTGCTCCAGATTTGAGTATTTATTTGGTGGTTTATGTTGACGAATCGTTATAACTGGAAATGATCAAGATGATATAACTAATTTAAAGCAACATCTCTTTTAGCATTTCCAGACCAAAGATCTCGGCAGACTGAAGTATTTTCTAGGTATTGAAGTTATCTAATCCACGTCAGGTATTGTTATTTCTCAACGCAAGCATGCATTAGACATTCTTGAGAAGACATGAATGATGGTATGTAAACCCATTGACACTCTTATGGATCCGAATGCTAAATTCCTGCCAAGATAGGGGGAGCCACTCAGTGATCCTGGAAGATATAGGCGGCTGGTTGGTAAGTTAAATTATCTCACAGTGACTAGACCTGACATTTCATTTCCTGTGAGTGTTGTAAGTCAGTTTATGGATTCTCCCTGTGATAGTCATTGGGATACAGTTATCCGTATTCTACGATATATTAAGTCAGCTCTAAGTAAAGAACTGCTTTTCAAAGATCGAGGTCATGAGCATATCATTGGATATACAGATGTTGATTATGCAGAATCACCCTCTGATAGACGTTTACATCCGGATATTGTGTGTTAATATGGGGTAATTTGGTGTCCTGAAAGAGCAAGAAACAGAGTGTCATTGCTTGATCTAGTGCTGAATCAGAATATCGAGCAATGGTTGTAGCAACTTGTGAGCTAATTTGGATTAAGCAATTGCTCAGAGAACTAAAATTTGGAGAAATCAGTCAAATGGAACTTGTGTGTGATAACAAAGCGGCTCTTCTTATTGCATCAAATTCGGTATTTCATGAGAGGACTAAGCACATTGAGATTGACTGCCACTTTGTCAGGGAAAAGATACTCTCCGGATATATTGTTACTAAATTTGTAAAGTCAAGTGATCAGCTTGCGAATATTTTCACCAAGTCACTCAATCGTCCTCGTATTAGATACATCTGTAACAAGCTCGGTACATATGACTTGTATGCACCAGCTTGAGGAGGAGTGTTAGAATAGGAATAGAAATAGGATTTGTATTTAGTATCCTACATTGAAAAATGATTGAGATGTAGTGTCTATAAATAAGGCTCAAAATAATAATATAGATACACAATTCAATAATAATATTTTGTCACAGAAGTGAACCATCTAATAATAGGTAAAGAAGAATATTTACTTAAACAATTTACAAGTTAAGCATCTGGTGCCTGGGTCTGCTTGCAGCACAGTTTTACCACAGAAGGAAAATATTTCAATAATAAAATAAAAATCAGAATGAAGTAATCTTAGATGAATAAGCAGAAAGTGCTATGGTATTGACACCGAAATCTCAAAAAATCAGCGTAATAAAATGTAACAGAAAAAACATCTTAAGCTTTTCACCTTCGTCAATCTCACAAGTACTTTTATCCTGCAGACTTTGGCATTGCCCCGCATAAGAGGATAAAACACATTCTCCACACCCTTAACTTGAAACAAACTTCAAGTGTCAATCAAACAACAAAATCTACTATGCCTCAATCACGAACTAATAGGGGTTGATTAAATGAATTATCAGTATTCATTATGCTCTCCTATTAAATTCAATATCTAAAGAATTCATCATAGCTAAAATATTCTATGCTGATTAAAATTCTTCTCCTTTATCCGCACTTGATATCTCTTATGCTTTGTACATAGACAGAGTTAAAATAAACTTCTAGTGTGAAAAGTAAAAAGAGCAAAAAGTGATTTGTCTATATAACAACTTGGCTAAAATTATTAAATGTTGTTATATATGATAATTGTTATTATAAAGAGGTTTGACGGTACGTACTAACAATGTAGAGAAATGAATATTACATTATTAATGTAATCTATCAATTACTACAAGTAACGTACTGTAAATTTAGGCATCATATCAGACTTGAAAAGAAAAAAACTTCAGACCTGATTTGACTATTTGAGTTCATATATTCAAGAAAAAATGTCAAGGGGAAGTCTAAAAGAAGAGCTTCTATGTGAAACATCTTGAATATATATACATACTCAAACATGAAAATAGGCATCAACATAATCAAACAAACACTTCAAAACATGATTTTGTTAAAGATATATTTCATGTATACCAGAAGTAAAGTGAAGGAAAGCAAACTTAGCAGCTTCATTATGGGCTTCCTTAGATGATTTGCACAAAGGTAGAGAGTCAAAATTGATACCATTGACAACCACATAAGCTTTAAATTTTGGGCTGTGGTCCTCTCCATCTCTCATACAACAGTATTTTGGAAGTCCCCATTTCTTGTTTTGACACACTTCTTGCAGCTTAGACTTGTACATGATTTCTCCAGCTTCTGCTATTTCCTCTTTCTTCAAAGTTGTTTGTCCTTCAAGTTCAACATATATATATGTACACATTATATCCTCCCCCCCCCGGTCCCACACACACAACACACAAGTTTCCTACATGGTTCATGCATTGAAGTATTGAGAATCTTGAACCCCCCCCCCCTTTTCTTTTCTGCATTTTTAGTACTATTACAAAAGGAGGAACATGAAAGTAGTGTTGGAAAGCTGATATGGTGAATGTACGAGGATGCTTTCTTTGTGCTTGTAGCATTTGACAACATCTTCGTGCTTGTAGCATTTGGCAACATCTTCACTTTTAACTTGTGTTAATTTCTCATCTAGTCATTAAATTATGCACATTGTTTATACTAAAATAAATAATTACATCTTTTTGTGGCATTAAAGTGACTGAGCTATGTGAAATTGCTCAAAATGTATAGTAATATGTCAATAATGTTTGTGTAATATTTCTAATATGTCAATAATGTTTGTGTAATATTTCTAATATGTCAATAATGTTACTTTTGTTTGTGTGGAATGCCCTCGAAAAGCACTGGTCTTTAATTTTTCCCCCCCTCAAATTTGAAATCTTTAATTTTTTCCCTTCGTCTAAAAACTCATGGTTTCGAGTTCGAACCCCTGCTCAGGCAAACATTAAAAAGAAAATCACAAGGCAGATGTTTTGTAGCAAAATTAGGCATATTCGGGCGAAATTAAGCCTATTAAATAGCCCTATATCGACAGAAATTTGCCTATAAGCCAGAGGATTGCCTTACCTAATTTTGGGTAAAAGTTTGCTTTGTGGCAAACCCTGTCGGATAGGCATAATTTTGCCCGAATAGGCCTAGTTTTGCTCAAAACCTCTGCCTTGTGATTTTTATTTTATTTTTTGCTTGAGCAGGGGTTCAAACCCAGAACCTCAAGGTATTAGGTGAAGGGTGAAAATTAAATATTTTAAATTTGATGAGCAAAAATTAAAGACCACCCCAAAATAAGGACATTTGTGCGAATTTTCCTATATGGACCATCGCCGAGGTCGAAGATACAGTAATTGTCATCCAACTTCTATGTACTGTTTCAAAATCATAAAATTATTTTTTTAACGAAAACTTAACTAAACTCTACCTATATATCACAAGAAAAATCCCGGGATATGCTAAATTTGGTCTGGAGAGCACACAGGCTTCCACTTCAATACCCCATCTTACATGGTAAAAGACATCGGATATTAGAACGGATCACAATATGAATTTTGTTTTTTAAGTGATATCACATATGAATATAATGTAAGGTGAGTTGTTAATGTGGCTATACCTATGTGGCAATTTTATATGTGTGGCAACCTAATTTGTTTTCCAAGACTGGATTTAACACTATACTGATTTATAAGAATAGCTGATTTTTTTATCATTATCAAAATTTTATTTTACGACGGTGATACAATAAAGTGAAAGTTGGATGATCATCCATGATACAACCCAAAGATGTCGTAGTTTTTTGTGTATGGCACCGTATTCAATAATGTTTATGTCCAAATTACTTCCAAATGCATCAAACTGTATAGTGATTAAATGTATTAAGGAACGAAATATATCAAAAATCTTTTTTTTTAAAAAAGTAATCTCAAAGTACCTACAATCTCTTGGGATCTCTGCGAGATTCTTGCTTTAAAATGTATATTTTTTCAGAAATTGCGCTTATCCTTCTTTTAGTTCCACATAGGGGCTTTGGGAATTGACTTAGATAAGAAAAGAACAACTAGAAGTAAACGATCCATATTAGATCATATAGTTATTTAAAACTAAGGTTTAGTTATTCATTTAATCATTTTACACTTACATTAGCTCTCGTATTGGTTGGAGACTTGTCAGTGTGAACCTCAAGTTTTAAATATCCATAATTTGTCTCTTAACTATTGGTATGAAATGAACCACAATAAAAACAGCTCTGAAATTGAATGGTAGTTGACTGAATGATAGATAGACAGATCTCTACATACAAGTTTGAAGGGATTAAAATCAAATCTATATTTGTGTAAAGTTTTAGGATCATATAGAAGGTAGATAAACAATTTTTTAAAGAACATACAATTTGCCAGAACTCAGAAACCTACATTTTATTACTTGGAGAAGAGTATTCTCCCTAATTCTTGCTTATAAAAGAGAAACAGCCATGGAAATATTACGTTGGATCAACAATGGTAATTCAAGTTCACTTTTTGCTGGCCAACTGTGCACGGAGGAGCTTAGCAGCTGCCACCATGTTGCTGAGTGCAGGGTTAACTTCAGTATACTTGCGCGTCTTGAGGCCACAGTCGGGGTTGACCCACAGGATGTTGGTATCAAGAACTGCAAGCATCTTGCTGATTCTGTCAGCAATTTCTTCTGTCGATGGAATCCTCGGGGAATGGATGTCGTATACTCCGGGGCCAATGCCAGCACCATATGTCACTCCCTCGCGGAACACAGAAAGAAGCTTCTCGTCAGACCTGGAATTCTCGATGGTGATCACGTCAGCATCCATATCGATAATTGAATGGATGATGTCGTTGAAGTTTGAATAGCACATGTGGGTGTGAATCTGGCACAACAAATGGCAAAGATGATTAGAACCATGTAAAAGAAGAAAAATACTACTCCCTCCGTCCCAATTTACGTGACACTCTTTCATTTTTAGTTTCTATATTTAGTAACAATTTAACATTAAACTTCCCTTTTTACCCTTAGATGATTTATAGCGCACAATATCTATGCTTATTTTAGACCACAAGTTTCAAAAGTCTTTCTTTCATTTTTAAACTTCGTACCCAGTTAAACACCTTCATATAAATTGGGACGGAGAGAGTACTTTTTCATAACCAAGAAATCCTTGAGAGCCAGCTGGCGCATGATGATTCAAAACTCGATGGATAATGACTCACCCCTCTATCCTTCTCTACTTGAATACCAGACTTTTATCCACGATGGGATTTGAACTAGTGAAATGCGCCTAACCCACACCTCATGTGTTACCCATACCTCATGTGTTGCATTCTTACAACTGAACCAAAGCCTCTGGGGCAAAGAAGAAAGAAGCTTCCCCAATAACACAAAATGCCTCCCAATTCTACTTAACTCTTAGTTTTACAGGATAACTATTAGGACAAAGCACCAATTTCACACATGAAGTTGCTTATGAATCTTTCAATCCCCTTGTTGCAACACCGTTGGACATCAGACATGTGGGAAGCATTTTGTTCCTTGACCATTTCTAATTTATATTCTTATCCTTTTTCTTCCTTTTCTGTGGGTTCAGTAGGAAAATACGTAGACATTCCACGATACTATTGATGTAGGAAGAAACTTTTTAAGTAGTAGCTAAGTACGATACATTTTGACACGTAATTATAGTCATTCGATATGGAGAACGAAAACTAGAATAAATACCGACCTGGGTAGTGTCTTGAACACCAACATTGGTTATCCTGAATGAATGTACAGCCCAGTTCAAGTAGAAAGCTTCCTCGGACTTCCTAAGAGGCAAACCCTCTCTTAAAGCAGCTTCATCAATCTGAATGACATTAATCCCAGCCTTCTCAAGATCTTCAACCTCATCCTTAATAGCCAAAGCAATTTGGTAGCAAGTCTCAAATCTAAAAGCAACAATAAATCATTAGATGTGTGTGGGAGAAAGAAAGATATGGTACTGTATTAAAGCTCAAAAGTGAGAACCTCGGCTGGTCATCTCTAACAAAAGACCAGTTTAAAATGGTAACAGGTCCTGTAAGCATTCCCTTCATTGGGTGCTTGCTCATGTTCTGTGCCAGTGAAGACCAGAAGACAGTCATTGGTTTTGGGCGACTGACATCACCGTAGATTATTGGTGGCTTAACACAGCGAGATCCATAAGATTGAACCCATCCGTTGGCTGTAAAAGCAAAACCAGATAATTGCTCCCCAAAATACTCAACCATATCATTTCTCTGCATTGATGATGAGATGTTAGGGTTCTCAGCCTCTTTGGAATAACCATAAAGACAATTTAACTTGACTTAAAGATAATATCTTACCTCGGGCTCTCCATGCACAAGAACATCAATGTCTAGCTCTTCCTGGAGTTTTACTACTTTGCTGATTTCCTCCGTAATATACTTGACATATGCTTCCTCAGAGATCCTTCAATAGTCAAGAGGAGAAAAAGATCAATATGCAGACATAAACCACAACAATAATTAAAATGAATAGGCTTTAATACATCGACAACCCATTCAACTTACCAGTAAATTTCATTTAGACACTCGAACTATGACCTGTTCCGATTGAGCACCCGAACACTTGATAAAATATTCCTATTAGACACTATAGACTCAAATTTTGAAAGACACTGCACGTATTCTCGAAAGCCTGTTACGTAGATAACTTAACCACTTAAAATATGTCATCTCCTTTAATTATACGTATTAGCCTCAATAAGCCGTACAATCTCATGTTTGTCCCAATTGAGCTAAGTTGCACAGACTCTCCGTTTTTGGTGTCGTTCCCGTCTCCATACGCGGG